>CM023483.1:50548979-50771517 GCA_013339685.2 Hyalomma asiaticum | reverse complement strand
CTTCCTTCGTACGCCATTTCAAGCCAGAAGGATGTAAGATATTTGTGACACTTTGGGTAATTTCCCAGTCTTTAGTTGACGCGCTATGCCATCATTCTTTATCCCTAGGCAACAAAATGAATGCGAAACACGTGGATATAGCTTACCATTAAAGAGAATCAGGTAAATATTTTAATGGGCACGGCTACGCACTTAACCACCTGTTAACACCTTCTTACTAGCTGTTCACATTGTTCGATAATACAGCCGTTGTAAGCGCTAGGTTTTATGAATGCATGGTTACGAACCCTCACACTTGATTACAACACGTCCTTTTGCTATGCCTAATTTCGAACAAAACCAGATCCGCGAAAGCACAAAATTCAGGTTAATAAAGCGTGCTACCTAGGCTTAAGCGTAGTCTGGTGTGCTGTGAACCATTAGGCATAAAGCGACACTGAGGTGAACGATAGTTTCTGCGACATGTTGCGTTATTTGAAAAAGACGGAATGCTGAGAGAGTTGGTAAGGGTTCATAATGCAAACAGGCGTTCTAGAAACGGATCAAGGGAAGAGGAGTGGACAAGACTGACGCCGACTATGAACTGAAGAGCACGGAGGCAGGTTATATATATATATATATATATATATATATATATATATATATATATATATATATATATATATATATAGAGAGAGAGAGAGAGAGAGAGAGAGAGAGAGAGAGAAATGAGTAGTAGACCCTCGGAATTGGCAACAAAAATGCGGAAAGCGTTTATTCGACGTTTCAGCCTGAGACCGGCCTTCATCAGGAATGCCTATGGTTGTATATATATATATATATATATATATAATTTATCTGCACATGCTCAGGAATTGTAGCGCCACCTGGCAAACGGGTACACGTGAGAGACAAGTGTTGAGACATTCTATCTCTTCTCGGTATAAGCTAATCGACGTCTGTCTCACGCGTACGCTTCAGCAGATCTCGACCATTAAGCGCGTTTCTTCTCTCTTATGTCCCTACAGGATCGCGTATTTATTTAAATTGGGCGTGCAGTTACAATCCCGGCAGTGCACCTAAAGTTTGGAACGTGTTCCGTCGGATGACCTTCTTTATTCAATTAATCTCAGATTGATACAACGCTCCGTTTGTCCAACGCGGATTCTCGCACAGCTAGAGGGAATCTTTGACACCACACCCATGTGACAGTCAGTAAAATTATTGTTGGCACTGTCCTGACGAGTGGTGACGAAAGCAGGCAGGCGCTAGTTTTTGATAGCTGTTCCTTGCGTGAAAGAACTACGTCCATGTCGCAGTTTCTTTCGTTAAACCGCATTGTGGTTCTATTTTTTACATGGTTATGGAATTATTTAGAACAGTGGCTAAATCGTTTCTTGACCATGCAAGTGTCTTCCGTAAGCAATGGAAGTACTACTTTAACTTAATCTGGCAGCAGGCGCCACTATACTATTGACACAACCTTACCTATTGACACTATCTTTGGTAGGTAAGGTTGTGCCTGCTTGCGTGCTGCAATAGTACGCATCATATTGCTACCCCCGCTGCGCATAAGTTACCTCGTCTGCTGCAGTACAACCAATGGTTATAGTAGCACAGGTGGTGGCAACGGCTGTACAGCAGATAAGAGCTCAAACTGCACTTATAGTTTGACATTGGGCTTCCTTTATTTATAAATATGCTTGATTATGTATCACCGAGGCTCCAATAAGTGTGTATCAGCCTTCGCATGATATTTTGTTAGCTCCTATGGCTATTGCGATGTTGGCCTCATCGGTGTTGGCTGTGCGTTGCGCCCCTGTGACGGTTCACTTGCTCATAGTGCCGTGTGAATATCATTTGGAGGATTCCAAGAATAATGAGCTGACAGTGAGCGCTGGTCAATGTCTGCCTTATGGTTGTGTCTTTTCACTGAGCCCTACTTACGTTCAAGTATAATGCAGTGTCACTAGAAAAACTTTGACCTTTATGAAAAGCCGTTACATCCTTAACTTGCTGAATGATATAACCATTTCCTTTTTTTTAAACCTGCAGCAAATTCATTAATATCACCAGAAGGAAAAATAAAAACACTACCGACTTGTTTTTATTTCGTCATCGACTCTGTGTTCAAGTTGCTGCGATCGGTAGTGGCGTGTCTATGGTATTCCTACTTAGCTTTTGTTTTTTGCCGAAGAATAAAAAACAAATATAAGAACATTTGCCTCAGAAATCAAGCGACGTTGACAACTGTGTGCGCAGGGACTTAACGGTATATGTAGCTCTTACATGTACGGGGCTTTTTGTATCTTATGCTCGTAAGATGACCGCGACGTCAGGATGGCGTATATTTAGCTGACTTTTTGTTCTGAGGCCCGAGTTCAAGTTTTCACTTTTTTGCGAGATTTAAAGGGAAAGGTTCCCGCACAAGTTAGCTTAACACTTTGGACAGCAAAATATTATCTGTCCCTTCTCCCTGCGGGTAACATTTGAAAGTTGTTCTTGCGCAAGCTGCAAGAAGGGCAGAAAATTGTATGGACAGCTCGAGTTCCTGCTGAGGTTCCATTCCACCAACGGGACCTCAGGTTTTGTAATAACCATTCGCTCACTTTTTCCTTCAAACGTTTACGAGTAAAAGGGGAGGTCTTACGAAAGTAAAGGTCACCTTATTTTCCGACGTGTTCATTCAGTGCCCATTGCGCCATCGTGAACAGGAACAATAACCTCGGCAGAATCGCATATAGTTTCCGTGCGCAAAAAGACAAAAGCGTTCACGGCGGAGGTGTTGCGACAAGGCTGCAGAGTGACTGACGCATCTTACGTAAACGTGAAGTTTCGGCGTTTCGTTAAAGCCAATTTCGTGGCTCGAGAATAACAGCCATTTTAGCTTATCTTATTTCCTTCCGGTTAACCTCCCTGCCTTCCGCCCATCATCTCTCTCTCTCTCTCTCTCTCTCTCTCTCTCTCTCTCTCTCTCTCTCTCTCTCTCTAGCTTATCTTATTCGCAGTTTTTTTCACGTTTTGTTTTTTTTTCTTCATTATTTCCTTTACTGCAGCTCCTGCCTGCGAACTTGACGTGGACAGCTACCCTACTCGGCCAATGACCGCAATATATGACTACGCTGTGCGCATATGACATCACTGTTTTATAAAATAGCGAAAGTTAATGCAATATCTTATTAGTTTAAAAAAGGCCATAAAAACAGTCGAGAAGTTGACTTCAGCCCACATAACTATTTTGAGCCATTCGAAACATTGCACAATGTGCCCGTGTGACAACATTGTTGTCACACGGGCACGTTTAACGGCGATCAACGCCGATCGGGAATAAGTTCGATCCAGGTTACGTGATGCTGCACGGTCACATTTAATCGCGATCACGCTCGATCGGGCCCAGATCGCGCCAAACTATCCGGATTAGTTTGGACCGTATAGCAGCGACGTTCAGGTCCTTGCTTCTTCGCAGAAGCTCACGTTCGAGGTCTGTCCGGTCGAACGAGCTTGTGGGAAGACGTGAGGCGTCTTCTTGCCCACATATTTATTTATGTACAACAGACGCTGTCGCTCCTGCCGCAGTCTTCTACTCTCGCGCTCAGCTCGAACGTGCGGAGCAGCTGAAACGCAACATCATCGTCGAGACGCTGACGGCTTCTCAATGCCTTCTCATTTGTCAACACCACGACGTTCTCTACCAACACGTGATTAACACACAGTCGTCTGCTAGCTTGTGTCGCCCACGTGGTTGTTATAACCCATGGCAACGATGCCGTCAAAAAGTGCGGCGACCGCTTGTGGTAAGATGGCCACAATGGGCAGCACGGTTCCGGTACCGCGAGATGTGTGCCGCGCTTTGACTGGCGGCCACACAACCGGCCTCTGGGTGAGTGAAATGCAATGGTGAATGCCTATATTTGTCTTCTGCTTTTATTTTGAATTTGAAAGTTGAATAACTTCAGTTTTCCTGCGGCAATCTCGAAAATTCTTGTCGCATATATCTCAGCACAGTACAATGAATCCGGTGTAGTGCAAACCTCTGCGAGTGAAATTTCGTTTCAGGGCCCCTTTATGCAGTGAGGACACTGAGGCTTTGTTTTAGCACCTTCGTGCCTCATAGGCGATATGCCGAGTTTTCAGGTAACGACAAGCCCTGTACTGCGAGCTAGAACAGCCTCGCGGTTAAAAGCAGAAGATTGTTGTTATGTGGGGTTTAACGTCCCAAAACCAGCTGTGATTATGAGAGACGCCGTAGTGGAGGGCTCCGGAAATTTCGACCAGCTGGCGTTCTTTAACGTGCACTGACATCGCACAGCACACGGGCCTCAACATTTCGCCTCCATTGAAATGCAGCCGCCGCGGCCGGGATTCGATCCCGCGACCCTCGGATCTGCAGCCGAGTACCATAGCCACTAGACCACCGTGGCGGGGCGTTAAAAGCAGAAGAGAGCAATAATAGTCTCGTACGGTACAGAGCAGAAGTGGGAAAGGGGAGCGTCGGTGTGGGTAAGGGAAAGTAGGAGGGGAGAGTGTAGAGTTTAATCGCATAATCTTGTACACGTCTCTCATCCTTTCACTGACTCTGCTTCCGTATACGAAAGAACCTAAGCTGTTGGCATTCCCTGCACCATCATCGCGATGATGATGATGGTTGTTCGTTAAGGAAAGTACGCTAATTTCTGCAGCCCATGTTGGGAGAACCGCTGAGCGTCTGTGGGGATAGGGGAAAGGGACTTAGAAAGGAGAGAAAAGCAGTAGTGGAGCGCTATGGAGATTTTGCCCACCAGGGGTTCTTTAACGTTCACTGACAACGCACAGTGCGTGGACCTCCGGGATTTTTGCCTCCATCGAAAATGCGACCGCCACCGCCGGGTTATAGGCGGCGTTTTTTGGGTGGCAGCTGAGCACCGTAGCCACTACACCAGCGCGGCGGATCATCGCGATGGCGGCGCTGCAGTGGCGGCTTGTAACACTTAACAATGAGAGGAGGAAAACATTGCGAAGGCGAGGAAACGTCAAGGATCAATTCGCACTGGAGTCAATGACGTAATTAAAATAATCGGCGCCAGATCACTGACTGTCCATCTGTCAAGAAGCCGTGGCAGGACTTCTGTGGCCGCGCGCGCATGTGATACTCGAGGTGACGATAACACTGTCTTGCAGATCGAGTAAGGTATTCCGTCCACGCGCTTCGACAAAGTGCCTAGTGCTGTCACTTGAGCAAGTCGGACAACCGGGCTAGTTAGTGTGCATTAATCTCTCAATCTTGAGAAGCGCATCAGAAAATTGAACGTACATTGTCCTGACCTTTCGGTGCGCCCTATAATCAACTTGCTTAAGTTATAAAGGCGATCATTGCATTTTTGGAGGACGGAGGGTAGCACAGAAGCATAGTTTCTAAAATCGGCTACGCTGAAGTTAATGACAGCTGCTTCGCTTCCGGCTACGTTTTCCTTCGCTCCCTGCTGATACACGCCCGTTCTGAAGACATTCGGTCGCCCTCGCGAGGGCCTCGATGCGCATCGCGTGTAGACAGCGGTGCATTTATATTGTTTGCTACAGCGATATCAGACGTTGATTCTGGATTGCTGTTTACGTGACTATCAATACATGCATGAGGCGAACTATCTGAGACAAATCCACAACAGCGCGCTCCCGTTTGTTCGCTATTTTCTCTACGCTATCATTTCGGAAACTACGTATTCGAAGAGCATTGTAATAGTAAAATGACGGCGAGAACAATAGGATTGCTTCTTGTCGTAGCATGTTTCACAAGCCTTTCAGTTTATTTCTTATCAACTTACAATTTGTTATTCGTGTTTTGGAAATACTTGTGTATACTTGACACACACACACACAAAAAAAAAAACTTCCATTTTGTTGGTTCCCCTTCATTACACTCCTTTGTCTGCTTGGGCTATGCCGCTTCGGCAATGTTTATAAGAAGCGTTTATCCAACGACCCAAAGATCATCAATGTGAAGTGGAGCAACAGATATTGAAACAGCACCGCTGTCATATAGGAGATCCGCCACCGGGTTTACTCTGAGGATTACTTTTTGTAAACCCCGTTCGATAGGCCTATTTCTTCCGCTACTTGGTGTCCAGTGCACGCTATAAGTTGAATTGCCTTCAGCCTGTCCTTCCTCGTTTATTCAATGATATAATGAACCATTTTCTTGTAAAACAGATTTTTTTTTCGTAAAAGTACAGATTCGCACTTAAACCTGGCATATACAAGTGCCCGCACTGAGGGAACTGTAACGCGCACCTTTCCGCAGTACGAAGGCGCCAGACAGTGACGATGAACGCAGGGAAGTTTCATTTTCCGGGAAATTTCGGATATGCAGGGAATTCTATATTTACAAATTATGTCAGTGAGCCATGCTCAGCCAGCACTTCACAACTCATCACTGTCGGCGCCTGACCTCCGGGATTGTGGTGTCGAAAGGTCGAAGTATGACTCCCAAAATAGCTTACGCTGCGTGTAGCAATCAGAACGAAAATCTCTAAGATATGATTTTTATTGGGAAAGCATTGCTTGAAGAAGCTTGGAAAACATGCCAGTTAGTGCAGAGGGATGCAGTGAAGAAACGAAAAAACAACTGTAATAAGCCTGCGGCGATTTTGCTCTAAAGAGTATGACCATTTTTAACGCTCCCTAGAAACTATAATATGCACGCTCCTGGGTATCTTTTCTTGCAGCAGAACCTACGCGGGTCTTCGGAAAGTGTTGCAGAAAATACCCAAAGAAAAAAGAAATTTTCATCCTCTGAAATGGAAATTCTGCTACCCAGTTCTAGTATAGGTCACACGTACCAGATATTGCCAGGCTATTGAGTTGAGTTCATCGTTCGTTCGCGCGTGCATACGCCTTCTTCTTATTTTTATTTTTTTGTGGCACATGCGAAATGGCATGTGGCCCGTACATATACCTGTAGTGCACCTAAGGCTCGCTTATAAATGGTTCTAGACCTGAGCGAGCGCATTAGCTGACACGACAGCGCAGGTAGGTCGGAGAGATGGATGGAGCCCCCACAGCGTCCGCCTCGATTTCCTCCCCATGCGATATTCATAGCCGGGCTTTCCTGCACAGCGCTGCCGCGGCGTGATCGTGGGTGCTTTGCTGTCGTTGCGCCGTCGCCAGACCAAGGCGCACGCAATGGGAATAAGGCGCGGCCGGCACCTTCGCTCGACTCTGTGCCGATCCCACGCCACTTGAACGGGAAACTTGTGGCAATCGTTAGAAGCGGCTATAGCTGCCGGTGTTACGACACGCAATAGAGATACACGGCACCACACGACAACAAATGACAGCCGCAGATGTTAGCTGACTGGGCGCAGCAGCTATGGATTCTTTTTACTGTGAGCAGGAGGGAGAGGGGAGCGCCACGTGTCTGATCTGCGTTGAACCACAACATTTCAATAAGGCTTTCCTTGTGATTCCCCTCTTTATCCTTTTATTTTCTTCAGCTTCTACTAGCTATAAGCCACGATTAGACGCCAGTACAGCTTATTATTATTATTATTATTATTATTATTATTATTATTATTATTATTATTATTATTATTATTATTATTATTATTATTATTATTATTATAGTGCAGCCAGCGGTGTCACGGTTCTCGCGTAGTCGCCGGGCATTGCGCGGCCAAAGTGACGAAAACAGTTGTACAGAATCTCGGGCCGTCTCGTCGTCTGCCGAAGCCGGCGAGACACCGGCGACACCCGTCAACTCCCCTACGTAAGAGTTACGACCGTTATTGTTGGACATTTCCGTAGGGCATTATCATTTTCATTTACTTTTCATATTCACCGAACTTCGGTGTGGGAACGAAGCGTGCGCTTTAAGAATCGTCCTCTTTGTGTTTTCTGTTGATCTTGTTATTTTATTACCAATGTTAACTCGCGCGTTGCTTATATTTGTACTGACACCTTGCCGCGTGTATTTCCTCTCACTTCAAGTCGCGCGTGTTCCTAGAGTATGAGTTTATTTCTTTTGTAATTGCCTATTTCCTTGCTCCTAATTAAATGCTTTTGCCTTTAAGCACGTGTTTCTCTGAGAGTGCGTCAGTCAGGAACGACACCACCACACGTGCCACCCGTCCGGGTCGGCCAGCGAACTTGGAACTAAGTGTACTGCTTCGAGGGTTTTAGGGCGTCGCAGGCCTAAGCGTGAGTGGAAGCCTGTGGGTCTGCCGACTCGCTGCTACTGAACGTATTGATGGCCGCCTACTTGGGCATGCCTCCTAGTTAAAAGGTTCCTCGTCTATTCATCTGGCAACCCAATGTCAGTAGTGCGCTTACATCCCTATAATTTACAAAATGTAAAACTGTAAAAATCACCGTGAACCTCCCGCATGCAAAGTACATAAACACTTGAAAGCATTTAAACGGCAGAAAGAGTACGCCAGCTCTCCATCCTTCTGCCTACCCACAAATCAAACGGGGCCCACCACGGCGGTCTAGTGGCCATGGCACTCGGCTGCTGGTTCGAAGGTCGCGGGATCTAATCCCGGCCACGGCGGCTACATTTAGATGAATTCTGAGGCCCGTGTACTATACAATGTCAGTGCACGTTAAAAAAACCCCAGGTAGTCTATATTTCCAGCGTCCTCCATTAAGCGTCCCTCATAATCATAGCGTCCGTGGTTGTAGGACGTAAAACACCAGAAATCAATCGATAAATCAACAAATCAAACAGCATATCTGTAGAATTAGGCGTTCCTTTTTCTTTCCGGCGCATTTTCCCCCCCATGATTGACCGTGTTGCAGCAAACTTTTGTCAAGCCCAACCAAAACCAACAATATGCCTTAGAAAAAACTTCACAGAGTTACAGACCGTACCTGGTGTTCGTTCATATGTCTGCCTTGGCTATCAGCACAATCTTTGTCTTCTCATATGCTTGAATAACAAGAAAAATAGTAAGTAAAAACAAACATGAGCCCGACTATCCTTGGCTAGGACACTGTATATTGCTCATGAAAGGACATGCTTGTTTGTCAGCGCTCTGCGCTTATCCTTGAGCTTTAGGCTGGGATCTGCGCAAGCTGTCTTTTAAATAAACACACACGTACACGCAAGCATAAAACGGCGTATAGGTGTTCACAGGAAAGTATATTCATTCCGCGTCGAAAACATAATACCTCTACGCAAAAGATCGTCAGGTTTGCATCAGGGCGGCGTTGTTTACGCTCTATCTCTGCCGTTCCATCGTATGTGGCGGAATTCCCGAGAAGGGAACCGCATCATACGTGGAGAGTGTGGCGTCGTTTAGAAGCCGCAGGAAGAGTGATGAAGACGGATAGTGATGCCTGTTTGCTGAAGTGGGCCAAGGTCGAGCACTTGTCAATTCTCTGCTCCACTCAGCGCTCTCTGTTTATTCACGGCGAGTGACGGAATGGCTTCCCTGATGCCAGCAGCATGCATGGCAAGGCCTTTTAACATTTTTTTTTTTCCTGCGTGCGCAATACATAGCTTTAAGTGGTGTACGTGGCCTCTGCCGTACATAGCGTCCAAACTACCAGAGACGTACGCTAAATGGATGAGCTCGAACAGCGTACCCCACTTCCTCCCCCGAATATGAGCATTTTAGTAAGATGAAGTATGTTTTACTGCGCCAGAATATGCTTCCAATTGTGTCACTGCGAACTAAAGCCATTATGCGCCCGTTTTCATGACAGCGACAGTGAGCGATCTAATAAAGCTGCTTTTGCGGACAACGGAGGAACGCCGGTGAAAGTATGACGTGAGTAAGAGGCTTAAAAGCACAAGGGAAAGAAGCAGATCCAGCAAATTGTAATAACCTGGAAGACACGAAGCTTTGTAGTGTTAGCGAGATTAGCCGTGATGGCCCAAAGCATAGGTGCAGCCTCGTCGACAGTTCTTGACTGTCTGCATAATGGAGATAAAGGCGGCGTTCCATCCTTGTCGATGGAGGAATGCTGATGAAATGTGTGCGCAAGGAGATTTACGAGAGCATAGAGCATCTTGCCCCCTGTGACGTGATAGGACATTCATACAGCAGAATGGACAAGAATGGGCGCGCCACTAACCAGCAGCACATGTACAGTCGCCAAACTCACTTGAGCATATATTGTCCCACAAAGAAATAATGACAGATACCTAACCGCAAGTAAGACTGTAATAAAAAGGATGCTTTAAGATGACTAATGCTATGTTCTTGTAGAAATATCTCTTCGCATGATGAATCCTACAATCACTGCATCACACGAAGCTAGCTGAAGTTCAAATATCAGAATTCTAGTGATTCAGTGTAATGAGTCATTAGTGTATAGAGAGAGAGGTAGAGAGAGAGAGAGAGAGAGAGAGATTCTTCAGAAATGAAAGTCTGTTAAGAGTACACGATAGATATCTCTCGACTGATAACACCTCAACCAAAACACTCACGAGCAAAGTGGAGTGAAAGAAGGCAGTGGAAAGGAGAGGTCACCTTCTCGAGACAGGACATTACTCCCAAAACCGAGGGAAAGGTCAGGGTACTCCTCTCCTCATTATAAGAGCTGGTGGGTGCCTGACACCATTTGGAATTGTGTCCAGTACGTCCCACATCAGAATCGATTAAGAATGTCGCTGGAATAACTCCGATGAGAGAGAGACAGAGGCCCATAGCTGACTGGATGTTTAAATACAGATGTCCAGTCTCCTATAACATTACACTTTGGAAGAGGAAAGACAAAACGAATGATCAAAGAGGAGAAGAGTTAGGCACCACGAAGTCATTAGGCTATGACGATGTGTAACTAAGACACGAAAATATTGCCATTGCAAAGTTACAAGATGACTTTCAACCAGGTGTCTCTAAGTCAGCGCGGCTGCCCAACAGAAGCACGTATGGCCGCGCATAGTCACCCCATAAATGAACTCAACCATGGACTAAAATATTTGGCGTAAATACAGTGCAGGGTGCATGGGCGAGCTGACGGTCAGTCACATTGGCAAGAACAGCGCGTAATGCGAAAACGTGGACAAATTAAGGCGCATCCTCTGTGTTTGTTGCCCCGCCACCGTCGTCTAGTGGCTATGGTACTCGGCTGATGATCTGAGGGTCGCGAGTTCGAATCTCGGCCACGGCGGCTGCATTTCGATGGAGGCGAAATGTTGAGACCCGTGTGCTGTGCGATTTCCGTGCACATTAGAGAACACCAGGTGGTCAAAATTTCCGGAGATCTCCACTACGGCGTCTCTCATAATCATATCGGGGTGTTGGGACGTAAAACACCAGAAATCAATCACTTGTGTTTGTTCCCTTCTTTTGTCCCAGTTTTGGTATTTCGCGCTGCCCTTACCAAGATAGTAAATCTGTATGCTAGTGCGGGCTTTAGGAAAGTGCGGGCATACGCAAACGGTCGAGAATGTGAGCGCTAAGGAATGCTAAGTGCGTCTGCCGGTGTATGCGAGCGAGAATCGATGAATGTAAACGTAGAAAATGTGAGCATGCGTCCAAGCGAGCGCAACTGTATACAAAGTTAAGTAGGACTGAATATCAACGTAATTCCATGACGGGGAGCTTAGGAAGACGTTAATAACAGTACCAGGAAGCCATTTCGGCAATCTGTGTAGGCATTCCCGTGAAAAACTGTTGATGAGTAAGTCTCAGTGTCTATCTCCTAATTTTCTTATTTATAATATTGTGAGCTAAACATAAGAACGCCTATTCTTCATCTCTGCAACTGTTCCTCACAATATATGAAGACTACAGGTGCATTAATTACGCGAAATTCCAGATACGCGGTCAATATTAGCCCTGTACAGCCAGTTATGCGTCAGAGGAATATTGCTGACAATGCGCTGGTAGCAAATTCTTAACATAATATTTATTATAACATACATGTGGTAAGTATTTCGCCGACGCAACCTCATATTTCTACGTTTATTAAAAATCATCTACATATTTTTAGGCATCTTGTGCTATACAGAGCTCACCTGTTATGTATCAGGGCTTCAGGAGGCTTTGTTGCAGCTTAGATGGGCAAGCATCGTAGAGGTTTGATCAGTTGACTTTGCTTGCATCGCATATTACAGAAATTCGATCGCGGATTTCTTGTCACAGATTCGCAATTCCAATTTACGTGGAACACGGCTAACGTTTCCTTCTTCTCTCAGTGTGCCTCGCAGGATCGCTGCGCCCCCCCCCCCCACCCCCCTGTCCTCTTTCTTTTCTTTTTTCATCAATTGTGAAATAGACTCCATTCGATACCGCTTACAATGGAAACAAGTTCACTACCATCTCAAAACATCCCCACAAAGTCAGCTCTCCTCTTTCTTTTCCTCAGACTAATAACGTAAGGATTCAAGGGTACGCATCCATTCAACAGGTGACGTAACACCGACGCTGTGTAAATCAACGCCAAACATTTCGTCTCGTGTTCTACGTACACACTGGCCAGCACACGCACTATACAGCAAAGGGAATCGAGCCTAGATGTCAGTACGCTGCGCCGTCTGTTTCAATTTGTCTACAGTATAAGAAAAGAGCTTACTTATTCCCCACCCTGTCTCGCATTTCCCGCGTAATCGGCGAGGGATGTCTTGGAAAGGGGCGCCCTTGTTTCAGCGTCGAGATCTCCGTGCGCGCATATCCAGTCGCTCGATGTTTGCATAAGTAGCACGCTCATGCATGCATACGCGAGAGGCAGCAGCTCTGCATGCTCGCGAGGAAAGCAGAGTGGATCTCGGGGAGTGACAGACGCATATACCTAGCTCGCTATAGCACGCCTATAGTAAATGTCCTATTGGGAGCTTCTCTCCCTCTCCCTCTCTCTCTCTCTCTCTCTCTCTCTCTCTCTCTCTCTCTCTCTCTCTCTCTGTATTTCATATCCCGCTGTCGCATTCATATTCCGCTCTCTCTTTATTCATATCTCGAGCGCATCGTCTGGTTTCTTTCTGATGGAAGGCTTTCTCTTGAGGAAAGCTGGCTCTTTTGCTATTTAATAAAAAAAATAATCTATTTCCGAAGAAGCCCGGCTCATTTTCCTGCAGTAAAATGCAAGTAAATGCTTCTTGAAAGAGGGTAACGCAAGACGGGGTCATCCTGTCAATTCTACATTTCTCGAGGACAGTGAAGTAAGAAAATGCAGAGGCGACCAGCCTGCATTAAACGCTTATACGTATATTGGTACAGCTTGTTCAAATCTTGGGAAAAGCCTGTTATGAATGGAGATGCGATACATCGCAGTGCGTCACAATAAGCACTGAGAGCAAGGTCAACGGCCCCGCAGCAGGAAACCAGGATCGCTGTGACACTAGCTGTGTTCATCACCGCTGAGCAGCACATACAAGCACGAGCGTCGCAGGGGTCCTAAAGGCTGTAGCGTACGCATGTGAGTCCCACTGTGTTTAAAAGCATTCGTAAGGTATAAAACAAACGTAAATTTGCAGCGTCCAAATAGAGCATCTTGCAAATCGAATCGGTTTTATCACTGTTGTAGTCGTCGTATTTCGGATGAAACTGCTTTGGTACATCTTGGAATTCTTTATTATAGTTAAGATGCCTTCTATATTGTGTACGTTGTGGCCAAATAGTGGCCACACTGTGTATGGAAGTATCACGCTATACTCCCGGAAAATGAGGTTATAAACGTCCCAAATTTATAACCTGAAATGAGGCTGTCATAATTATTGGATTGTAAACAGCAGTTCCAAGTTCAATTAAATTTACTATATAGTTGTCCCTGAGGATTTTATTAAACCAAATATGAGCCATGTACTCACAATAAGATATTTTAAGGCAATACTTGATTTATCCCAATGCTCACGCAATCCTGCGTGCGCAACCAAATTTCATCTATGTAATAATAATAATAATAATAATAATAATAATAATAATAATAATAATAATAATAATAATAATAATAATAATAATAATAATAATAGCGTCTATATGCTTAGAAAAGACTACTGCATCTTATTTCGGGGAAGACTTCGTGCATACAGACCACACCGCAGAGTGGTTGGCATTGTATCAGTGCAAAACATTGTGCCACAACCGGTGGGGTCATAACGGCGTTAGACGGCTGGTGGTCGCCGACGGACAAGATGTAGAGAAACTAATACTATCTGCAGGGCACGCTAACATAAGCGTACCAATTAAGTGCCGTTGTGCTCAGCGAGATAACAGTCCGCAGCGGAAGTCTTGCAGGGAAGACGCCTCCTTCTCAACCTTTGTGCACTGCGTTGTGAGCATTTTCACCCGACTTTTCATGTTCTCTTCTTTCATCCTCCTTACACCCTATCCCATTTCTTCCTATGTATAGGGCAGTAAACTTGGCTCTTGTCTAGTTGACCTGCCTGCCTTTCCCTTTCTTCTCGCTCTCAAATGTTGCTTTAGCATTGCGGTAGGACGTGTTTTAAAGATTTTAAAGCCACGTACGGAACGTATAAATTTAACAAAATGAAAACGCACGGAACAGACACATGTGCACACCAGTTGCTTGCCCTCTCCTTTTTTATCTGAATTATTCTGAATGTAGCTATGAATTTTCCAGCTATTCAGTCTTGCTCAGAGCGAAGCCTAGCAGGTCAAATATAAGACGGCCTCCACCTTTGTGGAAAACAGGTTGAAAGCGAATAAGATAAATGCAGCAAAAGCATCCGTGAAGACAGACAGACAGACAGACAGACAGACAGACAGACAGACAGAAAGAAAGAAAGAAAGAAAGAAAGAAAGAAAGAAAGAAAGAAAGAAAGAAAGAAAGAAAGAAAGAAAGAAAGAAAGAAAGAAAGAAACGAAACGAAACGAAACGAAATTGCGGAATGACATCGGGATGTTGGGCATAGAAATGGGAGATATTGAAGCGAATGTCTTGGAGGAAAACGGGCAAATCCGGCCTCTCCAACATCACGCTCTGCTGTCTCTCTTCCGCTGTAAAAGTGAAGGTACGCGCTTGCGTCCGTATACTGTAACGGATTGGGCCACGGGGGCACGAGAGGGACTGGGCGCGCGGAATGGAGTGCGGGCGCATAGATAAAGGACGTCGCCGGGGAAAAAGAAGAAACGGCGAAAGACGAGACGACAAAGCTCGCGGCGAGGCGAGAGGTCTCCGCTATATATGCATGGGAGAAAGGTGAACGCGGCGTTAGAAAAGCAGGAAGACGACGGAGCCGAGAGAATGATGGGATGGGAGTGGGGAGTCGGCATAGTGGTGGAGTGGTGGCACGAGACGAAATAGCCGAGACGGAAGGGGAGCGGTGAAAGGTTTTCGCAACGGGGTGTTGCGGGAAAAGACGGGCCATGCGACGACTGTCTTTCGCGTGCGGCTGGCTCTCTATCGCGTCTGCTTGAAAGAGGTTAAAAAAAATCGTGATTTCTTTTTTCCATCTTGCGATTCGTGTAAGTGCTCCAGACGGCGGCTTGTGTCAAGAGGTAACCTTTGTTTTCTCTTTTCAGTAAGTGTCATTTTCCTGGTTACATAATGTGTGTCCACTATCTGGCTTTTCTTGCCGCACGCTAAGTAGTCGAGAGTGAAACAAAAAGAACAATAAAGGAAGATTGAGTCGCACACTTTCAATTCACCGGTTTTATTGGAGGACGCCCGGAAACTGAAAAGTAGTCCAGCTGGATACAAGTTGCGGGGAGAGCGGATGACGGTAGTGACTCTAGATCTGCAGCGTTTCCCCCTCCTCCCATCCAAAAAAAAAAAAAAAAAGTAAATTCAGGTTCAATGCGATATCACGTTTACTTTCCTAAATAAATTTGTACGCCAATGGAGCTCGGATGCAACGGTTAGAAATGCGTCAAATTTACTATTTACGTTCTGCGAAACTTTTTCAGGACTACAACTTCATAAGCGTGCCACATTTTTGCATGCGTTAGTTACGTAACGAAACTCAGTGGGGTCAAGCCTCGATGTAATAACGGCATACTTCCGGCCAAAAACTTCGTTATCTTGCAAATTTCGTTAGGTCGAGGTTTTCATATTTTAACAGTAGGAAGGGCTGGAGTGGTGTTTAGGGGAGTCTTGCGCCTCATTAGCAAGCATACCGAATTGCACCATTTTAGAAGGGAGCGAAGTAGCCAACTGCGCTGGACAAACCTGCACTAATTCTCCTAATCTATTGATTAGTGCTTAACGTAATGTGCCTTTGTCGTTATTGTTTGTTGCTACTATTGACGTGATGTCTCTTTGCCTCTCTTGCTTGGGCCAATATGCTGGTTTACAGTATGGTTATGTAAATAAATAAATAAATAAATAAATAAATAAATAAATAAATAAATAAATAAATAAATAATTCTGTGCTCTGCATCGCTTAGTACACTCGCACTTTGCAGGGATTGTTGCCCTAACGTACGTACAACGCAAAATTTTGCCGTAGGAGTGTATTTGCAGTGGGACTTCCCTCTGCCCGCACCACTCCCGGTCGTGCACGCGTGCGTTGCGTATCTCATAGGCCGACATGTTAATGGCGATGCTGCTTTCGTTTCTGCAGGCGACGCGCCTTTGAATCAGTTTCCCAAGAAAATGCAGCGCGTTCGATTGTCGCAAGTTATAAGAGTAAAGCACGCATACACGACGGCGGTACATCACGCGTGCTGCCGAGCAGATGGTTGAAGTTGCTTGTCGCAATAGAATGTAAGTGGTAAGTTGCACTCCCGTTTTGTCGGTCATGATTAACAGCTGCATTTATTGTTCTTCAGCAATACGCTCCATACGTAGCATGAATTTCGCCCGAGTGTGGGCATGTAAAAATTTCGCACTACGGTGTTATGGTGCTCAAACGCTTTATAGACAGTTATTTCTTCTAGCTCAGCCGCATTGCTTTCCATTCTTGATAAATTTACTAGCTACAGAGGCTCCAATACATGCTTGATGTAGGGTCAACTTCATCCGCATCATCAACATTATCACATGCAACAAGCGCGCTCACCGCACCGCTCCTCTCGCGCAATTCGCGCCTCGTGGCTCGAGGCGAAAGCCAGGGACAGAACGCGACCGCGATCTCGGCCGCGCCAGACCAGGCCAGCCGCCACAGCTCCGCCTCGTCTCTTTCTCGCCTCTCAGTCTAAGCAAAGTAGCGACGACGTCAGGTCTTACGTCGGCCGCCGTCACGGCTTTTACTTTCTCGCTGTACTTGAAATGGCCGAAAACATCGTTGAGTTCATGTGACGAAATTATTTTAAACAGTGAAAAAAAAAATATACATGATTTGCAATCCATCTGCGGCGGACAGGGGAAAATAATTCGTTAAATAGAAAACTTTGTTAAAACGAGGATCGCTATGTCCGAGGTAAGACCGTAATTCAAGTTGTCTCGTCAGCAGAAATAATCATTCCTGATCCAAGAATATACTGCGTTTGACTGCAGACCACTGGCATTTCCAAACGACGTCAGTGTGGAAAAACAAGGAAAGAACAATTGCTGCTCTCCCGTTTTATCTCCCAGAAACCACGACTTGATTATGAGAGACGCCGTAGTGGAGGGCTCCGGAAATTTCGACCACCTGGGGTTCTTTAAAGTGCATTGAACTCTCCCGTAATCGCGAGTACATGTAAGCACGAAGTGGCTAGCCTAAAAGCAGTTCGGCGCAACCTTTCAATGAGGCGGCAAACCGCATCCTTCGCGCACCCTGCTCGAAGTGCCTCAGCCTGGCCATGGCAAAAAACACTGTTGTAGGATTTATGGGCGCAGAATGCTAAGCTGTCCTAACGAGTCCGATTCTGTCTGTCGCGAGCCAAGTCCCTCTTCTCCTCTTCGATGCTTCGCACGAGAACGATTTCCGACATCCTCCGCGACCAACCCAAGAATCTGTGGGTCCCTTAAGAGTTGGACGCGATATCATTGTCTGGTCTCATTCTCATTTCGCTCTCTTCCGCTTGTCAAACTCTTCAGTCGCCTAGCCACGTAATGGTCATGACACCACTTGGAAGAAAGTGCGAATTATTTGCGTTACTATGTGGGCGCCCTCGTCGTCTTGTGCCATTTGACATAGATGCGCCGTCAAATGGGTCGTCTGCACCAACTCGCAGCTTCTTTGGACCTGGAGCACCCAGCCTTATTACCCGCCAGGAACGCATTCACACATCACATGAGTTTACCTGTGCATGAGCGACGTCTGTTCCCTCCGGCTATCCTCTGGACAGAAAGTCGAGAAGGTGCACAGTCTCGAATGAACTTTACCAGCTGTCGAGTGATCACCTTAGCCTATTGGGTGCACGTTGAAGGCCTTCTCCGACAGGCGGCGACTGGAGGGAGGAGCGAAGGCAACGACGAAACAGGACGAGTACGAGCTGTAGAATAAAAGCAGCCGAAGACTGGTCATAGGGCTAAGGTCTCTGTTACGAAACACTGCCAGCGTTGAAAGATGACGAGCATAGGATATCATCTGTTCGCCTTTGGAACGTTGTTAGCGGAAATGGGAAATACGACGTACTTCACTTTCCTGTTTCAGTGATACCGCTAGAAACGTTAGGAAAAACCCGGAAGCACTGGTTTTGCAATTTGATTTTTCGGTAACTAGAGTATCCAATGCGGTCCTGCAGCAAGCTCTGCGCGACAGCCCGGTTCTTTTCAACTTTTGACTGAATGCCTGTATGTGCTCGTTTAGGTGCCACGTTATGCTCCTCTTGTCATGTACCGCAGCAGATGTAGCAATCTTCGTAGCGTCATATGTTGGAATAAACTTTCCCTAATCACTCGATGGTTTCGTTTGCGAACCTGGATGTTCTCGTTTGCGTATCCGAGGTACTATCCTGGATACTGCCAAATTCCCCCGTCTTGTCAAATTATGTAATGGCGGAATTTTCAGTCCATTCGTAAGCCAGTAGCGGCGATCTGAGCCAATCAGAGCTAACAAGATGGTAAATTTGACAATACATCGGAATCCAACAATGCCTAGAACAGCATATCCCCGGATGTTCTCGTTTGCATACTGGACGATCTCGCTTCCCTACCCAGATGGTCTTGTGTGGGTGTACAGATAATGGTCGCGGATTTTGACTCAAGGTCACTTGACAGTTGCCGACAACGGGCGCTGATATAATTTCACGTTGAAAATAATATGGGTCCGAACAGAACCATCATTACACTACTTTCTTCGCGCAAACATAAAACACAGCTACCGTTAGTTACCTCATACAACTATCGTCCACATTCAATTCACCGTCTACAAAGTTTCCGCTCTCTAATTTCTTCCCTGATAAGGTGACAATGATAGCTATATGGTGTAGATTTTTCTATTTGCTCGATAACCTATACGCGTATGCGCAGTAACTAAATAACACCAATTAGCCTAGTATTTGGTGTTCCGGTATCGTTTTGCTTGTATCACTGTCTTTTTCTGGGTCGCCTACGGACACGAAGCGAAGCGGCGCAGCACATAGGAGCCACTTGTTATTAAGATATGGCCCATGGTACTGAAAACCTGCCGCCCGGCGGCATCGGCGTCAACAGGGGTGGTACCAAAAGTCAAGCATACCTGCATACCCTGGTCCACTGTATGCAGGTATGCGCCCCCGAAATATGTGGGCGCGGATTGAAGTGAGCTAATTTGGAACAAATACGAAACAATGGGAATTAATGTGAACCAAAAGCGATATCAAAATAAATTAAAATAAAATTAAGACGAATTAAGGAACTGAAGTATGCCAATGGCGAACTAAAGAAGTAACAGCGCGAACTAGTGAGGATGACGAAAGTGATTTAGTGAGTGTTTCATGCAAACATATAGACTTTCGGCTGTGCTCCCCTCAGTTTATACAGAAAGCGACCATGAATATTTACCAAGAACCAATAATCATGGCTTACACACTGTGCCGTGTAAGACTTTGCAGCTACTAAATTTAATCTAGGTTATTGCACACGCGCACGCCATGTTACTGCTCTCGGTATAAAACTTCTTCCGTTGAGAAACTTCCTCAGACTTCAGCTGCCGTGCGCGCCCTGTTCCGCCTCCTAACGATGATGGATGGCTCGTCCGATGACAAAACCGGTGTGAGGAAAGCAACAGGCAAGATGGGCCCGTTGCACGGTGGTGAAAGATTATACGTGAGAACATGAGCGTAAGCGCTTTAAATCATGCACAAACGAGCCACGCTGTGCGCAGCATCGCCTGACAGAAAACTGCGTGTCGAACACGTCCTCCTGGTGCGCTTGTGCGGCGAGTAGCCCACTACTGATTATTTTAGCTTCGCCTAGTAGGATTCTCCAACGCCGAAATCTACGGGCCAGAAACCTACCTGCATATGCAGAACATAATCATGTACCTATGCTATATTATCCACCTCCCCCAAGCTTACCTAATTTTCCTCATCATGCAGCACTGTCAGCGACTTTCATCTTGGTATTACACTATCACACGTTCATTCAGCGCTCTATACAAAGCCCTCTTTCTCTTCTTTTTAAAGCGATTTTCAATAATGGGGATTTTTTCTGACAATAAGGTTTGTCCCGCTGCATAACGAACCTCTTTCAGCCAGTAATACCGGGTTCATTGATAACCTGCGCCAGTAAATACATGTACCGTCCGCCGTCTTTCCGAACGTACATGGGTCATTGTCAAAGGGTGGGCGACCCGCTATAGGCTGCTGTTTGTTCTATAGTAGGTGGCTTATGTAATAGGGCATGTGCCACTGTATACGGGCCTTGTGCCCTATAACCGATACCTTTGGCAGCTCGTATGAGCTATTGCCATGTGCCAACGTCGGCAAATCTTCCCAAATAGACTCGGGCTTTTTTTTTCCCCCTCCGCCGGAAAACGCACCTAACTAGTCCCTAAGTGGCAATCTAGTTAGCGATGTGTCATTTCTTGTATCCTGCGGTCAATACCGTATTTCACAGTTTCTGTGCAAATATCACCTTAGTAGTATTTTCTTAGCGGCTTGATAATGCTTGTTCCGGCATCCCGAGTACATGTTGTTGAATGACGTGCTTAGATAGAACACATCTGTGAGTGTACATTGAGGACATCTTGCGACCTTGTGTCCTATATGTAAGGCTGTCAAGGAGATGGATCGCTCCGTTTCATGTATTTCGCGCTGTGCTTGCACCGTAAGGTTTAGTGGGATCGATGAAGAACCCCAGGTCAGTGTCTTCTCTATTTTTTTTTTTTTCAATCCCAGTCGGATGCCTCTGACCCGGCCGTTCACTACCCTCTCCGTCCACTCTTCCCTACTCTTTCCCGTCGGCTTGCGCTCGCACCTGCTTCACGGTTGGGAGGTAAGAGTGCCCCTTATGTGGCGCCTCATGGCCGCTGTCGGAAGATCTTTTTTTTTGTTAATAAATTGTACCTATATGCGCGGGGCGGCGCTTTGAAACCCTCTTGATTGCCACGCAAGGCTGTCACACTGGGTGTTGACGAGACGCGACGTTTGCTGGTGACGTGCCTGTTATAGCTGATAGCATGTGTGATAACCGATAAGCGCCTTTCTACTGCAGCCAAGACGGATTTTCTGCTATTTCGACCACACCATCTGCATGCGTAATTTGATGTTCCTCGACGAGGCGCCTGGAAACACGAACGTTACAACGTACAGCGCTTGGTATGTTTAGCGACAAGCAGTCGTCAGTGGAACGACCACTGCGAACTACGAATAGAGCTACCGTAGGATGCTTCGATCCCCGAAAGCATACAGAGAAAGCTATACCAAGGAAGAAGCGCGAAGGAAGCAATCCGACAGGAGCGCTGTATAGGATGGGGACGCAGCGTCTACCGCGTCTCCAAGGCAACAACAGCGACGCGCTCTCCGACGCACTTGTGACAAAAGCAGCCGCGCCCTTGAGTTGGCGTCGCACAACCACTTCCTGAACCAAGCTGGACCGACGGTTCCCATTGAGGAGCAAGCGTTTTCGCTGACATTGAAGAAAATAGAGAAGGCGCTGCTCAGGTTATGTTGTAATTTCTTGAATCATGTGTCAGTGTCCATATACTAATATCTACCCTGTTTGATGAAGTTCTTGAACAAGATTTTTCTGAACTATTGTAGAGCGTGCTTGCTTTTCTCTCCACTGTGATCTGGTTTCACGCTCTAAAACCGTAACATTTGTTATTGCTGCACACAGCCCGTTCGTAACGTACCGGACCCTCTTCGGGAGCTTTAGAATGCCCCAATCACAATGAATGGACGGTGCGTGCGAGTGGTATAACGATAAGCATCGAATGTAAAACGAAGCATATATGAAAGCTGATGCATTTCACCCGCAGATTACGGTCATCACCTTCAATTCACAACCGCGCCACGACGTGACATGGTTGCGCTCAAATTCTATGTTACCTTCCAGCAGAATTGCGACAAAACTTCCTCCGTGTATATGAATTATCATTACGAACGTAACAGCAAACAACGTGCTTGCATGAAGCCCCGCCTATTCCTGCTTTATCGAATATAAAGCTGCAAGCGTAACGGCAACAGCTTGGTGTCGGTATATGCACTCGAATCGAGCCGGTCAAACCCACTTCTCGTCATGTGATGCTGAAGAATGAAAAAGCGACCAACCCGAGCAGCATAATGGGCGTTCACTTGCAGCATTTCTTTAAAAAAAGGATCACCGGGAATAGCTGCTTGCTCAACGTCAACCGCTCCTTGATCGCGTCCGATACGACATCTTGGAGGCTCCAAAGTAATGCGCAACTTGCACGGCTAAGTTTGCTTCCTATGAGCGTTCGTGCGGCGTCCCGCTATCCTCTCCCGCTTGCCTTCCTTTTCCGTGATAAATCGCATTCATCTTTCGTTCGGCCCTATAAGCGGATCTTTTCATCATCTTTTTTCTCTCTCTATTCTCGCTTAGCATCCAAAGAGTGACGCAACGACGCCCTCACGGTGTAGGCCTAGCCGAACTCATTTCCTGTTTGTTGGCCGCATGACGGCGGCAGTAGTCGCGATCATCCTCGCTACAGGCGGCACCTGAAAACTCCGCTGCACGGACAATTTCCGATGGCGCACACGCGCAGGCTTTGTGTAGCGGGTGACAGGCATCCGAGATTCTCAGCGCAGTATCGGATGAAAAGCCAACGGAAGCCGTAACCGCATTGCACAGACTGCGGTGCATGTTTCCCAACAGTAATTCGCACAGCATGAGACCTCCGCTCTTGCGCCACCTCTGCGAGAGCTTCGCCCGAAGTAGAAGAAGCGCTAACAGAACTCACACACACGCACAGCACGAGTAAGTATAACAGAAGCAACGCAAAGGCCGCCGACCGCGGAATCCAAGCGACTAGTTCGCGACCTTCCGGCGCACTGGCGCAGCTCGGAGGAATTTCGCTGATGCTGTCGACGCTCGTAGAGGCTCGTTGTGAACGCCTGAGGGAGTAGCGGCGGAAACATTTCGTGCATCTCGCCAGATCTATGCGGGCTGAGTGCTTGCAAAACAGCAGAGGCTCATTTCATTGTTAACTGCAGCTGCGGTGTAGAAGGATTTAGCTCTTTTGTCTAAGAGCCACATTGTCGAGTGAAGAGTAAAATAGCATTAGTATGCTTAACTGGGCCGGCACACATCGCTTTCACGTTATTTTTTTTTTTTGCCTCTCTTTGTAGTATTGCGGTGCTGGTAAAAGTAATCGTAACTTAACAAATCTATTGAAACAAAGTAATGACAAACATCGGCGCGCTTTCTTTTGTTTAGAAAGCAACCTATATAATTTGTCATAAAATTATAAAATGCACAAGGAAAATGTTCCGTCGTTTTAACATCGTTGCCTTGTAGGCAAGCTAAAGCTTTTTTGAGTGAGAAACTCGAAATCCAGTCTCATCAACATGCGGCGAAAGGAGCGTCTGTATAACCTAGTAAAAGTGATGCATCAGCAATAAATCTCAGAAAAGTGCAGTACGACTTCACTTTCTCACCTTCTCGATGGCAGGGGCGGAGGAATTCAGGCAGGTGCGTGCGCCGCAGGAGACAATGAACATGCTTTGCAAGGCTGCGACATCACTCGGACCTACATGGAACAGATGAGAACGAAAAATAAGTGGGCACTAATTTTAACTATGAAGAGTTAATTGCTCACAGACCGATTCACAAAAGTGCGACTGGCAGCCATCATCACGGTGACATACTTTATCGATATAGGAATTGTACGTATACGCTCAATTCGCAAGAATGCCGTCTGTGCCGCCGTTGTCATGCTGCTCCACTGGACGGCGCTGCTTGGCTCGCTAGTGTTTACGCACGAGGATTAATCGCGTCGTGATGTCGCCGCTGTGACAACGGTGGAAGGAAGACGATTAATGACTCTAAAATAAGACAGGAAAGTGGGCTAGTTGGTTTGGATTCATTATTGCGGATAGCGCACACTGAACTACGGCGCAAACACAGAAAACACAAGACCAGCGTTCTAAAATGCTCCATATTTTTACATCTTGACTTGCTTAGCGACGAGCAAGTCAATGAGGCACTAGACTATAAGAGCATTTATCAAGCCCTCGACCATATCATCATCATCATCATCATCATCATCATCATCATCAGCCCATCTTATGTCCACTGCAGGACGAAGGCCTCTCCCAATCCTCGCCATCCTTGCCTGCCCTGCGCAAGCTGATTCCATTTGATGCCTGCGAATTTCTTAATTTCGTCCCCCCATCTTACTCTCTGCCGCCCCGGCTGCGCTTACCCTCTCTTGGTATCCATTCCGTCGTTCTAACTGTCCATCGGTTATCTAGCCTTCTCATCACATGGCCTTCCCATGTCCATTTTTTTTTCTTAATATCATTCATTATGTCGAGCTCAGCATATCTATTTTCTGTGTTCTTCCTTTAATTTGTATGGTAGCTTGAATTGCATTCTTCGCTATGGTTTCTTAGTTTTTATTCCTCACTAAGCAAACATCGCCACCTGTAATTTGCAAACAGAGCCACCTGCGGAATTTGCAATCATCTTTTAAAGCAGCCAGTGCGACAAAAAAAATAATAAAAGTGTCAGGACGAGGTGTCGTGCCTCAAAGCTTTTTCTTTTTCTTTTTCTGTCTTGTTTGAGTTTAAAAAACCTTATTTCAAGCTCCAACTAGGCAGTCATTGCATTCTATAAACTTTCGTTCCTACTACATCTTGCCATGAGAATTTATTGAATATCATGTTTTCTGTCTGTTTCAATCTCGATCCACCATCTCGCTTTCGTTACATCCATCACATTTTAACCAACTTCAGTTATCCCATTAGGAGAGATACAACGCTCAGATGAATGGTCAGTTCTGTTCTTTCATGACAGCGTGCAATCTGTCATCGTAGAAATACTGAGCGTGACTGCACAAGTTCGTCGTCTTCGTTCCGTCCTTGTACTTTCCGACATCGTCATCCCTCTCTCCACATTTCTGCAGTGGACGATTTGCGGAATGCAGCGAACTTCATACGTCGCGCCTGTAACCTTTGAGGTCATTGAGCACTTTACCTTCTTTTGTGAATGACCATTTCCATTCGCTTTCACCTTCGCGTGAGTGGAATCTCTCATGCACGATTTCTTTGTCTGACCTTGCTACGCATTTCAACCGCGCGACGAACCAAGCCTCTATGGGCAGCTATCACGCAACGTGGAAATTACGAAATCCGTGCTTCACAACCATTTTCTTGCCACATCGCAATGAGCTTCGATTGCGTAAGGACAGGTGCAACAACGCACGTTGCCCCACCAGACCGCAAAGATGTGCCGATTGCTGGTAAACAGTTGATATTTGTAGCCGCATAATAAGGAGCAGCACGCATAAGAACTACGTTTCAATATAATGGGAAACTGCAAAACAAGGGACCAGGTGCCTTCAGACACTGAGTATCGACAGCGCGTAATGAGTAACAAATACGAAAAAAAAAAGCGTTTGTAAGATCACGTTTCGGTACTTGCACGTGAACCTCGTTCATGATCGCATGCAAAAGCTATACAAAACACTCGCTTGACTGCAACGTACGCCGTCACCCAGATATTTGCGGCAAGTACGGTGGTAGCGAATTTCCGGCGTTTGCGTTAATCAATCTTCGCCGTATAATATCAAGAGAACATCAGCTTTGTTGATATAAAGGCATAGTCATTCTTCGCTCACCTTTAGCAACGACGCTCGTCTTAATTGGTGTCCTAATGAGTCTCAATATCCGACAAGTGGTCTGCAAACCCTGTTACGTGGTACCTCCTAAATGTCTGCCAAAGTTTGTCTTTTCATCAGTATCAATCTCTCAACCTGAGCCTCTCTATGGCGGACACGTGCGGTAAGAACACGTCAATTTCCCGATCATGTTCCTCAATGGTTAGTACGAGAAGAGAGGTTACGCGCTAGGTGGTCTTCTTTCGAAGCAATTAATTTGAAAACAAAAACGCACCAGAGGATACACGGGAACTGTAACAAACCCTTATAAAGCGTAATTAGTTCATTCGTGCAGAAGAACAAAGACGTTTAGTGCTGGCAGCACGGGAACCTTAAGTTGATTAAATGTTGCAAGATAAGCTTATATGGGGGTAATGACAAGAGTGGCTGCACAACATGTAAGACGTTCTTTTTTATTTGGAAGGTAAGTGGGTGTAGCATAGCGAAATAATAAAAGGAAGAAATTGGGGCAGCTACACTCTGGTTGTGTGAAAACTAAGAAGTAGAGGGGCTGGTGGCGGGGCCCTCCTCCTTTCCCTCCTCCTCACTCCCCCTTTCCACAAATCTTATGCTTTAGTACCATCGTCATCAGCAGCAGCCTGTCTACGCCCACTGCAGGGCAAAGGCCTCTCCCATAGAACTCCGATTATCCCTGTCCCGTGCTAACTGGGCCCAATTTATCCTCGCAAACTTCCTGATATCATGTGCCCACCTAACTTACTGCCGCCCCCTGCCACGCTTATCTTCTCTAGGGATCCACTCTGTTACCCTTCATGCCCAACGGTTGTCTTGTCTTCGCATTACATGGCCCGCCCACGTCCACTTCTTCTTAATTTTTATTAATATGTCCTTAACACGTGTTTGTTCCCTAACCCACTCCGCTCTCTTCTTGTGCCTTAATGTTACACCTACCATTTCCTGTTCCATTGCTCGCTGCGTCGTCCTCAATTTAAGCGGAACCCTCTTAGTGAGATCTCAAGTTTCTACCCCGTAGGTGAGTACCGATAGTATGCAGTCGTTACACACTTTCCTCTTCAGAGACAATGGTAAGCTACCATTCCTTACCTGAGAATGCTTGCCGAATGTACCCCACCCCATCCTCCTAATTATCTCAGCCTCATGGTTCAGATCAAAGGTCACTACCTCGCCCATTCTCTTACCACCTCTAATGTCTCGCCACCTATCTCAAACCGCTGTTCTCGCTCAAGGCTATTGAACATTACTTTAGTTTTCTGCATATTAATTTCCAGGCTTACCGTTCTACTTTGCCTGTTTAGGTAAGTAATCATGCCTTGTAATTCGTCTCCTGTGTTACTTAGCAAGGCAATGTCATCAGCAAATCTGAAGTTACTGAGGTATTCACCATTAACCCTTGCCCCCACCAATACAGTGCTCTAAATAGCTCTTGTAAACATGCTGTGAATAACATCGGAGAGATTGTGTGACGTTGTCTTACACCCTTCGTTATAGTTATTTTACTGCTCTCCTTATGGAAGACTATGGTGGCTGTGGTGGTTGTAGATGCCCTCCAGTATTGTTACGTAATGCTTGTCTACGCCCTGATTCTACAATGCCTGCATGACTGCTGAAGTATCGACCGAGTTAAATGCTTTCTCGTAATCTGTGAATGCTATACACAGGGGTTGGTCATACCACGCATTCCTCTTGATTGTGTTCCTCTTGATAATGTGAATGGGGTCTACTGTTGAGTAGCATTTATGAAGCCCTGCTTGTTCGTTAGGTTGACTGAAACCTAAGGTGGCACGAATTCGGCTAGCGATTACCTTAGTAAATACCTTGTAGACGACTGAAAGTAAGCCAATCGGCCTGTAATTTTTCAAGTCCTTTGTGTCGCCTTTCTTATGGATTAGGATGATGTTCGCATTCTTCCAGGATTTCAGTATGCTCGCGGCCATTAGTATACGAGTATGCTTTGGTATACGAGCCTCCTATGCTACGCTTTAAACGCACCCCTCCTCCTCACCCCAACTTTACTTTCCCACCCCTTAGCTATAGTATACAAGGCTATGGTATGCCTTACTTTTTCTCCCCCTCCTCGCCCTCACATGACTCCTCCTCACCCTCGCTTCCCTTTACAGCCCCCTCCTATACCACACAATACAAGGCTATGCCATGCCTTACTCTGCTCCGTGCTGCTTTCTTTCCTCCTCACCCTCATCCCGTCTTCCCACCCGTTGCCATGCTATGGCAAGCGAATCAGGTGCAGGGTCGAGAGAAGCCACGCGCAGCTGCGCATGGGGTTACTTGGGAACGGAAGTTGACGTCATCGCTTTGCAAGGCTGTTTGTCCGCGCCGGACGGACTGACGGACGGCTTAAAGATACCCGTTCATAATAAAGTGTACCGCACTGTTAACGCGTTTTTTAATTAAAAGAAAGCGTTATCACACAGCCGACAAGCTCCAATAAGCCTTCGTCATCTCTTCTTCTCTCAGTGTACTTGTTTGCCTCTTCTTTAATTGCTATCTAGCACCAAATAATAAGCACAGGGGTCAGGGAAAACTACGCAGTATATGGAGGTGAAATTAAAGGCTGTGTAACACTCTTCATAGCATGGCTTAAATATATATGCTCCACGTGGTCGTTCATTGCAACACACCAAAAAAAAAAAAAAGGCAAAACTGTGAGCGAGCAAGAGTGTGTGTCCTACGTCATTCTTCGGTGAACAAGAAATGCTTGCACTATATACTCTGTGTAGTTTTACGTTATACCTGCTCAAGAATGGGGCGTACAAATATATGCGCATATATTTGATACATACGATGGGCGCCGACGAGTACGAACGAAAGCGCATATCTTTCGCCACTTCAGAAGAAAAATAAACTTACGCACTCGACACGTTCGTACATCTAAGGATTCAGGCAGTATTTACGCCCGAACTCGAGCACAGCATGGATTCAGAACAAATAGGATCGGGACGTATAAACTCGGTCTTAGGCGTATATGTAATTCAAGACAGCGGTGTTCACCCCTTACGAAACCACGGCGTCCGAGCGAGTCATCGCATCTATAAATAACGCGAAATGCAATTTCGGCCCATCGAGAGTAGAGAAAACTAAGTGTTAAAACGAGAACGACGGAAAACATGATAGGGGCTCATCACCGGCACAGGATTATATATACTATGTACAACACTACCTGGTCCTTGGCCAACCCCGCAGGGCAGGTCTGTGCCACAAGATTGGTTCTGCTTCGTGCGTTCTGCATGAAGTCTCGCCACATCCCTCGCACTCGTCGATCTTCTCCAAAGCCCAGAAGCAGCACGAAGCCTGTACGGTGTACACAGAGATGATCCAGTGCTCCTCAGCGTGTGCGATCTGTACATGTGGTAAGCGAATGAAACGCGATACACGGGCTGCGTGAGCGCTGGCTCATTTTCTGCTACTGGAGTGCGCTAGGTGGTCACAGAGCAACCCCAATGAATCGCAGTACTTCAAGGAACCTCTCGCTTCAATTGAGTGTCACAATGAATCAGCTCAGTGTCCCTAGCGCAAAGCCATGGCGCAGGAATGAGCGGCAACCATGCGCGCCGAGTATCCCGTTTCATTCGCTGAGC
Organism: Hyalomma asiaticum; assembly: GCA_013339685.2. Taxonomy (NCBI): domain Eukaryota; kingdom Metazoa; phylum Arthropoda; class Arachnida; order Ixodida; family Ixodidae; genus Hyalomma; species Hyalomma asiaticum. The sequence goes on along the minus strand of CM023483.1, from coordinate 50,741,949 downwards.
AGTAAACGTGTGCTCAGTGCACATTGCTAATGGCCACTGACTTCCTTGCGAACGGCTATAAGTGAAATATAGACACTTAGGTCTCGAGATTGTTGTTGTTGTTGTTGTTGTTGTTGTTGTTGTTGTTGTTGTTGTTGTTGTTGTTGTTGTTGTTGTTGTTGTTGTTGTTGTTGTTGTTGTTGTTGTTGTTGTTGTTGTTGTTGTTGAAGTCTGGCTGCAAAATTGACGTCTCGGATTATCGCCCGATTTCTCTATCTCTGTGCCACTTCAAAGGTTCGTGAACTTGCGCATCTTAAAAACTCGCTGATTCCGACCGAACCAACATGTGTTTATCACCGGTTGCTCGACTGTAACAAATCTTGCTAACTTTCATGACGCAGATTTTTGCTCCAGTACTTCATGGAGGGCACGTTGACACCATTTGCTGTGACCTCAGTGAGGCTTTCGATAAATCCCGCCACTCACTGCTTGTGGATAATCTTGGTCACTTTGACGTCGACTCCTCAGTTGTCGACCTCCTCTACATCTGTCTTTTTGATAGATCGTGCTAAGTTGCCATAACTGGACAAACGTCTTTTTTGCACAAAGCGACCAGCGGGGCCCCTCGAGAGTCAGTATTAGGTACACTCGTCTTCCTAATTTTTGTGAACCATGCCTTTTCCGCCATTCGGAATTCTTCTTTCATTCTTTACGCATATGACTTCAAGATATTTAAAGAAATTCATACTTCCATTGACAGTTAAATTTTATAATATTTTGTAGTCAGATTTGCTTTCTTTTTAAGAATGATGCAAGAACCATTGCCCTCTCATTAAATACCAATAAGACCAAAGTCACGACCTTTTCTCGCAAAACTGCGTGCGTATCTTTCTGCCCTCTGTTAGTTACGCAGCGCTATGTAAGGTGTGTGAGGTGAATGACCTGTGTGCTCTTTTTAATACAACCCTACGCTTTTCTGTTCACACTAAGCACGTTGCTATGCGAGGTCTTCGATCCCTCGGCTCTGTTTGCAGGTTGTCGAGAAAATTCAACCCTATGATACCATTATATAAGTTAGTTATACACTGCAATATGTCTACTACAACTTGAATATGCTTCTGCAATATGGAATGGAATCTCTGAATCTAGCAGTAATACCATTGAGCGGGTCCAGATAACATTGTTAAGCATATACAATCATTCCCTTTCTCGAAAGGGCTATGGATCTTGCACAAACAGTGTTGGTTTATTGCCACTGCCATCTCTTCACTGCTGCCGAAATCGTGCTGATCTGCTATTCCTTTTTAAATTTTTGCACGGTACCATAGCATGTCATGAAACGCTCCACTGCAACAGTTGTCCAATTCGCGCAAGATAACAAGAGAGCAAAGGTATTTTCAAGTACCTGCCTACCGATGCAAAAACACTCGACCACAAAGAGAGTACAGAATCTCTACAATGCCCGTTTTCTAAACCTTTATGTTTTTCATGACTCCCTACATTGCTTTCATCGGAGATTTGCACAGTTATAAAACTATATCGCCAATTATACGTTTTTCTTTCATGTGAACTTGATATTCGATGATGCAATGGTGCGACCTGCTTTTATTATTCTCTGTATCTATTTTTCTTGTAGCCTGTCGTGTCGTCCCGACTTTCCTTTGTTGTTATCTTGCATTTTCTTCCCTCTATTTTTTCCTGTGTGTTGTTGTGAATGTGTTTCCTTTCCCTCTATAGGTCTAATCTTGGATTTATCCCCGTCGTGAGGATATCTTATGGTTTTCTCCCTTTCTGTTCATTTACTTGTACATGTGTATACTTTTTCGATTTCATTGTGTAGTATCACCATACCTTTGCGTGCGCCACCACCAAGACCTCTCGGTTGTTCCTGAGCACTTTTAAATGAATTTATTATTATTATTATTATTATTATTATTATTATTATTATTATTATTATTATTATTATTATTATTATTATTATTATTATTATAGAACCGGAAACTTCAACCACCTGTCGTTCTTTAACTTGCATACGGTGGCCTTCCCGCATACGCAAATGTACAGGCATGCACACCGTGCGCGAAAGGCACGTCGGTCAGGCATGCAAGTACTTTGCACAGATACTAATCTCCAAAGTATCGCTTCGTGCATATAACTGCGCTTTCTGTATGATAATTGTCGTAACAATACCTTTATGCACGCGTGTATATGTGACGTATTAAGCAAGCGGCTGCAGGAGAAGGCGACGCTCAAGAAGAGGTGCGCGTGCAATAAAAAAAAAAAGCATGGCGTATGAACCATGGCTCCCATCTCTAGCGTCGCTGTCGTCACATATACATATACAAAGTGCAAACTTATCGAGGCACGGGGGGGAGGCGGCTGTTGAGCTATTGCAGTGAACTCATAATAGCTTACATTGTAAAGGGGGGAAAAAAAAGAAGAAAACTAACATTCCGACGACTACACTTGAAGTGCTGTCTGCTTGTGGATGTGGAGTATCGAGACTACGCGAATAGTTCTGTGCAGATCTATGTCTAGTGGTGCGACCTAGCTAGTTCAAATGTCGGCAATAGGTATAATAGCAGTAGGATATTTATTAACAGTCAAATTTGCCGTCGTGATTAACTCCGGTGGTGTTATTACCGAACGTATTTTAGAGTAGACTGTTATTCTCGCCAAAACTCGGCTCCTCGAGTTCGGTACGGGAGAAGAAGAAGTTGGGGGAGCCACGCCCACCGCCCGGATGGTTTCATCCCGACACGTGCTGCGCACCGGCGATACCCGCGGCCCATTCGACATGTTCAAAAGCAGCAGCAGACGCGCTGGCCGGACTGGCCGGAGCGTTGCGTCAACAAGCGTGCGCGTGTTTGCTCCCGGCGCGGTGTAGGGTACGGACAAGTGTTGCGCCCTGAGTGATTTCCGAGTTACCTAACCCCTTGCGCATTTCAACGTTTATTTATTAATAAATGTTCCTTGCTTGAATTCTGTTGGCGAGTCCGCATTGCATCCTTGAGGCAAAGGGTCCTAGCCCCACAAAGTAAAGTATCAAAACTCGAACAACCGGTTTACGTTACGTGGTACAAATAATCGAGCGTCTTAGCTGGATTCCAAATATGGACCCTCTTCAATAACACGGGTGTCTAAAGAAAATTTGCAACGAGAGCGTGATAGTCCCTATGCTACCTCTTTAATTATGAAATGGAATATTCGTGTTCCGAACACGAAAAATCAAGTTGATTTTTCAGTTTCTTCGTATAAGTCGCCTTTACATTTGCTCAACCCGCAGGTTAATTCTTAGCTTGTTGATGTTTCGTCAATTACGCTGAGGTTGGTTTCCAAACAGACAGACAAACACAGTGGACTATTGTTTCTCCTGACTACATCGCCTGCTCCTATGATAAACGCGGTCTTCTAAATCGAATGACGTTGGCTAACCAGCGCTGCACAGCTTTAATGGGACTCCGTACGCAGAATGCACCTCAACGTTCTACGAAATGGGCTTCTATATTTGCACACTCACTCATTCTTGCAGAACGGCAGAATTTTAATTCCATACTCCCGTCTTAGCTCGTCGTGGCCAAGTGTATAAAGAGCGCTTTGAAGCCGCTTGATGTTAGAACGCTCCTCCCATGGCTGCCCTCTATAGCGACAACCGAGCAGTCATTCTCGCGACGCGAAGTCCTCTTGCTGGGGCCTATTTGTTTTCGCGTTCTGCCGCGTTCGCCCACAAGCTTCGTTTCGCCGTCGCGGTTATTTGCCGTCATGCAAATCTGCGGTTGCGGCCCGCTGCACCTTCGTACGGCTGCGGAGCGTTCTCTCTGATTTGCCCACTCCGCCGCGGGCTCTTCGCTCATTCGCGCTGACATGCAGGGAGCGACGTGGTGAGCGCACAAAAAGGAAGAAAGAAACTTGGTTGGGATTTCTCCGCTTGACGGCTTGATTACCAATTTCCTCCCGCTGGTTGTGCCGTCACTATGCGGAGATGGAAGACGGGAAAGCAGGCACGTGCCGAGCCCCGCTGAAGCTGTGGTTGGTACGGAAACGAAACACCGCGTGCGCATCGAGTTTCGAGAAACAATTTTGTGTGTTACGGAAGAATGGGTTAACACAAACACGCAAAGGATCCACCTTTCCTCGGTGTGCTGCGCAATGCTGCTCACCATGCCAGAAAATGCGCTCAAAACATCGCTTTGCCCCGAAGTGTTGTTTGCGGCGGGAAATGAATTGCTTCAATGCAGGCAAATTTTCTGAAAGCTGTTTGCAAGGCGTATACACTCACAGCCACCCACACCTGAACGTATGAAAACATGTACAGTTGCGCGCGTACACACACACACACACACACACACACACACACACACACACACACACACACACACACACACACACACACACACACACTTACCCCTTCCCCAGCACAGGGTAGCAAACCGGAAATTGTTCTCTGGTCAACCTCCCTGCCTTCCACACCACTCTCTCTCTCTCTCTCTCTCTCTCTCTCTCTCTCTCTTGTTCCTGCCAAGTCTGTTGATGAGCTAAAGTGTTCGCGTCTACGGAACTCGATCCACTCGAGCTAAACACCTGTTCACAAAATTTGGTACTGCACCTGTTATTAATTTCGCATAGGAATGGCTGACAGCGCTCTTTGCGATGCCTGTCGTTGCGAGAACACACCATAACACATTATGTACGACTGCCCTGGAAATAGTGTTCAGAAGCAAACCCTGGCGTGCGCTCTGGCGAACCTGGACAATCGACCAATGTCTGTTGAAGCCATTCTTAGACGTCGCCGACAGAAGTAGTGCCTTCGTCGCCCTCAGCCATGAGGGCGCTGAAGGCACTACTTAGGTTTTTTAAATGAAAGAGACAAGCAGCCGTGACAGTGATGTCGCGTACCGCGCCAGAAGACGGACTGGGACTGTCTGACTGTGTTTGTGCGGTGTTATATGTACCTCCAACTCTCAACCTTTCCCATCCCGTTCCCATGTGTAGGGTAGTGAACCGGTTACCCTGAACTAATTCCCTGCCTTACCCTATCCACTGCTTATTGTCTTTCTTCTTGTTGCTACTGACGGGTCCGAAGGCGCTCCTTCGAGGCGACGCCAATAACGTTTACCAGTCGAATTCTGAGGAAAGCATCACGTGGAGCACAAGTCACGTGATCAGAGCGCAGCTCAGCGGCAGCGCCACCCCTCTGAGGGCGACAACAGTCCTCGTAGCTCATTCAGTGGGTCCAGATACACTTTTATATCAACTTGGTTCATCCAGAATAAATTAGAAGCAAGCATTGCCGCAAACGTATATATCAAAATAATCAGGAAGTCCCTGCTGAGGAACATACTCATTTCTCTTTCTCAGAAAGTACCCTTCATAGAAACATCTGTGGTTTCATAGGAACTTGCGAATTAGATATAAATATGCATGTTTTCTAAAGCTTTAGCTTTCCCAACATATATTTAATTAGCATTCATTTGAGCTAACCTCGCAATAATTCATGTCACCGAAGCTGCTCTCCCCCCATAAAAAATGGAAGCTTATATGCGTCTTTTAAGACCTCCCTCTTTATTTTACTCGACAAAAGTAGCCTTATAAAGTTTTGCCTCGAATTTGTTTTCAAAAAGAGCTTGCTGACACTATCGACTCGGCACCCCCTAACCGGGAATGAATTTTGCTTGTTGTGCTGCGCTTAAGCCTCAATTTTCTCTGCATACTAATGCGCGGCTCTTTTCATGAGAGATTAGCTTCGCCTTTTCTTAAACTGATAAATGAAGAGGGATTCACGCCTGCTTAACCTTCAAAGAAAAGGCTAGGCGGCCGAACTTCATAAAGAATATTCTAGATTTTGTGGCCGGTGTATATGGCGGCTGTACACGGCGGCTAATGCGATGGACTGGTCCACTGATTAGCGTAAGAAGCCTTAAAGGGGACGTGTGTCTCAGAACTTTAGCCGAGTCCTGGGTGCTTAAGTTTTTGCCCCTCTATATTTTTATATATTCTATGTGTGTCCTCTCAGGCACTTGCGTTTGTTTGGATGGGTAAATTGAAAAACCTTGGAGTTTAGCATGCCTGAATCACGTTTCTTTTTTTTTCCCTCGGCAGTCTTCATTTCTAGGCATCGCAACGCGCATAAAACGATCAAACATCATTTAGCATATCAAAAAAAGATATATATGCCTATTGGGAGTCGTGTAGTAACAAAGAGCATATACGGGATTTTTTTTTTTTAATAGAAATGGGAGCAGCACAATAGCACATACTACGTTTCTTTCCTTTAGAGTTGTCTGAAGTATTTAGTACTGGTGTCACACGGGCGCTTCGAAGGCCTTTGAACCGACGGTCCATCGACTTAAAAGTCATCTTTTAGCTACTACACCGGTAGTTTTTATGGCCGTCGAGTCGATAGTCTATCGAGCTCGATAGACTATTAATTCGGCGGCCATCGAAACAGCCCGTGTAGCAGCTCAAGCACGTCTTTTTAGTCGATGGACCTCCGGTTCAAAGGCCTTCGAAGCGCCCCTGTGACACCAGTATTATACTGGTGTCAATAGTTGTACAAGCTCGACGATGCACTCCATAAATGCTGCTTCATCATAAACAAATAATAAAATATTTATTCTGGCCTGAGTACATGTACAAAGGGAGTGCAACGTGCCATCGATGAGGCAGAAGGCAACACATATAAAGCGTGCTGCCTGACTAAGCCAACATCCTGACTCGTAAGCAAACGGGATAGCAGTGGGATAAGTAAGCAAAATTCTCAAGAAAGAGAAACAGCGCTATTTAAAAACTTCAGTTATCAAATAGTCAATAACATGTCCCAGTTATACAAACGGACTTGCTAAATGTAACGAAAGAAGTTAGCAATTTCGCATCCATATCATATGTTGCTAATATCAATGAACGTAAGCAGTTGAAAAGGTGCACAACAAGCAAGAAACTGAAGTAAACGTAAATGATGTTCACGAAGTTCGCATCTAGTGAAATAACAGTCCCTCGAGATATATATATCGCAAGCGGTAGCATACAAGATCATGTATATGAAGCACTAGAAACGCAAGCAAGATAAAATGAACTAGAAGAAAGCAGCAGCATACAAGAACACTAGTAAAACAAGAAAAGTTTAAAAAAGAGAGAAAACAAAACAATAAAATAGAGACACTTCAGCCTGGGCCGGGTAATACGCTGACTTACTTTTTAAATAATGTAGAAATCTGCTTAATTGTACAGCTTCCACTAGCGAATAAAAACTCTATCTTTACTTTTTGGTGGTTTAGTGATTGAGCGGCTTAACTAGTTCTCGCTCGGATCGTAAGGAGTGAAGTCATTCCTAAGTTATAGTGGATGTCGCGGCTAAGGTATAGATTGCTGAAGGAGGAAAAGTCGTTAAGGCGGCTATAGATAAGTATCATTAATTTAAACTTGTAGCATTCATAAAAACGCGTTACATTTAAGATATAAAATAGGTCGCTTTGACTATCTGGCATTCTCGTTAATATCTTCGTTCTTTGTTGCATGATTATCAGTTTTTGAGTATCACCTTACTAAACGGGCCCCAAACTAAGTTGCAGTAAGATTCGAATGAACAAGGCAGAAGTACATCTGCTTTGCTACAGAATATGGAGGGTTAATGCGGCGGATAACACCCTATGTATCAAGCCATGTTCATTTCTACGCGAGTGACATAATGAGACAGCTCATATCGCCGCGAAAGTGCACACCCAGAAATTATGCGCTATCCATTTCTTCGCGCGTGACAATGTTACAAGTCCGTTTTTCTTTTTTATTATTATTTTTAGCTCTCACAACAGTAACTTATTTTAATCGTGGTTCCGCCTCGTTATACTGCAATCATTTGCACTACTGTAAAGATAAATGAGGCTTTATGGATATTATTGCATAACGTAATACAATGACACATACAAGCGGAAATGCTGAGGTCGGAGATTCGAAGAAATATGCTGAGTGTTCCAGCGACGTCCGTCCGCCTAAGATATAGGCAAAATTAGCCTTCCTTAGTTAGTACTGTCGGTGTATACGTCCGTGCACGCCGCTACGAGCAAAAAGCAAAATTCCTTTTTTCGCTGAAATGAGTTTGCGTTCAGTTTTGAGAAGAGAGCGAGAGAGATGCTGTGCAGAAAGCAAGGAGGTTAACCAGGTGACACCTGCCGAATATAGACTTCTTTTTGCTGCGCCACCTAGTCTGTATAGCGACTGGACCCCTTGGCGACTTTCCACTTGTGCGCAGTCGTGCGTGAACGCTTCGCACCGGCGGCCAGCGATCCCGTTGGCGCCGCTTGGATGCGCCATAGCCGGAGACGAACAACACCGTTGGCTGTGTACGCGTGACTAGGCATTCTAGTCGCGGCTCCATGCTGCGCCTTGACGTGTTTTGCCAGCACGAGGGCTCTGTCGAGTGTTATCGTCAGTATAACGTCACAACACCCACTTTTATTGTAGCAAGTTTCCTCCCAGTACACGAACAAATAAAAGGCGTTGTCCCGCTGCAAACTAGGAAAATACTGACCATAGAAAAGTCTTGGCTGGCTAGAAAGAAAACAGCGGCGATGAAGGGAAGCCTCTCGGCAGCATTCCCACTCGCTGTTACAGTTATAGGGAAGCACTGTGCGGAACCGCACCGAGAAAGCAAAGGCAACGTTGACAACGTTATCGTTTCAAACCAGCCATGACATAAAGGCATCATTTTTAGCAAGTATGTCCCGCCAAGAGTAGAGCGCCTTCTCGACACAGGCACATAAAAAAAAAAGGAAAAGTCTAATCAGACTTTCTCGTGAAATTTGGGAACCAGCACTCCACCGACCGCCATGTTTGCAGGTGAGATCTGTTGAAATAAGTAGGCGTAATATCACATCATACCACCATATACTGTTTCTTCTGAGCAGCATGCAGCTTTTATTTATTTATTTATTTATTTATTTATTTATTTATTTATTTATTTATTTTTCTTTGCAGGACCGTGGGTGGGGGGTGCATGGGGAGGAGTGGGAGGGCGGGCGCTGTATTGTATCTAGCGATGTAAGTGCTCGAAAAAAATTGAAATTTTTGGGAAATAAGGGGCTTTCTTTTTTTTTTTTTAGTAAGAATATGATTGAAAAACGAAAACACGTTTCCCGCGGAATTATTTTGCTGCGATGTGTCTCCTTTCGCGTTATTTGAAATACCCATTTACATTGCTGATTTCTTAGGCTGAATGTATCGTTGCAATAGCCATGCTGACGCGCAGACTGTGGTAACGTTAATTTCCCAACTGGTACAACGTATCTCACTGAATGTTGAGAAAGTTTTGTCTAACCTTTCGTTAAACAGGAAGTTTGGGAGTCGGCAAAGTGTCTCGATTCATCCACGTGGTGGCTACGACCTTGCTCCAATCAATTATTGAGCAACTTCCGCTGCACGGCGAAGCGTTGAAAAGACAGCTCTCCAAACAAAACAAACTCGGTGCTTTGTTCGCTCTCTCAGATGGCCACAGTTTATTCTCTTCGGCCACCGAAGAATTTTCTACGTAAGTGCCCTGAACGGTTTTCCTCTAGTCTCACGGCTCAGCTGAGCAACTCAAACGCACCGCCGATAGTAAGCGCTTCCCGCCTGTGAAATGACAGCTGGCGCCCAGCGGTCCCTTCGGCCGCATGCCGAGCTAAAGGCTGGAGCGCGTCAGCGATGCGGGTGTACGAATAAATAAACATGACGAAGGTTTATACTGTATACAGGGAGATGAAGGGGCTGAGGGGGACGACCTAGAGATAAATGGAACTCAGAAAACCTTGGAACCGGATGTGTACGTTACCGGTGTAACCTAAGATAGTATGCTACAGTGCTGCAAGGAAACCAGTGTTCACTAGACGCGACTAAAGATTCACTCAATAAAAAAAAAAAAAACAAGAAAGAAAGAAGCCATCTTCAGATCCCCTGTTTGTCTTATATTTTTCTTCGATCTACATTTATCCGTAATTGTTGCGCACAGCCTTAAACCTTAAACAGTAACAATATTTTACGGCATGCCAGTGCGCTAGTTTTGAATATACATGCATAATTAGTCTTCGGAAAAAGAAAAGTGAAATCGAGGTTTAAAGCCGAATTTGTTTTGATTTCGTGCACTATGTTATTTATTTGTTTCTGCATTTGTTTGCTTTTCGTTCGTTCGTTCGTTCGTTCTTCGCTTGTTTGTTTGTTTGTTTGTTTGTTTGTTTGTTTGTTTGTTTGTTTGTTTGTTTGTTTGTTTGTTTGTTTGTTTGTCGAACACGCCATCAGTGCACCAACCGAACCGAACCTAGTGAATACTATTCAATTAAAATTAACGTTAGGTAACTGCTACAGCCGACGTCTCGAATACATCGTCTTTCGCCGCCATAGCCTCGTGGCCACTCGCTCATGGCAGCGTTTTAACAATTTTCGCATCATATCTGTAGTATACTGCATGACTCCCACTGTCTCTACCATTTCAGTCGACAAATTACCATATATCAAACGTAAACCAAGACTTATTTCTATACCGTGGTTATTGCCAGTGCGGCCCGTTTGCGCAATATTTCAGCGTGTAGAATTGATAACTCGTTTAACGCTTCCCTGGAAACCGCGTTTTTTTCTGCCCTCAGGCATGTACTCGTGTCTTACTTGTTAAATATTGTAAGGCATTTTGTTCAAAACTAAAAAATAACACTTCAGCACCTACGCTTTTCGAAAGGCTTCAGATTGGTATTTTGTGAACACCACGGCCTCTTGTAAATACCTTGTGTATAAATAACCACTTCAGGGCTTTCTTATTGTTTGTGTTTTTACTCATAACGAACGACTTCAATTTAGACTGAAGTACTGTGAGGGACTTAGAAAGGTAATTAAAAATAGCGCCTTAGGTTCTTCTTTTCTTTACCTCTTTTTTTTCTGTTTTTGAGCAGCACGCGCCATGTTTCCAAAAATGCTTTATATAATATAGCTGAAATACCTTATACAGCATATACCAGAGTCGTTGATGTTCTATATGTCTTGACGATCATGACAGTTCACGAGAGCTCTTAGTATATGGTAACGCGAGCCGGACTGTTTCTGACGTCATCGCCGACTTTAGTTCAGCATCTAATGGTCCGAGGGGATGCCGAACGTGTATCACTAGCTGAAACAAGAAAGAAGTAAAAAATAAATAAAGCAGCGGGAACGAGCGCTGAATATTCTGTTCAGAAAAAAGAAAGGTCTTCACGAAGGTGTATGAGTGGAGTAATGAAATACGACAAAGGTGGGAAGTGCCTCGTGAGAAAGCGTATGTGTTTCAAGGCTGAAAATGAGGTGTTGATATTGTTGTATATACATACGCCGGAATATGCAAGATTACACTGGCAGTGGCAAATCGTTGCCGCCAAGGTTTCGTTTTCGAGAGTTAATGGTCCGTGAAGGCTGCTGTCCCACTCCACAGCTGCGACTCGGCGACCCTAATGAGCAAAGCGATCTCAACTACGATCCTTCTCCTAGCTAGCATTTATTTATGGCTCAACACATGCTCCAATAATGAGAAACGATGGCTAAAGTTTGCGACAGTCGGCGCAGAACGAAATTCCCACGAAATATACGGTAGCACCTCTGTGCGACACTTCGCTGGGAACCGACAGAAATTGATGAGAAATGTAGAGCGTATACCGAGAACCCACCGAACTTAACCAGACCGGACTGGAAGAGCGTACGATCACGAAAACCAAGGTCTGTTTGAACGAACCATCATGAAATTCATGACTTATGCGGTCAGTGTTTGTTTGTTTGTTTGTTTGTTTGTTCGTTTTTCGAAAAGGGCTGGTGGGTGACTGGCAATGTTGTACCCTCGCTTTAGCTCTTTTAAAAAGAGGTAGACCCCTGAAAACAGCTTTTATGACAGAAAAAGCGAAAAATCAGCGTTGTCCGTGAGCGAAAATTGAACGTAGACGCGAATAAAGAAATAGAAAAAATTTTCCGCGGTCGGCGAATCGAACCTGGGACCTCTCTCCCGGAAGTGCGATGCGCTACACCCTCGACCAAGCGCATTTTTTTTTCTTTGTATTATCTGGCTTATTCTCGGCCAACCCGCATATATCGTCCTGCCTTCTTCATCTTGGGGTTGGCACAGCACTACACGAAATACGGACAAAGAAGACGCGCAGAACAGGCGCGTCTTCTTCTTTGTATGTGTTTCGTGCAGCGCTGCGCCAACTCAAGATCAACCATCCTGAGGACAGACAGCAAAGATATGTATAACCAGGAGTTTTGTACCGAACGCGTACTGCCAAAGTTTTACTAATTATCCTGCTTCTTTCTGTGCTTTTTGCACCAAGCGCACCGTTCATCAACTCTAACGCGACGGGCTTGGGATTATGCTGAAGTATTTCATGTTTCCTGATGAAGGCTCGCATGCTCGGCGCAGTTGCGGTAACGCTTGCTTTTGTTTTATTGAATACCCAGCACAGGTGCATTCTGGATATAGCAGAACGTGTGACACCGGTGCACTTCACAACGAGCGCAGTTCTGGCGTGCGCGCATCTTTGCTTATTCACACAAACGTGTGTCCTGTATGCCTCGAAAACGGAGGGTGCCCCCACGCGGCTCTCTGGACGATGCGAGAGACAAGGAGACGGCTGGCTTCTGTTAGGAGAGCCGAGGGAAGGGACTGGCGACGATGACCTCCCGAGCCGGGCCAGCTGGAGTGTGTGTGGCACAATGCGGCTTCCTTGTGGATGCGAGCCGTTCCTGAGGAGATGCCTAGCTCCTATATTTAGCCGAGTGTCACGGCGGATGGACGCACAACGAGGAAGGTGCTGCTCGACGAAATATATATCTCCGTCTTCTCGCGCTCGGAGGACCGATAACGACGCCTCCTGTGTTTTCAAGCCACACCCCACACACATGCAAGGGGAAGGGGGGGGGGGGGGGGTGTATAATATGCAGCGCTTGCGACAAGGCGTCCGCCGCACGAGCCGTTGGGGCGAGCCGGGAAAGCGGAGCACAGGGACGCCGCTTAGCTTCGCGATCTTTCCTGGTTTAGAAATTTCTCTCACCGTGTTTCTTTTTAGGTAATCTCTGTGGGACACGTGAAGCACGGTCATCTGAAGGTGGGGTCGCTGCATTAGACTCGCGTTCGCGCGAGCACGCGCTTCAGAATGAGCCACACCTGAATACGTGATCAACTTGAATTGTAGATACACATGAACACAATTTAAAATACCTGTTCCCACCCCATCAGTCAATGTGTGAATTTTAAGTTTTCTGATGCCCTATACTAATCCTCACAAAGGGAAGTACTAGCTTTTTTGCAGAGCAATTCTTCTCCTGCCTTTCATAAGCCCCAAGCTCCGAGTGCTCTCGCTTTTCGCTAATCCATTATTCCCCTCTCCCCAAGTTATAGCAAGAGGAGCACGTGCTTCTTTAGTCCCCCTCCCCCATCCCCCGAACAGGACGGTTGAGGTGTCCTCCTCGACGAGAGACAGTTACTATCCTGTGCTTTTCTCTTCTTTTCAATTAAGGAATCTCTCTCTCGTTAACCTCGCTGCGTTTCCTCTTCATTATTCTCTCTCTCTCTCTCTCTCTCTCTCTCTCTCTCGTTTTTCGTGCTTCCTTCATTTTTTTCTTTATTGAGCTATCTCTGTAACTGCCACATAGCAGGAAAACAAGGAGGTGCTCAATGACGCAGACTGTGAGCAGCAACATGTTTCCATGGGTGTGAATGAAAACGTGTTAACGAAACCGATACGCATGTCCAGAGTGACAGCGTGCGTCTATATGATTTCTTGACCGAAAATCAACTGCAGAACCGCTATGTACCGAGAAGTGAATTTGTGCTTGATGCTCATAACCCATACAGTACGTGTTAAACCAAATTCTACTCTTTTAGGACAACTGAGTTTTTCTTGATGTTCAGATTGGCTCGTACATTTCAACATATAGCGGAGGAAGGATGTATCGCAAGGAATATTAATGCGGTGGTACCGTCATCTAACTACAGAACGACAGATTGAAGCGGATTGTCGTGCTAATGCGCGCCGGCACTCAGCACTCGGGGTAGTTATCATCGCGGTAGTTAGGGGCATGGCGGCATCATGAGGGCGCGTTCCTACGGCAAAGTGCAATAGTGGCCGCTACGAAATTTTTTGTGTGTGGGCAGATGTGTTGAGTAGCGACGCGCACTGCTCCGTGAACGCAGACAGCCGTCGAAAACCAAACGATGTGCCTTTTGCTGCAGTGGGATGTCTGTTCACAAAATAATCCACTGACAACCCGTTCAGTTTCGCTTGCAGGGTATCACCGTCTGTGGACGCTTCCTCTTTACAACAGGTTCGCACAGGGCTCTGGCGCATACAGTTAATGTCTCCGGAGGAATGCGAGTCGTTCAAGAACTTTCGCTTGTGTACAACTGTCGAGGACCCTGCGGCGTGTCGAGGTGCCGCTGATGTCTAGATGTAACGTGTTCACATGTCCAGAGTATATACCCAACCCGTCTCCTACCCCTCGAGTGGCCAGATTGCAGCTTATGCATTCCGCAGCTTCGAGAAGACAGGTTTCACTTTCGTGTTATACTGGTTCCTATGACAGAGAGACCAACCACATTTTCTTCCCGGGAAGTGTTCAACTTCTCTTCGCCCGCACCAACACCAGCAGCATCAATTTAGCTCAGGCGTCGCGAGTCAGGGAGTGTTTCCACCGTGCAGCCTCGGCAACACGATCTGCGTCGCGCTGGCCGTGCAACGCCTCTCGCACTGACGTGCATGCCCGCGAAAGCAGCTCGGGCTACGAGCGAGTGACCGAGTGTGTCAGCTCCATAACGCATCGTCCTTGCAGGGGCACAACCAACGCAAAACGCAAGACAAACAACGCTCGCTTACTATACGGGAGTGCCCTCGCTGCACGACGAGCAAAGCATAATTTACGATCACACGCCCAGCCAGGCCTTGCTCGGTCATAAATTGCAACGCATCGATCGAGCCCGGTGATTCTGTCAGCCAAGAGCGCGTGTGTGTATGCAGAAAGGATCGGCCTCGTTGCGTTTGGTGCAGCAGTGCCGAAGCCTGTCCGCGCAGCAGGGGCCACGACGCGGGCAGTGCAACCCAACGTTACTAGGTGCAACCGGCGTCTCGACGCGACGGGAAGGATGGTTGGTTGACGCGGGCAGAAAGCGCGACGTACGTTACTCGCTGACGGCAGCCGATACGTTGTCTCGTTGTCTGGCGTGCACGACGCGAGATTGCGGCCACATGTCGCGCGCTTCATCATCAACAGTGACGTCCCGCCTCGTCGGTGCTAAAGCAGCTTAATAGAGATTTAGAATCGGAGGAAAGCGCGCGGGCTTTCGGCAACCTCCGTAGAAAAAGCCATCACTTCGCATTAGAGCACGGCCGGTTTGTGCGAACTACTGCTCCAGACAGCTGACGAGGTTCGCGCAGCTTCCTGTAGACAAAGTGTCAACTTTGCAGATACTCTCTACCAGCCAGCTTTAATATAGGCTCGTCTTTCGTGACAGCAGTAGACA
Organism: Hyalomma asiaticum; assembly: GCA_013339685.2. Taxonomy (NCBI): domain Eukaryota; kingdom Metazoa; phylum Arthropoda; class Arachnida; order Ixodida; family Ixodidae; genus Hyalomma; species Hyalomma asiaticum. The sequence continues at coordinate 50,726,477 of CM023483.1, read as the reverse complement.
ACGTGACATGGAAGCCGGGAGAGACAGGATATTTGCGTCGGCAGCTTCTGACGTTCTATACCGCATTCATAATGCCGTCATAATGCTGTCATTCAAACCTGATGTGACGTGGTGCTCAGGAAACACTGTCCTGTCAAGAGTGGCAGCTTTCAAAGCAGTTGTGCCCAATCATATAATGCAGCTTGCTACAGATGGGCTTTAAGTTAACAAAGCATGTATGCAAATTCCACTCACTGCGGGAAGGGGCAAAAGGGAAGCGTTCGCGAGTCAACTAGATAAAATCGCGCCTTGCGACAAAAGGGGTGCTTGTGCAGATTTCTGCACCAAACGTCCACCCCGACCACCATGCCGGGATGAAAGAAAGCGAAACATTCTTCGGCGTTAAATTTTGTGAGATCACAAAGCATGACATTTCCGACCTTGCGGAAATGCGCCACGTTGTCTGTACGATAAGCATGCAGCGAATTCAATGAAGGATGGGCCCTGTATTTTCAGTCTAACGACTTTCATCATCGCTTTCCTACGTTTTCAAAAAAGTTGTTGCTTTGCGAGACGTCTAGCGTACCAAACGTATCAAAACGCCAGGCTGCACCAGAAAAAATTATAAAGGCTTTATTTCACCTATTTAGGCAGCTGGTTAATTTTGTCTTCCTTGTATTACTTCAATGCATGATGCCACTCATTTTTCTCCCCGCTTAGTAAACACATATCGCTTCTTACCCTTTTCATAAAGTATTATAGGAAACGAAAACGAGACCGTGGAGACTCGCTTAATGCACTTATACGCGGTGAAGTACTGGGCTATGAAATTGAATATCAGCATTCACCTGCTCGCAGCACAGCGCTGCTTACCGATATCGCTGAAATTTCTTAAGATACCCGTACGGAACTCCTTGTAGCCTTGTGCTTCGAACAGATGGACGCAGATCTTTCCTTTCAAAATCCTTGTTCCGTGGGACGCATTTGCCAAAGTATACTCGTGCGCACGTTAATAGATAGCGTCACAAGCGGCGTTTGCGTCAACGCACCACATGGAACAAGACTCAAAGAAAAGTTCCGTTAATATTCAATCACATTCGCGTCTTAATGGTATCGAACAAGTGCTGGTTGCTCTTTGACTACGCTTTCAGCCGTGAATTAAGCGATATTTATACGTTTGTTGTTAGTCGTGCTGTATACGGTCATTTGTGTAATAACCTTTAACGCTTTTCCGAATACGTACAATAGGAGGTCAGCCACGACAATCATCTCAGCGCTAAAAAAGACGGCATGAAAAAAACGCTATAGGCATGGGACAAACGCCAGAAATGCAGCTGCCTGAAATTTCGCCACGACGGAAAGGAAGGCTGTAGCCATCACCCGCTCAGGGATCATACAACGTCACTGGCTGCAACGCGTGGGTGTTCCCAGCACCCCAAGCAAAGCTCCACAAATGAAAAAAAGCACCAGACTACACAGCAACTCTCACAGCCATGAAGTACTTAGGCGAGGACTCTACCAAACACTACATGGACATATCTGCTCGATGGGCGGCGCAGTGGGCACGTTGGCGTACTTCACCGTCACGCACGTGCTCGCAACATCTACACGCATCGCATCGCCCCCGCTATTATCAAAGCCAGGCAAGAAAACCAAGATGTCATTGGAACGTGGGAGGCCTAGTTTGTCTCCGAGGACCTGGACCAACTACGCTTCGTCGCCAGGACCAAAGAAGTAGTTAAGGCAAGATGGTTCTTCGAACTAACTAGGCTACATGTTTGGCCGAGTTGGTTCGTAGTTTAAACGAGGACAAAAGGAACGCTAATGGAACCGGGCAAAAACGAGAGGCGTATAGAGGACAGACGCTCAAGTACCTGTACTCCTTATGTGTCGCTCGTTCTTGTCCCGGTTTCTTTAGCGCTATTTTCTTCCAGTTCCCTAAAGGTGCAGAACCTCTCACATAGAGAACTGGGGCTAGCCTCCGCATATACTTTTTTGGACCACAACAAACGTTTCTCCCTCATCATCCTGCACCAACTAGGCTCTTAAAAATTCCTTTTACTTAAGCCGTGATCACTTCGTCGATGAAGTCCTCGACAGGTTATGGACTTTGTTCACCAAGCCATCAGGAGTGTTGTGCGCATAAACATCCATCGACTGGCTTCACGAACGATTGCAGTTTCCATCATGAGCGGGCGGGGTCCCTAACTTAACTGCGTAAAAAAGAAAAAAAAAAGAGCTTTACCGTTAGCCTTGTTTAGTCGACGAGCTGCCACCAAGCCAGCAAAAGACGTTCTCCCATAGAAAGAAGGGGCCGGCGTTATAATTCTTACACATAGAGCACCATTATGTGTACACTATAATATACATTATCAGTAAAACTAAAGGTTTGTGCCAAGACTTCATTCGTCGGCGTGCTCGTTCTCACATTTACGATGTCTATGTCCGATAATTCAAAACTTAAGCTATGAAATTAGGATTGGCTCGCGAAGTGAAATTACCCTTTCAGCTTCTCTCACTAACACCGAATAAGAGACCCGAGGCAAGCCAGGTGGTAGTGAGGGCATATTAATTGCCTCAACTTCTCCACAATTACGTACATAGCTACATCAGAGGTAGCTGACTAGGGCGAAAGCGAATGTCACATTACGATTTCTGTCTCTCCTAGAATTCCGTCGACCTTCGTCTTCGTTTACTCTGGTCAACATGAAAAATTGGTGCATAAAAGTCATCCTATCAAAACTACCGTCTACACTTTGATAATAAACTCGTAGAAGTGTACTACTGACGAGACAGAAACGGAAGGCGCAGGCTCTTTTGCTTGCCTCTATATAGCATGCCTATAGCGCGATGTTGCTAGTTGAAATGTAAGTTAGCTTTAAGCTAATAAATGTGGTAACATCTACTGAAGCCGTTAAGGGAACACTGCTCAACGACACAGTGAATTCGAGCATGGGAATAAAACAACAGAAGACAGAGAGAGAGAGAGAGAGGAGTTAGGAGAAGAAAAAGAGCGAAATGGACGTCCACACCTCTGCGAACTTCATCGATCTCGTGGCGAAGGCTGCCTCGTCCTGCAACGTACAGCACCAGGGGATCTTGAGGTTTGAATATAAATTAACAGCACTCCCGAGTTCCTGACCTCTCTACCAACTCATTCCGAGACATCGGAGATATTCGTAGACACGCACACGACAAAGTCAGCAAGCACGAATTGTAATTGAAACGCAGTCTCAGAAAGAAAAAAAAAAAACAAGCAAGCAAGGCAACAATAACGACAAAGACTCGAAACGAGCTCTCTTCTTCCGCGCACTGGGTAATTAGAAAACACGAAAGCCGCACTCGGGCAGTCGTCGACGTCATTCCGGGGAGGGGTCGAGCACGCGAGAAGCATCGCTCGTCGTCATTCCCTCTTTTCCTTCGCCCTCTCGGCGCTCGCGTGCCGCCGCTGGCGACGGTGGCACACAGAGGATCTAGCCCCGCCGGCGCGTGCTCGGCGCGACGTCGCAGGCGCTGACGAGACCGACGTCGACGTCCGGGGCGCAGTCACGCCAGCGATGCGTGGCGTCGACCCTAATGAAAGCCGCCGGCAGGCAGGGTCGGGGAACCCGCAGCGGGGTCCAGGCATAGCAAGGCGGGGACGCTTTTGCGCGCGCGGGCAACACCCGCCCATTTGTTCGTCGCCCGCGTTTTAACGCGCGCACAAAGCCGCGGGCGGTCGCGATACCCTTTCCCCACGCCCTCGGCAAAGAGCGCCGGTGCTGAAGCGGCCTGATTGAAACGCGCCGGAGGAAATGCGGCGTGCCGTGCTCGCTCTTTCCAGCTGCTCTGCCATCGTCCGGACATTCCTCAACGGCGTTATTTCTCCACCATGCACGGATATCTGCTGGTGTTCGCTTTGACAACCACCGACCCTTCTCCCCGATCCTTTCAAGCGCCTGCTGCTCTTCCCGCCCTTGTTATGTTTCCCGGTGTAGTCGTGATTCGGTCGTTTGCAGCAGCACCGCGAAGCAATGTTTGTGGGTGAAAGCACGCACACGCGTGTTATGTCATAATGCGAGGTCAGCGGGCAATGCTCGAGACGCGAATCTGCCAACAGAAGCAAATTGAATTGTCGTAGCAAGTTTTACACGGGGTCACCAGTAAACAGGAAGCGCTGCGTGTGATGCGCGGTGCAAAAGGAAACATTACTCTCGTGCAAACGTTCCGCGTAAATGCATGCTACAATTGTGTCGTGTCAATCACTAAATTACGGATAAGGCAGCATCACCTTTACGATTCGAAATAGGTGCCTTACGAAAGTGCATTCATATTTTGACATATAGGAATACTAATAATAGAGCCCCAATTTTATTATCTTTAGCTCTCTCATTCATTTTTTTATCTTATTCATACACACTTAGGCTATATTTCTCTTAAACCAAGTGTGTTAAACGTAAAAGTTTATATGTTCCCGTATATTTCGACAGTAATAACACATCTACAGCTTCGGCTGCCGATCAAGGAGTTCACGTAGCTGTACCGCCATAGCTGAGCTTGCTTCAAAAGAGCACCCCCCCCTCCCCCCGCTCTTCCCCTCTCCTACACACACAAACAGTGTCGCCCGAGGTGTGAGGATTTCCGAGCGATAGCAAGGTTTAGTGCTTTGCTTGAAGTCATTGGACAGTGTTTTAATTGTACTATGGTTGTGACTTACTAATATTGGGTAGCACAGAAAACAACCACACTGTTTGCCAACATAATTGGCAGCTGCTACCAGGTACCTCACTACACTGCCATGCATAGAACGGGTCGTGCTACAAGCATCAGATGTTGACGGTGCCCTATATGAGGGCGACGAGAAACTGTCGGGCTTATTCAGGGTCCAGGGAAATCTGCAGCGTAAGCTCACTTTTTACTTCCCGCTGCGCTAACATTATGATGCGTATACGTTCGGCACTGGTCACATCAGGAGCGCTACTCTGGCTACACCACGGAACCGATTCCCCCGAGCTTTGACGGCTGAGGCTGACGCGAGTGACACATTCACTGCATTGCCGATTATGTGGCAGCACGGCGTTACTGGTGGCACCTATATGTTAATGAGCATGAGTGTAACTAATAACGTGTGAAGGTAGCGCCACTGGGGGCCACATGTCACCACGCTTCGAGCCATCCCAATAGGACACGGATGAACTTTTGTTCATGCACGCCAAAGTGATTTCACTGTCCTTGTGCGCAGTACCGGTTGATTGTGATATCGTGGCTCTTGAAATAACACCTACCAAAAATTTGGTGAAGCGGGGAACACCGCAGAAGACTACATACATACCGATTCGGGCTGGTTGATTCATAACCTCTGTAAACGTTGCCCGAAGGTCTACAGGAGGCAATTACATAAGCAGAGGACAACTCGTCGCTCGCCGATGGAGATCCGACGCCTTTGCGTGACCTTCCTCAATTACCCCTGCTCTAAAAGCGAGGAACCGCACCGCGCGGGCGATTCCAGATGAGCTAACGCGCACGTGCTTTGCGGTGCACAAGGAATGAGTGAACGACGCCTACGCCTGAAAAACGAAGTTGACAAAATGTAACGGACAGAGTGCAATGCACGCAGATAACGGGGCGTCCCCGCCGGCTGAGTGCGCGTCAAGGCAGAGCGGATCCCGAACCGTGGTGGGATATCGCGAGAGCGAAGCGTCATTTCAGCTCCCGCCCCATTGGAATCTATTAGAGCTCGCCACGGTCGTCGCGGGGCCCCCCTTCAATATGAATGACCCTCGGCATCGCGTGCAAACCGCGGTCCGCGTTTTGTGGGGCGTGAGTGCTACGATAAGCGGGCGTTTTGTGCGGCTGCTGCTGCACGCGACACCCTGGGTCGCGGGGCGTTAGGCAAGAAAACGAACGAAGACTGAGGGGGTCGAATTGATGGATGAATGGCTTATGCGGGATGCGATGGCTAGGACTTATCGCCGGATGGAGCTCTTTGATGACCGTATAGTGTTTGTGTATCGGACATTCTGAGCGCATGGCGTGAAGATACGGTCGTACATAGCATATATCTCGTAGTGCGTCGTTAGGATAGTTATACTTGGCGACAGTACAGTTGCTTGCTTGGAATACCAGCCACCGCAGTGTGTAACGGCGTGGTAAACAAGTTGTTTTCGTTCAGGTAATCTGAGCCAGCTCTGTCGCAGCCACCTTCACATAGCTCGTCTATATGGAATCGAGAACGGCTCTTGAGAAGGTAAAGTAACTATTGGCACATTCTAGTCAATGACAGGAGGAACGCTGAAGATGTTTCTTGAAGCAATCGACAAAACTTTCTTGCTGCAATCGACAAAACTATCATAAGTACCACCTAAAGTCTCTACGTATCTTTTGTGTGTAAGAGGGGGTCGGGAGAGCTGGTATAGTTGACGCTTCTTAGCAAAAACAAAACCGGAAAGCTAGGGTCTTTGGTACCGCCATACAAGATCTGGTATTGCGTGGTGGTACTTTGGTGGAGTCGTGTTGTAATGTGGGGTTATTTCGGTACGTGCAGCTGGATTGGTCTTCAAGAACAGTCCAGCTTCACGTAGTAAATTCTTGTTGAAAATGAGCAGTTGTTCTTCATTTTGCTGCGGGGCTCTATTCCTGTCAAGTTCACACGAGAGAAGATGCGATCATAATCAGCATTAGAACCTAGCGCGCAGCGTCAGCACGCGTGCTGGTCAGAATCAGCAAGCGAAATAGACGCACGTTGTCTACCTGCGTGCGCGCAATTGCGTCGCCCATGCTTTGAAATCACATCTTTACATAGTAACGTCGAGAGCCTTTATGCAGTAGCGGATGACCGTTCAGTGACGCTCGCCGAGCATGATAATACGTTTAATAGGCGCATTCTGAAAATACAAGCCGTTACACTTCGCTGGATCAGGGAACAAACAGGAACATATTCTCATAGCAATTAAATGTAAAAGGTGGGCCCGGTCGGGACATGTCTTGCGGAGGGCAGGTAACAGATGGAGAGTAAGGACGGTAGAATAGATACGGAGACAAGCAAACCACAGCAGAGGAAGGCAGAAAGTTAGATGGGGTGATGAGATCAAGAAATTTGCAGGCATAAAGCTCAACCAACTCGTTCAGGTTAGGGCGAATTGGAAATCGTTGGGGGAGGCATATTCGCCCTGCAGTGGACATATAATAGCCTGATGATGGTGATGACTTTCGATTTACATGTGCCGATTTTGAGCAGGCGCGCAATATAAAAATTTTAGTGTATCTATCTCGAAATAAGCCATTTTCTTTTTCATTCCATGCTACATTTCTTGCTTTGTTTTCTGTTACTTAGCCTGTGCGGTAACATTTGTCTCAAAGCGTTACAACTGAGCACAAAGTAGGGGCTGCAAGAAGAATTCAGCTGGACGAGAACGTCGAGCTGGACTTGAGAACAAATGCTCCGCTTTACTGTCGTGTTATGAGACGCACGGTAACATCACATGAGCATATATTACTGTACAGTTTGAGCCTACATACATCGTTTACTCGGTACTTTCCGTGCGGTGTGTCTGCGCAATGTACGAACTTCACTAATTTTTTTAGTCCTCTGCCCTTCCTCAGCGAAGGGTTGCAAACCGTGCTTCGCCTGCTTAACCATTCCTTCTTTTCCATTCTCTCTCTCTATTTCTGTACGGTACAAAACGTGCCTACGCACGGAGTGCTCATGTGGCCACTCAGTCGAAGATGTGAGCCATCTCGTCTTAGTATGCTGTGTCAATGCACAAATCTGCTTGTAACACTTTCGCAGCAAACTTCATGCTTTTACATGCATGATCATTGAGAAAATATACTTCGTTCATTATGAGCAGCGGACCTTCGGAGAAAAGCGCTTGCATGAGCATTTTCAAAACGATGTTTTACTGAGGCTTGTCTCGGGTAAAAGTCACCCGTGCGAAAGAAACACACTGTTCGCGTACAGTGTTTCCGTAAAGATTAGTACAATCACGCGTGCGGAGCCCTACGGGCACAACATATATGCTGGACATATCGACGGCGGCACACCCACATGTGTCGGTCGTGCACCTTTCGCCATATTATAAGATCATGCTACATATTTATAAGAGCGTCATGTCATTTTAACTCATTGTCTCATCAAGAATGTCACAAGCTTTTTCCTCCGAAAAATTACTTCCCCAGCTTTCGCTTGTGAAACTCACAGATTTTTTACGAGATCTTTCGACAACTAGATGCATAGCAGACACACAAACGCACACTGAAAAGAAATGAACCATTTCAAATCCTTAGTTAATGAAGTAGATGCGCCCTTAACTTCTCGTTCTTCAACCATTTCTGGAGTCCCTCGTATTTGATCACGAGCACATCATCCGTGTCTTCGGAAGTTTCTCGGGACGCACGGCTCGAGAAGGCCTCAAAGCGAGACGGCCTCCAATCACAGTTTCGAGGCACTCAATGGAACCCGGGAATCGCCGATGCGAGCAAATGGCTGTCCCAAACTTGTCTGCATCCTTCTCGGAACGCGTGCCACGGTTGCTTGGATCTTGAGAGGACGACAACCCACCGCCAGCCTGGGAGGCTCTAAATAACTCGCTCGTGCCTCACCACCGCGACGAAAAGTAAACACGCCTTCGCCCGGGCTCTTTTCCGGAAATCCTTGTCCGACATTCGACGAAAAGTCGCTCGTTCGTTAGAGACGACGCAACTCCCTGTAGTTTCCCCTCCTCAACCGTTCTGCTCTTCGCCATGTGAAATCGGTGCAGTGTTTTGCGTGTTGGCGCTTTGCCATCAGCCATCCACTTAACACCTCTCCGGGACCGTTGTCATTACAATGGAAGGCGGGGTCATTGCGGCTACCGTTAATGGCTGAAGACGGTGTCATGATTGATCACAAGGTGCCCTTGCAAAAGACATCCAAGGAAAACGGTTGTTAAGGATACCTGTGGAGGCTTGAAACGGTGGAAAACTGGAATTTTGCTGAAGATAACACGTCGACAAGGGGGAAAACTGTGAAAATGACGCCGGAAAGCGGGTGCCGATAGGGAGACTTGACGCTTTGTCTAAATGTTGACTCCAACGACACGTTTTGTTTCACGACTCCTGATCCGTTACGCGTAAGGTGCTGTTCGAACTAGGCATGAGAACGGAAAGTGTGCGCCATGTAACGATTCACAGAACGCGGCCGCATCTGTTGCATGCAACCAGCATCAGCAACAGGTCTGCAAGGTCTGCATGAGCATTCGCGATGCTTCCTGGCACTTCACGAAGTGTTTAAATCGGCGAAATTAAATTGCAATAAAACGGAAAGGCGGGCTAGTTGGTTTGGCTACATTATGAAAATTTTGAGGACACAACACGAAAACACAACGAAGACTGCGCTGGCCCTTGCGTACTTCTTCGCAGTTCTTTCGTGTTGTGTGCGCAAAATTTTCATAATGCAAATTAAGTTGTTATGTACAACGACAAATATGCGCCCGACACGCGGCTTAATAACCCCGAAAGCTCTCTGCATTAAGCTCTGGCGTATTCCCCGTGCCCCTACCTTTCGCCCTGCTGAACGCTTCTACCGAGGCAACCACGAACGTACCCCAAGTTCAGACCAACTTTACCATCCCACCAGGAAAGGGGGAGGCGTTGTTGATAGCGAGTTGCTCTTTTTTTTTTTTTTAGCGGCACGACGAGGAGGGGAGAAGGGCTCGTAATGTTATTTCTCATTTAGGCGCCACCAGCGCCGGGCGTGAAGGCAAGAGCAAATTGGAGCGTGAAAGGCGAGGAGAGAGTCGTCATGGGCCGCTTGGCCGCCACTCTCGTGGCATACTCGCTTTCAAGCACGCGCGAGACGATCGTACACCAAGCGAGCGACGACGGAACCATGTGCCACTCCCTGTCGTTTCGGGCCATGAAATAAGACCACATAGAAGGCTTCCCCGGCGAGTGTTAAGTCGTGGGAAACACTAGTAAAATGTAGTAGTAGTAGTAGTAGTAGTAGTAGTAGTAGTAGTAGTAGTAGTAGTAGTAGTAGTAGTAGTAGTAGTAGTAGTAGTAGTAGGAGGAGGAGGAGGAGGAGGAGGAGGAGGATTATCAAAGAAAAATCACGTCACCACACGTAAATGAGGCCGCATGTAACTGTAATGTTCAGGCCCTTCAGCGCCTGGACAACGCGGTGCGAGTCGCTAACTTTGCCTAACCTTCGTTCGAAATCTAGCAAACTTTCGTATTCACGTGCTTCTGTTGTGTTCAGTAGACGACGATACATATTCTGGCGTCACCTAAAGGCGACTCCTGCGGAGATGTCTTTTCGAATTTCGCGGAGAAGCGCGTTGAAGAACGGGAAGGCTAATACAGTGGAGGGGTTCAGTGGCCGCTTGCAAAAACAGGTGCACTTCCCTAAACGAGTAGGTATCCGAGTGAATCGCTTTCATCGATCTTTTCAGACTTCATCTTGGTTTTACCAAGGTTGTTACACAAACGTTTGGGTGTGAGGCTAAACTTTCCTTCCTGAGCGAAGGGTGAGGCAACATTTATCCCGAAGTCAACGAGGCTATGGTAACCAGCCAGGTATCCGTGCAGTTTCTTGTGCAAGCCGCATTGCCTCGCCGAGCTTAGACGCATCCATGATGTGCGCTCACGTATTAGAGCGGTATATGTATATCAGGTCCATAAATTACGCATGCGCAGAAAGCGACTCTGCGCAACGTATGCGCGCGCATTTGGCACACGCTCACGAAACAGGAAGCTTTAACTACGTCTCTTGTGTAGTTAATTTTCAGACGACTATATACACATCACAAGTGAATATGTATGAGTGCAATAAGAACGTTCCACACCCACCGACACGACTAAGAGTTGCACTGACTAACACTCGCACCAATAACGTGGACAGGGGAACGACCGCCATCGTATAAGATGGCGCTCGATTGGTAGAGCATCGAACGCGTCAGCGAAGGAAAAACACCTAGTGACGGTACGTGTTCTTTTCGTCCACATTAATTCATTTTCATTGTATATCATAATTAGCAAACTACAGTTAAAAAACTACAATTAATGTCCCCTACGCCTTCCTTGGCCTCATTGTTCTTTGTATTCAATTGGTTGTGTTTAACAAAGAAACCGAGCCGTTGATCCACACCTCTTCTTCCCCTGTACTCTATCCTTCATATCGATATTTCATTCACGTTTATTTGACTTTTTATAATTATGATTTATTTTTCAATAAATTTCGTAGCGCAGCGTCTCGGGAGGGAGGTGAATCGGAAGTGCTGCTCAAAAAGCAAGGGCGCCACCAATAGGACAAAGGAAGCGGTCTTGAACAAGCTCCTGTAAAATATTCAGTGCAAGAGCTTAAGCATAAACGATAATGAAGCCTCGAGCCGAGGCCGTGCACATGCAGGAATGCAGGTGGCGGCCTTGTAGCACGCAATCTCGTTCCTAGAATAATTACGTTCGTCCAGGCAAAATTAACACCATCTCCCAAAGGGAACCCTGATGGGATGCGAAGCAGCAGCGTTGCGCACGGGTGGCTTCACGGGTTGAACGGCGCTAACGCGGGTGCTTCGCATCCCATCAGGGTTCCCTTTGGGAAGATGGTGTTAATTTTTTGCGCGTGAACCGACGAGTCGGCGGTGTAGCGAGCGGCGGTCGCGGTAGCGGAGCGAGCGGCGGTAGCGGCAGGTGTTGCGGGCGAACGGACGAGGCGGCAGCTGCGGGCGCTGCGGCAAGCGCGCGGCAGGCGAGAGAGAGAGTGACGTCAGCGCGCACTGCGAGGGGAGCGTGACGTCAACGCGCAGCTGCGGCGTGACCTACTTGGCACCGCTCCAACACCTGCGGCGAGGGGAGCGCGTTGCGGCGCATTCGTACGGACGGAGGGACAGCGTTACACAGGCTAGTCAAAGAGCTGCTTAGCATCTAAAAATATTTTTAGAAATACAAGAGAGGGTTAACGGGAGATTCTTCGTCTTTTAGTTACGAAGTCCCTGTTCCGCAACTACTTAATGCGCAAAGCAGCACTGCACAAGCAAATCAAGCGTGATCGTCTGCAAGACAGCGTCGGGATGTCTAACTCTGATTCCGTGCACCTTAATGCAGTTTGGAAGGCAGACTGAAAGAGACATGGATATGAGACTCTGCATAAAGCGAGTAGGAGAAATAAAATGTAATAAACTTATAGGCTGTTTTGCGATTAGAGCACCATCATAAACAGCCAACATTATGTCGACAGCAAAACAATGTTTCTTCTCAGCAATGCACATATAAAGTTACGTTTGTCTTACGCTTCTTGCCTTCCGCCCTGGCTGAACCATTACTTTTTTTTAACACGAAAGTGTTTTTGACGGGTGTATGAAAAATGAACACATATTTGACAATGAAAAAGCACCACACGCTAGGATGGACCCACAGCCAACCTGGATGCGACGACAGGAACTGGAAGCTCTACCTGACAGACTCTCGCGATTTGCAGCGCATCTGCTGGTAGAGAGCGCTGGAATTCAGTTTTGCCGATTTCGGCCACCGCTTGCGTCCTCCGTTTTACTTTTGAAGCACCTCTACATCTCAGGTATACCCCTTGCCGTCGTAGGAACTGTGAAAGATTTTGTGTTTTTATTGAGTCAAATGCTCTTTCATAGTCTACAAATTCCGAATCAAGGAACTTGTTATATTCATTTAAAAATCTGAATGAAATGAAGGACATTTGGAGAGCTTGCCTGACGTTGAGAATGTTTGCCGTACATTGCGTCGCAATATAGAGAAATCAACAGTCCTTGTGCGGTGAATATCACGCTTGTCCACGTCTCTTTGACATTATGTGCTCATTTTTACTCGCTTATCGTGCACCCGATACGTATGATTTGTAATCGGTTATCTCCTTGTCAAGAGAATAACTAATGGTCGGAACGAAACTGCCGGCGCTTTCAACCAGCCACGTTCATTTTCCTTTTGAATAAAACAATAAGCGGGAACCCGTTATGAATTCGCGACCTTCTTGCCGTTGCTGCGGAGATCAAGTGTGACGTCACTGCGGCGGTTGTGTGCGTCCTCTGGCGGTGATTGCCGGCGCGGTCGCCCCCGGCAAGGAAGCACCCAAGGGCGCCGCGCGAGCAACGTATTAACTCAACGACCGCGATATCGACCTACAGAGCGACTTATCGATCGGGCGATAATAAATTACGCGCACCCACTTGCGAGAGAAACACAAAAAAGCAACGCAGGCAAACCACCAGCAGTGCGACCGACTCCGACGCAGTGTCGCGCGCGCGCGCGAAGTTTCACATCTAATCAGAGCGGGCGGCGCAGATAAAGGAGAGGAAAGAGAGGAACACACAGCATCGCGCTACGGCTCCCCTCACTGCCTCTTATTTGCTCTTGTTCCTGCTGTGTTTCTTCCTCAATTTTGTCTGCGTTCTTATTCGGGCAAGCCAAGCTAAGCGAAAAGGGGGCACAACTTGACCCGGCACCACCCTTCCTCAATTCTCTTTCCTCCTCTCTTGATGGCAGTGCGAAGCCGCTATGCTACGTCTAAAGGAAGACGATGCCCGATGCCTTTTCGCCTTCGTTAGCCTCTTCCGAAGCCTGTCGAGCACCAACGGTCCGTAATCTTGAATCAGCGTGCAGTCTCAGCAACGCCCAGCAAGTCGTAAAAACGAGTGGGAACGGCGGCCGCGCGCAAACCTCACCAGAGCGCGAATTCCGCGGTGGTCCCTAAGCCTCAGTGGAAGGGCGGGCGACTCGGAACAAACAAAAAAACCCAGCGATGCACGAGGCTGTGCCGGCGGCGGGAGCAAAAAGGAATGGGAGAAAATTGGAGGAAAACAAAACCGACCCTCGCCCTCCCCAAAGCACTTCTCTAAGCCTAACCAGTGCCTCCTCTCCATCGCCGCCGGCTTCACGCAAACTCTTCTCCTCGTCTCCTCTCGCATCTTCGCTTTTTTTGTTTTTCCCTTCCGATTACGCTCGACGGCGTCAGGGAACAATGTGAACTGCACGCGCGGCGAAAGATAGTTTCTTTCCCGCATTCGGGCTTCTTTTTTTTTTTTCTTTTCTGTACTCTTCAGGACTTCTCGCCCTCGTCTACTATACTCTCGCCTCTACCGCTCCCGTTTCGCTCGTTTTTTCGCTTTATCCGTCGGGCCATCGCGAGACCCTCGTTTCCTTATCTTCTTCCCTGCCCTTACTCATCGGATCCACGCTTTCTTTTACTTTCGGGTGCCAAGTGCACCGCCCTCTTCCACTTCTTCGTCAATAAACAGCCCACCCCGAGTAGCAGCCAAGGTTCAGCCCCGGAGATCCCATATTTCGCGAATCAGCGAATTTTCATTCGCTCCGATGGAGCCGTTGTGCATTGATGATTCACTGCTTCCCCGCCGAAGCCTGCGTCGTTTGACGGAAACTCCTCGCTCTTCACCCGACACCCCACATTTTTTTGGCTCTTGTTTCCTTGCTAATATGCTCTTGTCACTTCCTCTCGTAGTCACTGTGCCATTTCGTCTTCTCCTTCAGACTGTCGTGCTCTTTTCTTTCGTCTTTATTTGCGGATGGTTTCCCGCCAGAGGAGGTTTGTACGTCCCCTTCTCGAGAGGAACTTCAAATGTCTGATCGCTCTTGAGTTTTCATCTCGGGACAAATACTTTCTTTATCATACGAGACCGCACAGTTTGAAGATCAATTTTGAGTAGATTTCTTTTATTTTTGCTTCTTCCTTTTCTTTCTTTCTTTGACCTTCTCTTTAGCTTAGTTGTTTTCAAATCTTGCAACTGAGGGCGTGTATTCACATGTAGTTTCGCAAGTGTTTCTTCTGCTGAAGAGCACGTTGACAGCCATCACGACTGTGACCGGTATTTGTGTAAACTCGCTGCATAAAGCATTTTATAACGATAGCAATTATGCAGAGACCCGACATCGAATGATGCATTATGTATTTGGCTGAAAGACCAAGCTATATTTGATGGTAAGTCTTCAGCATCCCCCCGTTTACAAGTGTTCACATATTTTTTTATGGTTACATGAGGGGTCCAAAGAGTTACCATGCGCTCATACTTACTGCTCTCTGTCATAGCCTTTATTCAAGAATATCGTGACTATGAAGAATAGCAGTTGCAACAAAACATAATAAGTAAATGTCCAGAAACCATCGAAGATCAGCATAAGAGAATGGGACGGTACATGTTTGTTCGGGCAGAGTGTCAGGTGTGTGTGTGTGTGTGTGTGTGTGTGTGTGTGTGTGTGTGTGTGTGTGTGTGTGTGTGTGTGTGTGTGTGTGTGTGTGTGTGTGTGTGTGTGTGTGTGTGTGTGTGTGTGTGTGTGTCCTGCAAGGTGTCTGCCGCTCTTCGAATTCTTGCCTGAAGACATGTTGGGGCAGCATGCTGCAGCATTTGTTACTAATATAGCGAATATATACGACCGTTCGATGCGCATTCCAGTTGTCAAAGTCACAGTTGCCGCGTCGTCCCATTCGTGGTCACGTGATGAAAAGCTCTTCTAATACACTGAGCATACACTGAGCGTGTTCGACTGCAAAAACAAGAAAGCGAAATGCACACGCTGCGAACGTTACGTTCTCACCTCTGTGGTGGAGTAAAAGCAGAGGGCGTCAGCACTCGCTCTCTCTCTTTTTATAGTAGGGATAAGGCGTTTCATTTAATCACGACAAGCGAGAAGTACTCCAAGAAAAGTGTAGCTGTCTCGAGTTCTCAAATTAAGCTCAATGTTGTCATAACGTTCGCTCAAGTGTCATCGCTCTTAAAGGCATATGTACACTAAACTTCATGTACCTCTATAATGCCTCAAAATGATGTCCCTGGTGTTCTCGCACTGCAGGTGCCTTGCATATATGTTCTGATGTGTGGACACTCAACATGCCCGCAAGTACGGTGTTATGAACTCGCCCCCTCTACGCTTTGTCGATGTAGCATTTTGTATTTGAGCACCAGCGACCGTGAAGCACTGTCTTTAACACATCGAGTAATCGCGCAGAAAGCAAGTGCGCGATTACTCGTTGTGTGACACATCCTGGTGACACTGGTGACGCATCCCTTCTGGTAAATCTTTTTTCCCTTGATACTGGAACTCAGTTGCGCTCATGTTCTCTTAATCACAGAATAAATAAATCAAATAAAGATTGAAGCAGCGTCGCTGACTTAATGTCACGAAGACTGGTTAGACAGCTGAGCTGGGACAAGGGCTTCAAGTTCACTACCACTATATCATGCAGCAGTGCGCGGGCAAGTGTGGGTAGAGGGTCGGCGGCAAGCCCACGTCCGCTTTTCCCTTCCGCGCAACCCGGCGCAGGCGGCAAACACGAAATTAAACTTGTTAATCGGCTCTCGACGGTCATTTATATCACCACCTGCCAGGTCGCCGTTCCTCGCTGCCGCAGCAGCCGGCGTCAAGGGCTCCGAATATTAAAGCCCCGCCTACGTACGTAACCTCAAGATTGCCTATCGATTTGGAAAGGAATATTTTACCATGTCGAGAGAGGCGCCAGTGCGGTCTGTAATAGAGAGGAGAAAATTACGAAAAACGCGGAGATATAACTATATAACTGATAATATCGCTAATAGTGTACTGATTTTTTGGTTCGTTGAGTCTTCTGTTCCACCCCCTATCCGCCCTCTTTTCATTATTGTTTCTTCTACCTCAGCACTTCGCTTTATGAGCTAAGGATCTCGTGCACAAGCTGAGCAAGCAAACAAGAGAAATACATCGCGCTTGCATTGAAGTCTCAACTGGACATGCGCGCTCCGCGAAGTGAAACCCACAGCGACTAATTGTATTCGGTTCGTTATATCGACTGTTCATCCTTCGTCGTGCTCACTTGCACGCCTTGAAAGAAGATGGAAGAGATAATTTTTGCCGCACTAATAGGCTCGGCCCTAGTTTGCGCCCCTCACTTGTCGCGGTCTCTCTTTTCGTTTTCCCTCTCCCTCTCGAACAATCTCGTTTTCTTTGTTTCGTCTTTTTTTTTTCTTTTCATATTGTCTCGTAGGCACGGCGCGAGCGGCTGCGTTCGATCGATGTTCGAGTGAGAAGGGAGCAGAGGTCAGCGCCATCGACTGCATGGACTCCGTTCTTCTGTCCGCACCGCGAACACAGACAAAAGAGGACGGGATAGAAAGAGATGGGGTCTCGTGCACAAAGGCTGGCCTTTATTTCTGTCAACTCGCTTCCTGAATTATGCAGGCTAGTTTGTTTTAGGCGGGCGATTAATTATTGCGATTCGCGGCGAGGCAGCCCCTGCACCCGGCCTCTTTCCGCTATATGCCGCCTCGACATCACACTATCCGATCCCGCGTCGACCAGCGGCCGCTGCGTGCGCCCGTTCGACCACTGGAATTCGTTGCAGCGACACCCCTGGCCGCGACCTCGTTAGGCTTTGTGCGAAACTCTTGAACCTGCGCGGCTGCAACTGCCGGGTATCGCACTCTGATCGTGCTGCTTGCTTGGCAGCGCGGTTGCTTCCCGAGCTTTCCGAGGAATGTATCGTGCGTATGCGCGAACTGTTGACCAGCATAGCGAAATGAACCCAAGGGAAACAGGAAGTGGGTGAAGTTTCGCCGTGTCGCCTATTTTAGTTTATGATTAGAATTTAGGGGGATGTCCACGTGGCGCCATCTCTCAGCGGCTGCCACGGCGTTGCGCCGTGCCTGAAAGGGCAATGGGCGAAAAATGATCATATATCACGAACAAAACCAGTTATCAAGAAGGACTAGCGGATGTATATAGCAGAGACCCGCAACAACATCCTGGCAAAATTCCTGCATACCACCTCAACGCGTGTACTTTCCAAAAGAATTTGAACGTATGATAACACTGCCCATAGGAGCTTCGTACAGGCTACACATTACAATACTAAACTGTCCGAGGAAGGCATCTGCTTTGCGCCATGATATTGATATTTTACTGGTATGTTCCAGAGGGTCTCTGCTCTGTAGATCCTGGAGTCGTTTATGAGTACTGACTTTGTTCGCGAGATACTTTTTTTTTTTTCGCCTTTTGCCCATCCAGTTAAGGCGGGAGGCCCCGCCATCACCGAGAAATTGCATCACCTGTTGATGTCGGCAAATCCTGGGAATAGGCTCGACAAAGTGAGACTTTTTGAGCCTTATATTTCACGGTACAGCACGGGAGAACATGTTCAAACGGCGGATATAAGAACATTTCGGCTCTTTTAGTCCTTTTTTTTTTTTTTTTGCAATTCGGGCTCGACGAATATATCAGAATGGTATAAAGCAAGGATAACTTCTTTAAAAATGAGAAAAACATGGGAAGTGAGGACGATGCGCTGTCCCCTGTTCAAGTCTTTGAAATGTGCGACATATTAGACTAAGGGCACAACCCTGTATACTATAAATAAATAAATAAATAAATAAATAAATAAATAAATAAATAAATAAATAAATAACACCGTATTCCTTTCGAAAGCAGTTCGTTGTGCCTCCCAGTGGAAACCACCGTATGTTCTTCATGCTCGCTCCTCATCACCGATCCCTTCTTTTTCTCCTGTCGTCTTCTATTCCACTGGGAAAAAAAAGTGCGTAGCGGTTCTCGTAGACCTCTGGGTCCTTCCTAATTAATATTTCTCTCTGTCCCCCCCTCCGCCCCCCCCCCTCTTTTCTAATGCGTTTTTTTTTTTTTGTATTACGATACGTCGCTGCTCACACTTCAAATTCAAACGTGTTTCACGCAAGCCAAATAGTAATAGCCCAATATCCAAATAGTGGTAGGAGGGGATATGACTCACTGTAATGTATTTCTTGAAAAACTTTTTTTTCAGAACATTGTGCCGAAGGAAGACAAGAGATAGCCAAGGCCACTGTGATGATGGTGCATAGTATTTCGCACCCAGAAGGGTCATGATACTGATCTCCGCTAGGTTGCTGGATGGCGCTTCGAAGTTCGAGTTCCCTGGCAAAGTGCGGGCGCTCGTCCCTGAAGTAATGGCGCTGTGAAAGCATAGCTACACACAGCAAATGCTGCGTATGGGCCTGTGTATTTCGCATTCCGCCAAAGACGCCTGCTTGTTGCTCCGCAAACTGTACAAGCAGACGAGAGAGATCGCCTGGGAAGACGTGTCACTTGTGACTATTGCGATATTCTGCACGTACGGCATACATGACATGCATCGACACTCTCAGGTTGTATGTCAGTTTTAGAGGTATTCTTCTTGTTACGCAGATTCCGTCTCCGTAAGCCGATTTGTACCATCGCAAGGTCGCAAACTTGAGCAGGGAAAAAAAGGACACCATTCCCCAGGCAGCAGCTTTTGTATAGTCACCGCATTACGGTCATATGTTTCGATCTATCGGGCGCACGAACTCGGCTATAGCGTGGCGCAGTTCTCATGTTGTTTTCCTTCCAAAAGCATATGCAGAATGTTTCAGTTAACTTGCGCCAAGCTTTTAAAGATACCCACATGCGCGTTACGAGACTGCAACCGCATTAGAATTCTTTACTCTCGTCGTGACCATCTGAGACTATATGTGAAAATGAGCTCAGGTAGCTAATTATTATTAATTAATGAGCTCAATTAACCTATAAACTGTGCCTTTAAACGCAAAATACGCAATGGTGAGCTTGTAGAGCATGTTAATAAGTTTCCTGATATCGTATATTTGTAATAAAACTGCACTCCGGGTTTCTAAGAAGTTGCGCGAAATTTTAAGAAGTGGCTAGGCGCGTTCTGGAACATGCTCCGAATTCACGATCAATGAGGCACGCAGACTTGCACCATACCTGGCTCGCCATAAGAGAAATTAATAAGGTGTGGCCGTGCCTTTCATCCTCTCGACCTGTTTATTCCTGAGGTCTCTGCGCTCCATCGATCGTTCTGTAGCAGCACCGTTCGAGAGCGATAACAAATGTACGAAAGCTAGGACTTGGTATTTCGATTTGGTGGCTGTGAGAAAAATATCATACCGTTAGGCCATTGCACATCGCTCGTTTAGCATATACGCATGACTTGAACAACAGTGACTGTCACGCTTACCAGACACTGAAATCACCTGCATTGTACGACCTGCTTCCTTAGTATATCATTAATCCTACAGCCCTTTTGCAAATGACGTAGTACAAATTAACGTGGAACGCACTGCAGACAGGCACTGCATGCGCCCACTGGGTAAATGTCCCTGAAAGCTAGTCATATATGTTTTCATGACGTTACACATTTTCCTTATGGAGCACGCGGGCGCCACTGTTTTGTGTGCACTGACAAGAAAGCACATTTCAGGAGAAATACCTCTTTGAAAACATGTTTGACTTCATCTGTTTGCAGAATTGCAAAAGATACTGGTATATTAATTGGCTAAGGGGCGCACTTCTGTTCACTTCACGCAGCTTTTACTTCCAGCATGTTATAGCAGCTTCCGTAAGAGGTACTCTCGTATTATTCTTATTTTACCGTGTCGATATCGAACTACCTCATTGCATTTAAGTACGCGCTAGTACGTTTTCTGCTAATCTAAACACGTTCATGAATATTAGTTTATTGTAATATGCACGCCTTAGCACCAGCCATAGTACTCGCTCGCGACCATGGCTCCCGTTCTAGCGGACAAGCTCAATACGCGAGTGATATTTTGTAGGTCTACCTGCTAAATTCTACGGCATATTCACGTCGAACGTGTTGCTACTGCAGAGTTGAGGTCTGAAGAAAAAGTATATCGTCAAAGGCGTGATAGGGTATGAAATAAAGGCAAAATACGCAATCGGGAACGCTAACCAGAGGTCGAGAAGCGTAGCACTCGTCCGCACGCGCGACCGCACACGACAGCAGCGGAGCTGCATACAAAAACCCCTAGTGGAGACCAGCGAACTACGCCTATGCAGTTCAGAGGTCTTCTGTGTTTAAATGTTTCTTCTAATGCTGCAAGACACGGCTCCGTCCTGCAGGACAGCAACCTCTGTGAATGGGCCCCTGACAACTGCCTCAGCTTTCGCATTAAAAGGAGCGCCAGCGTACCCAAAGCGCCGTCCATATTTGGCATGATTACCTTCACCATAAGCCCCTGTTTTATTGTGAACGTTGGCAGAGAACTGAGTCGATAGACGAGGCGCTCTTGCAGTTCCGGAACACTTTTCGGGCGTTCTCTGCCTCTTTCTTTGCTTTCCCTGTTTTTTTCTTTCTTTTCTATGTTAGTGCGTCTATGTGCGTTGTGTAGAGGTCGGTCGTGTTGGTTTGGGTGCATTTTATTTATTTTTAACTTCTTTATTTCGCGCAACTATCAATCTCATCAGTTGTTTAACAGGAGCGTGTTGAAAGATGGTGGTTACAAGCGTTCATAACAATGTACAGAAAATGTTCACGTAAGGATTACACGGGATATGTGTTTAACATAATTGATGACAATACTGATCCATCTTTACAGCATTCATGAGAAACAAAACGATAACGCGTGAAGTACTAAAATTCCTTAGAATATAGTGTCAAAGAAAAAAAAAAGAACGGTATGCCCGTAACACTTTCGGCAAATTCACACAAGATTTCCAATAAACCATAGAAGAAAAACAATGGAAGAAAACAAGAAAACGTCAATTCCTTGATGCTGACAGCACAACTTGGCCAGCAAGTTCGACAAATTTATCAACAACCAATTGCACGACCACCGCCTGGCCTAGAGCATTCCAGTCACTGATGGATCGCGGGAGGAACGAAAAACTGAATGTGTTAGCACAAAAATATTCTCGGAGTGTCAGGTGACGCTTATTACGGGATTCTCTAGAGACGTTTAACGAGATGTAGGTGTCAGAATCCACTTTAACCTTTTCATGCAGGATGAATCACAGACATCAGAGTCGGTGCACCGTCGCACGACCGGATAGTTTATGAAGGCCGATCTCGGACATCTCAGTAGGCATACCAGGTTGTGTACAGATATCGATTTATGCTGACGACATCTGTGTTTGGACGTCAGGCGTAACACGTACTCAGATACGTGCGAGGCTCCAAAAAGCCGCGACTTCGATATCGGCATACCTAAATGAACAAGGCCTTGAAATTTCGCCTGAAAAATCGGCGCTGGTCGCTTTCACGCGAAAGCCAATGACAGCCTATGCCATCTCTATCAAGGGGAAAAAAAATTGTTACGCTAGGGCGCACAGGTTCCTGGGAGTAACCATCGATCGGGACCTCTGCTGGAGTCCCCATGTGGCCGGTCTCAAGAAGCGCCTAACGGCCACCTCACAAGTTTTCCACTTCCTCGGAGGGAAAACGTGGGGTACGTCAGTGACCGCCATGTTGCACCTATACCGGACGCTCTTTCTCGGGTACTTGAGATACAGCTTACCGGTGCTGACTGACACCTGTAAAGGTAACCTACGCGCACTCGAGAGCGTTCAGGGCCAGGCACTCAAGATCTGCCTCGGATTGCCACGCTGCACCTCAACAGCGGATACTATAGCAATGGCCAAAGACCTTCCTGCCACCACTCACATCACTTTGGAGGTGCTTAGGACACACATTCGACACCTAGCTCGTGCTCCTGCTCACCACCTCGCCTCGCTTCCAGAAGACCGGCCCGGTGCCTCTTTTTGTAAGAGGATATCGGCATTCCGCGAGTGCCTCCCAAAGAATTATACTCCTGCTGAGAGACTTCCGACGCCTCCTTGGTGTTTGGCCCGTCCAAAGGTACGGCTGACAGTGCCAGGGATTCGGACGAAAGCGGAGCTCTCACCGCCGGCTTTAAAACAGCTGTCTCTACTAATGCTACATGAGGACTACAGGAATCATCTTCAGCTTTACACTGATGGCTCAACAGCAGCAGGCAGATCTGCAGGAGCTGTGACCTTCCCTGCCAAAGCAGTAGATGTGCTGTTCAGGACGTCTCATGGCACAACATCGACAGCCGTGGAGCTTGAGGCACTACGCACCGCACTTTGCGTGATCGATGGAGAGCCACCACAGAAATGGGCCATCTTTACAGATTCCAAGTCAGCCCTTCAGTGCCTTTTATCGGCCTTACGTAGCGGGCCGCAAGACCAATTAGTGCTTCAAACACGACAGCTCTATCACGAATTAACCGACAAAGGCCATGACATCACGTTTCAGTGGCTACCAGGCCACTCTGGAATAATCGGCAACGAGCACGCAGATAATGCTGCGAAACGTGCCCACGAAATTGGAGTGCTGCAAGCCATCCCACTGTCAAGAACGGATGCAGTAAGAAAACTGCGCTCGCTTGCGCGTGATATGACTATAGCGCTGTGGAACACTCCTGGTCTTCTGCATACCCGTCTGCACCGCCTCGACCCATCACTACAACTTCGAGTTCCGCGTGGGCTTACCCGCTGTGAAACTACCGTACTTTGCCGCCTGTGGCTAGGCACGTCATTCACAAGAAGTTTCAGCTGTCGCATTGGACTGGAAGACAGTGCTGCCTGTATTCAGTGCGGCAGCGAGGAAACAATTGTGCACGTCCTCTGCGATTGCCCTGGGTACTGCTCCCAGCGACAGACTCTCGCCACAGAATTGTCACGCCTTGATGGTCGACCGCTGTCCGAGCAAACCATATTGGAATGCCGGACAGACAGTGTCTCGCAGCAGAAAGCCACGAAGGCTGTGCTCAAGTTTTTGCGCGCAACGGGCCTCGTGAACCGTCTGTGACACATGCCGTGCTTGTGTGTGTGCGCGATTTGACCTCTCTCTTTCTTTATTCTTTTTCCATCTCTTCCTGTCTCCCTTCACCCCTTCCCCAGTGCAGGGTAGCAAACTGGATATTTTCTCTTCCGGTTAACCTCCCTGCCTTCCGCCCATCATCTCTCTCTCTCTCTCTCTCTACATCTGTTAGAGGTATCTATCTTTTTGCTGAACTGCCTCAAGAGTAGCTATTTGATTGTGAGTAAACGGAAACTATGCCACATGCTCGTATTTTCCAAGATAATATAAGACGTAATCATATCTCGCGAACAAAACCAGTTATCAATAACGACTCGCGGATTTATATAAAAGTGACCCGCTGGAACATACGAGTAAATCTTCTGCGGCACGAAACAAAGCACGCGCTTTCCCAGAGCATTTTGATATCTAAATGTGTAGCCTACGAAGCTCATATGAGCATCATATATTCAAATTCCCTGTCAAGGTGCGCGCTTTGAGGTGATAAGCAGAAATTCTGCCAAAATGCTGTTGCAGGTCTCTATTATATAGATTCGCGAGTCGCTCTTTGATAACTAGTTTTGTTGGCGAGATATTTTTCGCGAATTGTCCATTCAATTACGGCCTAGCGCCTTGCCGTCACCGAGTGAGTGAGTATACGCCGGTTCGGAGCCGGCGTATGCTCGCTTGTGTGCTACAGTGCGATGCATCAGAGAGTCTCTTGAAAGATAACACTTCGGTTTAGGCCAATTGGTTCACACTTCAACGTTCGATAGCTACCCCGAAAAACAAAGACAAAGAAGGCGCAAGTCAACACTGCGAACGCATATATCCCGTCCTATTGACTGGTGCCTTCCCAGACGAACAATCCAGAAACAAAAGTCCACGTCACAAAAGCAATCGGTCCACACCCACAAATTCCTGTTCGGTGTTATCGCTATACCACGAACTCCCCTACATAAGCCAGAGAGCGGTCGTAGCCAGATGGCGGCTCTCGGAAACTGCCCTGCCAGCCGGCGTGAGTCAGGCAGCGGGCACGCCTACACCCTGTGTCACTATAGCAGACAGCGGCCGCTAGCCGGGGTTATCGAGGACGGGCGGCAGGTGTATTCCTCTTCGTCGAAAAGCTCGCGCAACAGGCGTTTAGAGTTGCGCCGCTTCGCTGGCAGCTAGCTGAGCGGCCCCGGCGAAAGTGCACGGCCACACCCCGCCTGCGAGCGTCCGCGACGGCGCTCGATGGCCATTCACCTCTGACGCGTGAAAGGACAAGGCCATACCTTGTGCGGCGAGCGAGCGGTGTCGCACGCGATGTCCGCGGACCGGGTTGCCGTGTGTTCTTTTGGGCAGCGTAGGGGCGGAGTACTCGAGGAGCCTGCCGAGCGGCCGCAGCGGGGCGAAGTTACGGTCCCTTAGAAGACAAGTTCGCACGGGCGATTGTATCGCGTCGGCGGTGCTGACCAGAGACGTTAAAGTCAAGGGGTGGGTCTTGGACAGCGACTCCGACGAGGCAGGTTCGATCCGAGCAGCTTACGTCGGCCGCTGCTCTATACTACGGTGGTTAAATTCGGCGATCACAAATTATTACCGGGAGCTGCTACCGAGGGTTGGGAATCAGCGCCTTCTGACAAATTGGTTGCTCAATGTAAACTTTTGTTCTGAGCTTTTCAGCGATCATCTTTGTGAAGACACAGTATACAACGAAACATTTCACTTTGCCTCGCCAGGCAAGGCAAATTATTGAAGGTGCAGGAGGCTATTGAAGGTTATTTACATGATTTGGAAGATAAATTTGTACCATTGCGTAATTAAACACGCGTTAGATGGAGAGATAATTTCCACGCACGCACGCAATACTGCGAGCCACCGACGGTAACGTCTAAAGCAAAATACAAGAAAATGGATCTCACTGTAAATCACTGTATTTATAATTCATTTACGTTGTTTCCTTGCCCCAATTTATGCTTCTATATTAAATGGCATCTTATTTATGGTTTCTTTCTAATGACAAGTGTAATTGGTTCGTTTCAGGAAATCACCGTACACTAATGGTAAAGTTCCTTGCCGCACTTCTAGGTCACCTGACCGGGCACATATGCAAGGACTGAAAATGTCAGAGTGGCGAAGATTAACGCCTCAAATCCCACCAACTGTGCATAAACTCTGAGGGACGCCTTGATTGATGGCTGCTGAATAATTTCCTATTTACAGCCACACGAGCGGTCGCTACCTGACGTAGGCGGCGCCGAGCGCGCTTCAAGCGCGACTTCCTGGACCAAACTTTGTGTATTGTAATGTATATAGAACAACGTTGTCACGTCTATATATGATGGTAGGAGATGTGCATGTACGGAGGATTCGCGGGTTACCCGATCATCTCCCAGCAAGCTCCTCTAACATCATTCACTTTGTGGATATGGCGGTGCTTTTTTTTTTTTTTTTTTGCATTCGGAACACACCGGAAGGGGGCCGCAGTGGATGGAAAATGATTTAGCGTATTTTTACAAATGTTCCTTTGTATAGCTCAACATTAGCAGAATTTCACAGCCTCGCACCACTGCTTCGTCATTAAACTACTAGCTCAGTTACATAATTCAATGTGCATGCAGATGCCCGCTGTTAGTAACTCGGCACCTGTACAGTATCGTCGATCCGCCACGGCTGCATCGCGGCTACTCCTAAGCTTTGAGTTGAGGTAGCCGCATTAGGCAGGAAAGCTTTTGTACTTCTATCAAAGCACACATGAAGGGAGAAGGCGTATGCTTTAGAGAGGACACATGCACAGCGCACAGGATACTTGTGTGCCAATGGGCTTCTTCAGCTCACTATTCGCGGAACAGTCGATAGTGATTTTTTTTAAAAATAAGAAGAAAATCATCTATACTTGACAAAGGCACGGTAAAGTGTTCAAAAATTATAAACCATAGCCCCTACTCCGGGAGCAATACATTCGTGTTCATAATCTGTGTTGACACTAGAGGGGGAAAAAATTCTCTCGTATTAGTAAACCACTTTCTAACGTTATCAAAGGTACCACTCTCGTTCGGAGACTAGGCCTGGTATAAGACAGTTGAAATGCGCAGAAGGAAAATACACGAGCCATTCCTGCCCAGAGTTTGCACAATCTTTGACGGCATCTACAAAGGCCTGCATATAACTATATTGGTTAAATGAGAAGCGCATTGTGTTCTAAGGAATCCAGAGACTTAACGTGGCTTGTTTCAGACAATTTAACGAGGCCGTGGACAGGGCTAATGCGGCGAGAATACGGAAAAAAAAAATAAATAAATAAAGGAATGGCGTTCGGGACGTCATCTCCTCGATGTTTTGACGCGTGATTCAAAGAAGAAACTTTGACCTCGGTTTTACCTTTTAATATTGAACACAAGATGACGATATTAGCGAAAGCTAGAGCTCCAGAGGAATAATTTATCAGTCCACATTACGGTTTCGCTTTAGCATCCCTTTAAACACACACCGCTAAAAGTCTTCGTTCATAACTTTAGCCCCATATTTCGGAACACTGATACAGTCGATTTGGCGAGTTGCGTGGCTGCTCTGACGGGGAAGCGATTAGGAGAAATTGTTGCGCGATACGATCCACGCCAAGCGAGAAGGCCGAACGCGCGGTCGTCAGGTGAGATCTCGCGGGAAGCTTCAATGTTCCTACGGCGCGGGTAAAGACGCTAGTATTTTGTGGCACCCATGCCCCAGCTTCGCTGTTTTACTCAACTTTCGCCCACATGGTACTTGACTTTGCTACTGAAAATAAACGCACCGGATTGTTGCGTTCGTGCACAGTGTATTACGTGTCGTTCCCTCCGCGCTCGCGCATAGCACCTCGCGCGCGCGCAACCTCTCCCCTGTGTTCGCGAATGGAACGCTCCCCAGTCGCCGGCAGCGGCGGCGCCACTGCGGGCCGGCGGCTTTGCGCGCCTCCACGCTAGTCGCAGCTCGGAGTCCACAAGGGCAGCATGGCCGCTCGCCACGCCGCTGCAGCCGCAGCTGGTGTGTGAAACCGGCGCCACGCTCCGCCCCTCTGAAGTGCAGCAGCCGTCAAGGTGGACGATGTCTGCCTCCGGCGTTGTGCGCGTCGTGTAGTCGCGACCCTTTAAACGTCGTCGTCCGGTTGTGTCACATCGATCTCGGACAGACGTCTCGCCCCTCGTGCCGTCTTGGACGTGCGTCAATGATCTCCTTTTTGTCGCGGACACCCGAAAGCGCCGGGGTACTTGTCACTCACCGGAGTAGTAAAAAGGACGAACTGTAGCGACGGGATCATCGCGGTGCTTTTTTTTTTTTTTTTTTTTGCATTCGGAACACACCGGAAGGGGGCCGCAGTTGATGGAAAATGATTTAGCGTATTTTTACAAATGTTCCTTTGTATAGCTCAACATTAGCAGAATTTCACAGCCTCGCACCACTGCTTCGTCATTAAACTACTAGCTCAGTTACATAATTCAATGTGCATGCAGATGCCCGCTGTTAGTAACTCGGCACCTGTACAGTATCGTCGATCCGCCAAGGCTGCATCGCGGCTACTCCTAAGCTTTGAGTTGAGGTAGCCGCATTAGGCAGGAAAGCTTTTGTACTTCTATCAAAGCCCACATGAAGGAGAAGGCGTATGCTTTAGAGAGGACACATGCACAGCGCACAGGATACTTGTGTGCCAATGGGCTTCTTCAGCTCACTATTCGCGGAACAGTCGATAGTGATTTTTTTTAAAAATAAGAAGAAAATCATCTATACTTGACAAAGGCACGGTAAAGTGTTCAAAAATTATAAACCATAGCCCCTACTCCGGGAGCAATACATTCGTGTTCATAATCTGTGTTGACACTAGAGGGGGGAAAAATTCTCTCGTATTAGTAAACCACTTTCTAACGTTATCAAAGGTACCACTCTCGTTCGGAGACTAGGCCTGGTATAAGACAGTTGAAATGCGCAGAAGGAAAATACACGAGCCATTCCTGCCCAGAGTTTGCACAATCTTTGACGGCATCTACAAAGGCCTGCATATAACTATATTGGTTAAATGAGAAGCGCATTGTGTTCTAAGGAATCCAGAGACTTAACGTGGCTTGTTTCAGACAATTTAACGAGGCCGTGGACAGGGCTAATGCGGCGAGAATACGGAAAAAAAATAAATAAATAAAGGAATGGCGTTCGGGACGTCATCTCCTCGATGTTTTGACGCGTGATTCAAAGAAGAAACTTTGACCTCGGTTTTACCTTTTAATATTGAACACAAGATGACGATATTAGCGAAAGCAGAGCTCCAGAGGAATAATTTATCAGTCCACATTACGGTTTCGCTTTAGCATCCCTTTAAACACACACCGCTAAAAGTCTTCGTTCATAACTTTAGCCCCATATTTCGGAACACTGATACAGTCGATTTGGCGAGTTGCGTGGCTGCTCTGACGGGGAAGCGATTAGGAGAAATTGTTGCGCGATACGATCCACGCCAAGCGAGAAGGCCGAACGCGCGGTCGTCAGGTGAGATCTCGCGGGAAGCTTCAATGTTCCTACGGCGCGGGTAAAGACGCTAGTATTTTGTGGCACCCATGCCCCAGCTTCGCTGTTTTACTCAACTTTCGCCCACATGGTACTTGACTTTGCTACTGAAACTAAACGCACCGGATTGTTGCGTTCGTGCACCGTGTATTATTACGTGTCGTTCCCTCCGCGCTCGCGCATAGCACCTCGCGCGCGCGCAACCTCTCCCCTGTGTTCGCGAATGGAACGCTCCCCAGTCGCCGGCAGCGGCGGCGCCACTGCGGGCCGGCGGCTTTGCGCGCCTCCACGCTAGTCGCAGCTCGGAGTCCACAAGGGCAGCATGGCCGCTCGCCACGCCGCTGCAGCCGCAGCTGGTGTGTGAAACCGGCGCCACGCTCCGCCCCTCTGAAGTGCAGCAGCCGTCAAGGTGGACGATGTCTGCCTCCGGCGTTGTGCGCGTCGTGTAGTCGCGACCCTTTAAACGTCGTCGTCCGGTTGTGTCACATCGATCTCGGACAGACGTCTCGCCCCTCGTGCCGTCTTGGACGTGCGTCAATGATCTCCTTTTTGTCGCGGACACCCGGAAAGCGCCGGGGTACTTGTCACTCACCGGAGTAGTAAAAAGGACGAACTGTAGCGACGGGATCATCGCGGTCGTGCCATTTGTTGTTGCTATTCCTGCCGCTGCAGTCGTCATACTGTCTACTTTCTTCGCTTCGAGTGGTGGTGTGTAGTCGATCGACGCACGAGACGTCAGTGTGTTGTGATTGCTTGTTCTGCAACTGATTGCGCCAAAGCACGACACAGTGCGCGCACGCGCGCTCCCTTCCTGAACGTGACACTGACAGGGGACCCGCGGACTTCACGTGTGACGACGTTCGACAGTTACAGTCACGTGATTGTTGCTTCCCGGCATCGGATTTACGGCCGCGATTGTTCCTTTTTGTGTTGTGACCATCCTTTGAAGCGGTGTCCGGATCTCACGCTCTCGGGAGCGCGCCAGTTTACAACGTTCCCGCCCCTGGCACAGTCGGGTGGCCGTTCACTTGACTTAACGTTGGATTGAGTTACCATACGCTGTTCGAGCTGCTGCGCTCTCGTGGACTACCCTAACGCAAAGGACGCCGTCACAAGTCCCAAGTTCTGGACGTCGTCATCGTTGGTCCTGGCCTAGGTGAGGCTTCTGGACTTTTTCGGATTCGTAACCGGACCTTGTATTTCACGAATTTTTAAAGTAAACAAGTCGTTACCGAATTATTGAGCGAAAATTGAGTTTGATTGATTTGTGGGGTTTAACGTCCCAAAACCAGCTCTGATTATGAGAGACGCCGTAGTGGAAGTTAACGAACCCCATGTGGTCGAAATTTCCGAAATCGAGTTTGTTTTTCTGAATTGTGTGAAGTAAGCATATCCTTCGAACAATCCTAAGGGGTCCTGGCGCTGCTCAGTGGTGTTGTGTTTTAGGTTGGCCAGCTCGCAATAACGGCGATAAAAGGATAAATAAGTGAAGACTAATCGAATGGGGATAGTAAAATCATATACTCTTTTCACAACTGGAAGCTCTGTTAAACTTTTAATTGTCAGCAGGAGCCAAATAACGATGCCAATGTATCCACTCTCGTAAATTATGAACCTGTCCCAAACTATTCGTACCTCGTCTTAGTCGAAATTGGGTTCCTTATACTGCCTTGTGAAACAAGCGCCGTAACTCGGTGTAATGGGCAGTCCCGTAAATCTGCGGCTCGCAATGAATGAGAGAGAATATTTTTGTTTATTGGCGCACCGCGCACGCATGGTGTGATATACCTGTCCTGTGAACGCTGGCACCTCATCATCGAGCAATGTTGTAAAAGCCAGGACAACGTAGGAAGGTGAAAAACACACAGAGACGTTTCGGGACCCGTACGGGCTCCTTGTTCAGAGTGTGAACAAGGAACCCGTACGGGTCCCGAAACGTCTCTGTGTGTTTTTCACCTTGACTTGGTCAGTGACTGCATCTACATCCTCATCATGATACCTGACCAGACGAACTTTCGTCGAACTCTTGTTGTATGAAACACGCGGTCGTTCTTAAAGAAAAGGAACTATGACACTATCAGCTGCGGCCCACAGCGGATGCATGGCTCAGCACACACACACACACACACACACACACACACACACACACACACACACACACACACACACACACACACACACACACACACACACACACACACACACACACACACACACACACACACACACACACACACACACACAGATCATGCCTACAGGTCCGCTATGCAAGGCGAGGCCCTTGGCTCGAGTTGTGTCTTCCACTACGTCGTCGGTCACGGAACTTTAAACTACACCTAGCAGTGCACTCCCGCTTTCCCCTTGTTACAAGGACGCTCTTGCTGCTGGAAGCTCTCACTGCTACGTAGTACTTGGCACTCACATTATCACGGTCTTCATCTCCTGCCTTTATTATAGAAGGAAAAGCCCTGCAGGCCTTGCTTCCGAATACATACATTTTTTTTTCAATTGGCTTTTTCCACAAAATTTTCTTTTTGGGAACACTTCCCCTTATTTCTTTATGGTGCAATTGGCTTTAAGCCCGATATACCTTCTGGTGGCGCGGGCTACCCCCACTTTATTTTAATTTTTTTTCCATACCAGGGGGACAAATTTAACACACACACACACACACACACTATGCGTTCAGTTATGCGTATCGGCTTTGCACTTTATCTTTCCTCTTCTCTAAAGGAGCTGAGCAGTTCCCCACATTAGTGCCACTAAATGACGCTTTCTTCCTCCTCTTTTTAACCACTAAATATAGAAAACATATATATTATTCAATCGTGTTATTCTATGCCAGTGCGTCAGGGGTTCGTCATTATACAGGTATGCGCTAGAAGTGTTGCGGCACTTGTATCAAGAGTTGAGTATGTGTTTTGGCGCAGCATCGCTAATAGTCTACGTCACCGTCTAGCTCATAAAAGGAAACATTTGAAGGAAGGCATTCGTATTTATTCGCGTTTGGAGATTTCACAGCGCAAATGAACGGACAGAGAGAATCGCCGACAGCTGTCGCCCTAAAGAACGGTGCAGTCATGTTTTGCTGCTATGTTCTGCTCCAGTGCACCTGCTCAAGCCGTGGAAGTGTTGTATGGTGATGGAGCTAATGTGCTCCTCAGATGTCTGCGCCATTGCTTTATTTGTGATATTAATCTTTCCAGCGCGAAAATTGATTTCTGACCTTTCATTGAACGTCAGGAGACACCTGCCGCTGCAATACAGCGTCTGCTATTGCACGTCGAGATTCTAGCTGATCGTGTTTGTGCGAGAGCCTGGTATGAGTCGGAGGATAAACGGTGACATAGTGTAGGGATGAAAACGGATCAAGATAAGAAAGTTGTAAGGTATATCAAGAAAAATTGCGGATATATTTCAACATCGTTTGAGTACTTCTACATTTGCGGCTGTATTCAAGGCGTTTCTGTGTTCTCTCGAAAAAACACCTCCGATATCGGTCATCTCCTTCAGCCTGTCTTATGTCCTGTGCAGGACAACGGCGTCTCCCATCGATATCCATTCTTCCCCGTCCTGTGCAAGTTGATTCCATTTTATGCCTTGTTTTAATTTCTTCACTCCACCTACTCTCTAGAGGTCCTTCATGGCTGCGCCTTTCTTTTCATCGTGATCGGAGAACTGTTGCCTCCCTTACCACGATATGCCCCAACTCCACCACTGCCTACAATGCATTCGGAACTACTTCTCGCAGTATACAGACAGCTTTACCACCGGGCAGCGCAACGTACCGATTCTCGTTACCGTGCCCCGATGTCAGCGCCGCCGCCTCTGAGTAGCGCGGATCGAGGCCACCCTAGTTCTCGTGACTTTCAAACATAATTAAAAAAAAAAAACACGATACCTAATGAAACTTTGAAAAGGAAACTATTCGTCACTAGCATACACAAGTCTTTCATTTGCACCGATATCCGAACACGCGTTCTGGCTGGTTACCGGACCCTTTACCGCCGCCATCTTTTGCGTTCTCTTGCTTTGGACAAACGTCACGGCATGAGGAGCAAGCAATCAAGTAAGTAGTAAGTAGGCCTCCGCCCCAGCCCATGGTGTTCCTGCAACAATGCAATCGAACAAGCCCGATTGCATCGTTGTGGTTAGGCGCGTGCTTCGCGGTTGACCCACAGACTTGCAGAGCTTGCCCGCGTTTCTTTCGTGGCGCGTGTGGTCCTATGCAAGCTGGCTGGAGATAGCACATTTTCCGTGCGTTTATCAAAGGGATAGCGCTGGCGAAATACGTAGACTGACTGAATACTAAATGGGCTTTAACCTATCCCGCCGCCCTCCCCCCTCAACTTCAGTTTCCTTGTTCAATACGGTCGCCTAGTTTTGCTTACATAACAGGCAAGAATCAGTTCAGAACAGAGCAGCTTGATTCATCTCACAACACAAAATTACAACCACAGCGCAAGCATAAGGCAAATTTAAAACACTTGTTGGACCCTTAAGTTTGGTCTTAGGAGTTTAACGCGATATCAATGCTTGGACGCATTCTCATCGCGCTCTCTTCCGCTTGCCATGCTCTCCAGTCGCCTTGCTACATAACTGTCAAGGCACCATTTGGCAGCAAGTGCGAGTTTCTTGCGTTACTGCGTTGCCTCCCTCGTCGTCTTGCGCCATTTGACGTAGATGCCTCAGCAAACCTCGCCGATAAAGATGGCACCACTATAATTGAGACTTGAGATAGTTGGTGATGGTTCATCTTGAGGTGGGGGCAGCGCTACACGAAACACTGTAAAAGAAGAAGACGCATCTGCGCGTCTTCTTTGTCCGCGTTTCGTGCAGCGCTGCACCCACCTCAAGATGAAGAAGGCAGGAGGATGTATGCGGGGTGTCCGAGCGTTTTCTATACCTTCAAACCAATAACTTCAAACTTTCAATGCCTTCAATGAATGGAGGTGCGTCACGCAGATGTTCGTGTGAAATCCTCGTAGGAAACCTTCAGAGGGAGCGTTGGGCAAATTAGGGAGATTTATAGAACCCAGCCTGAACCACCACACTGGGTCATTATCCTTGATGTTGTGGAGGATATGATAATGCTTTGAACATGGTCACGTCACTGCGGAGCTAATGTGTGCGTGTGCATATCTTGATTTCTCTGTGCTATGTTGAAAAAGGGAATAAAGCAAAAAAAAAAGAAAAAAAACACAGGCGGGGTGGCCCAGCGCGTAGCGTATCGCGATCAGAAGCAAAGGGTCCCAGGTTCGATTCCCGGTCGCGGAAGGTTTCTTTTTTGTTTCTTTGTCTACCTCGAATTTTTTGCTCACGGCACAACTCTGATTTGTCGCTCACAACCAAAGACGCCAACGCCGACTCCGACTCCGGAATTTCTGCGAAGCGAACTTCTTAACGCTATTGCATTAAAACAATTCATTGATTCTTCCTTTGAACAGCCGCGTGTGTATGACACGTTTATCTTGGTTTCAAGAAGTATGTATGTGCGCGTGTACCTATAGCAGTCACCGACAATTCTGCAAGGAAGGGGAAAAACAGAAAGGCAGGGAGGTTAACCAGAAAGGCGTCCGGTTGGCTACCCTACACTGGGGGAATGGGAAGGGGGAATAGAAAGATGGGAGAGAGAGAAAGAAGGGGAATAATGAAAAAGACTTTGTAGGACAAGTCCACCAGTCAAAGGCGTTCGCGCAAACCCGTCGTCTTCAATAAGCGCAATAGTGCTTTCAATGCCTTGTGGGCTGACGAGCGATGAGGGCGATGTTCAAGCAGCATCTGCACAGAAAGTGGCGGATCGTCGAGTTGGCGTAGCGTCGGAGCAAGTGTTTTCCTTTCCGCGTCGAATCGCAGACAGTGGAGCAGCAAATGGTCGAGGGTTTCGTCGGTGTCGCACACCTCGCATGCTGCACTGTCGATCTCTCCAATTAATGCGGAGTATGCCTTTGTGAAGGCAACTCCCAGCCAAAGTCGACAAAGAAGCGAGGCCTCATGTCGAGGAAGTCCTGATGGAGGGTGGAGATGCAGGAAAGGGCTTAGCTGGTACAGTCGCGTTCGTCCGATGTCTGGCGAGTTCCACTCAACCAGTGAGAGACTGCGTGCCAGGTGTCGAAGCTGCATTGCAGCATCTGTCCTTGAGAGCGGGATCGAAACAGTGTTCGCGTCTTGATGTGAAGTACGAGCTGCGCCATCTGCGGAATCATTGCCGCTGATTCCGCAGTAACTGGGCACCCACTGAAAGTCAATCTCGTGGCCATTTTTACTGAGGGGGTGGTGAAGCACGATTACATCGTACGTCAGCTGCTCATGACAACCGCGCCTAAGAGCTGACTGTATGCACTGTAACGCCGCCTTGGAGTCCGAAAACACAGCCCATTTTTTCGGCCTCTCAGTACTGATGAATCCTAGTGCACGACGTAGAGCCATGAGTTCTGCCACCGTGGACATCGTGACATGAGACGTCTTTAGTCGAAGCGCTATCCCCTGCGTTGGTACGACCACCGCTTCGCCAGAACTGGAGGACGTAGTCGATCCATCGGTGTATACGTGTACGTGGTTACCGTATACCGTTCGTACAACAGGTGTAAGCCCAGTTGGTTTAGCGCAGGTACTTGTAGATCTGACTTCTTGTGTACTCCTGGAATTGTGAGTTGTACTTGTGGGAGGCTAAAACACCACAAGGGGAGCACTGGCTTAACCGCAGGCGCGTACCCAGGAGTAAACGTCGCACTGTGTGCATTGACATTAGCGCTGAATGACGTGCGGGGCCTTGCAGCAACGAGGTTCACCAGATGGTGTGAGGGAGTCCTAGCCACATGCCTGAGGTGAAGTCGCATGGTCTCAACGGCGATGTGCGTTGTGATAGAGAAATCCTGCGCTATGGCAAGTGGTGTCAGCCGTTGACGCGCTGCAAGGCTCTTCATTAAGTTTATGGGGATAACATTCTTATCATTTCGCCTCACGAACGTACGGTAAAGCATGCATGCAGTCCGAACTGGTCCGCAGTTCGTTCCACGTGCCGTGCCCTAAGAGAACGACCATCCGGAGGACTTGGTGGCCGAACTCAAGAAATTCCGTCACCGCCTGAGCTGGCATTTCTTTAACTAACGATTTGTTTGCTTCTTTGCCTTGCCGTGCTCTCTCCCATTCTCTTTCAGCTCTTTATCCCGTTCCCTAGCGCTGGGTAGAAAACTGGAAATGCGTCTGGTTAACCTTCCTGCTTTTCCTTGCTTCTTCCACACCTCTATTTTTCTTCCTGGAACGTTCAGTATTTTCTTGTTTCATTTTATTACAGCAATTTCCTCGCATTTTTAGTACAACCTCACATTTCATTCTTTATTATATAGTATTATTTAACAGTGCTTTCGTTCTCTTATGATACATATAACTTTGTGTGGCCTTATTAACAGTACTTACTTTTTGGTAACATTTGTATAATTAATTAGTACGTTTGTATAGCGTTTGCCAATGTTTCCTATGATTTATAACCGAATCGTTATCAGTCATCAAAACGGCATTACATATTTAAGACAGTCTACGCAGACTGTCTTAACCACTGAGCAGTTCCTTTATGCTCCCTTTAGACAGTGCCCCTTGGTTGGGCCTGTGAAGTAATATGAATGAATGAATGAATGAATGAATGAATGAATGAATGAATGAATGAATGAATGAATGATCGATCTTGGAACCGGACAGAGAGCAAGGGAGAGCTTTATTGAGCCCAAGACCGGGCCGGCGTGACTGTGGAGTAGTAACGGAAAGCGGTAAAGTCCGAGGCAAGGGATACTATGGACACTCAAATTCCGCCATACTATCAAATTCTGTAATGGCGGCATTTTAAGCCGATCAGGGAGGACCTGGGGGCGTATCAGAATTGACAAAATAACAAATTTGACAATATCGCGGAATTTGACTGTGCTCAGGTTAAAGTCCCAGATCCAAGCCTTTGTGGGCGAATGGGTCGGATAGAGCCCGTCAAACAATCTCCCCAGGAAGCATGGCGAGAGTCGGTCGGTGGTTTGGCGACGTTAATATGCGTTCGAGCATCATTTTCTTTTTTATTTGACAGCTTAGGCTTGTGTTTCATTTTCGTGCATTTGCGCATGCAACGTTCACAACAGGATACTGCCCAACTTTTGCTGCAGAAGGATGTTACGAACTATATCAGTATTTGAATCCCTTAGCCGCGCCACTCATAAGTCATGCACATTCACTGATACCTTTTAGTAATAGAACGAACATATTTAAGGGTGTTCCCTTTTTTCCCGGAGCGGAGCCCGACTGGAACCAACTTTCACTATAAACATAACAAACAAGGGAGCATCCAAAGCTTTTTGTGTTCTTTCTGTGTAATAAATATCTTACTCCCTTAATTTTATTGTCTGCTGTCCCTTCTGCCTTTGCCTTCTGGCAAAGGCCGGGGGCATTGCATCAATAATATATGTACAATAATAATGCAAGCTACTATGCAAGACGAGCGAGCGCTTCGTTTATTCGCGGTCCCTGCGTAGTTAAGCATCCTTATCGTAAGGAATAAAAAGCCGTTTTTGACGGTCAAGTTTGCGCAAGAGGCCAGAGAGGAAGACAGGCCCGTTTCGTAATGGCTCCACTTTTTTCTGACGCGCTCATCATTTTTATTTTTTCCCCACTCGGTGCCGTGCCACGTCGTCTGACGTCCATGACATCTGTATATTTGTACGAATCGCTGAACCCGCTTCCAGCTTTCGGGCAGGGCCAGACGCACGCAGACTATCTGCTTTTTCTCGCTCGCGATTTATTAGCGGCCACGCTCCTCCGAATCGCAACCGACTCGGCGTTCAAGCAGTCGGCTATACAGCGCTATAGTGGCGGTGATGCTGGCGGCGGCGGGGAGGTATACACACACGCGCGCGCGCTGAAAGTTGCGAGGTAGTGGTGGTGGCGCCCTGAGCATAAAAGGCGCATGCACCCCGCTCTTTCCTCCCGTAATTAATTCTCCGCATCCTGCCATTAATTCGCTCCATATCCCCCGGGGACCAACTCTCAGGTCTCGGCTGGCTGTCTGATCGCCGCAGCCGAGCGGGCTTTCGCTCCCGCGTGCGTGCGGCGCTTGTTGCGTGCGTGTTTCTGGCGGCGCCGGTGGTGCTCCCTTATTGAGTCCGACATTTCACAACGGCGGCCGGCCGACGACTTCGTAGACGGACAGACCCCTCGCCCGCATGCAACGGCGCTCGAACCACTTGCCGTCGTAGATTAGGTTCGAAACGCTCGCCTCTCTCTCTCTCTCTCTCTCTCTCTGCTGACGGCGGCAGCGGGCCTGCGTATTTTTTGGGCGGAACGGCGCAACCGGGGCACTCGCGTTCACGGTGCGCTGCTGCGGGTCGTGTTTGCCGAGAGCGGGAAGGCCTACGCTAACGATGGAACGACGTAGCGTAGTTAGGGCCTCGTGACGGTTAACGCGCCGCTTGCCTTCCCGGCGTCTGCTCAAATAGTGCTCGGGAATTCCTCTGCGCCGAGAACGGGAGAGATGAGCCGCAAACGGGAAAGCACGGGGCGGCGTTCGCCTCGCGTGTGATTTGTCTCGCGCTGTGGCGTGTAGTATCGCTGTAATGATAATTTCGAGCACGCACGGGCATACCTACTTTGATGCGCCCTGCAGGACGAAGGCTCATCCCGTGTTCTTGCTCACACTCGTTCTCTTAAAACGTTCTCTCAAAAACTGAATTTGGGCGAGCGGGTCACTTTTCTGAAAAGACAGACCACGGTGCCGTTAATTACTTCATTTATTATGCAGCCTTGTGGGTTTTCTGTTTGTTTGTTTATTGGAATAGTTACATTCTCTTGCAATGTTCATGTCTTGTACCTCTCCGCTCGTATCCTAACAATTTAACTATGTATTAACGAAATTCTTCCGGTGCAAGCGACTGGCTGTCACCGTTTTGTTTGTGTCGTTATTGTTCTGTATCCGCCACGCGGTCTGATAAGATTACACCCGCGGTGACGTATGCTTGACCGGCATGCAGCGTTACCTATAAAAGTGCGCTGCTGTATGAAATAAAGGTTTTTCGTATTGCTGCCACCGATGCGTCGTTACTGCTCAGAATAGAATAGTTACGTGCCTGTTTTTATCACGAGTTAGTGGTGGCGTAATTCCAATCGACAGGCGCACACACTTACAGAAGCAACGCTTTCTTAACAATAATGATGCTTCAGTCGTTGCAGGCATGCATGGCACATGTCAAGGCGAACTTCCCCATTCGCAAATACATCATCCACGCGTGCTTCATACGCACTTCAGCAACTAGTAATCATACGTGCGAGGGTACTCGCATGCGTGAGCCCCGTCGCCGTGTGCTTTCGATCCGGCGTTTCTCATCACCACATAACATCATATTTACATTCGCAAACACCCTGCTTCCATGTGAGGCACAGTGTGCTGCACTTGAGCCTCCTCTCTATCTATGTATCTATGTGTGTCCGTGTGCATGTGCGATATGGATAATTGCGTTGTGTGATATTGCGTATGAAAGCGCGTTACTTTAAATGTGAAGAAGAGGAATGTATTCAACGCGCTGAACTAGAACCACTTGCAGCGACTGCGAGGTGAATACATTCTAACAGGCGCCGCATGTTGCATAGTGATGGTCACGAACACAATGTCAACCGTGAAGAAGAAACAAAAGCTACATACAATATGTTGTAAATACAGTAGTCTATACTCGCTTCTTTGCAGAAACGCTCTGGTTAATGTCGAAAGCCGCTCTTTTTGGAAATCCCGTGGTTCAAGCAGAGGTTACAGTTGCTGAGCAGCAGCAGGTTGGCTGGGCGGTACCGCCGCATGCTTTACACGCTACACCGCGCGAACAGCTGTGGCGGTAACAGACAGGCGCCATGCGCTCATTTCCAGCAGCAGGCCATGTTATTATGATTTTCTTTTGCGCGCATCAAATCTGTTTGGACGGCGTGCGTTGGTTAGATGCTGCTTGACTATATATATGGAGTGGCGTTGCACTGAATCATGTGATGTGTCGTCGTGCTACGTCAGATTACGGTTCCCGTAAAAGTTAAAGGCAGTCGGTGGACTGACACAGTAGTAGTCGTAGTAGTACAAGGAAAGGTAGAACATTCATGACCTACCCTACTTCCCATTGCGTTTGCTTTAACGCCGTTTATTGCTGCACATTCAGCGACACGCAGCCGCTGTTTTGCACGTGTACTACTGCATGAATTTACTGTCGTTCCCGTTACGGGAAATCATTCACGGACCACCCGAACGAAGGCAACATGCGTCAAGAGGCGAAGCCACTTAGAACAGATTATCTGTTCTGGGTGGCTTTGCAAGAGTTCGGCGAAAGCTCGTCAAATCGGGTAACGTGATGGAAAGGAGGCTGCGGTCACAAACCGAGTCAAGTGACAAACACGCAGATGTATGTGCTGGTGCCCAAAGGCGTTCGATGATAGCATATAGTGATCGAGGAGCACGTGCACGGGCTCCGAAATGTCCGTGCATGTTTCGCACCGTGACTTGGTCAGCAATCTCAACTTCTTCATGCCTCCGTCTTTCTCCCTTTATTCTCTTCTTCCACCCCTTTCTGTCTCCCTTCACCCCTTCCCCAGTGCAGGGTAGCAAACTGGATATTTTCCTTTCCGGTTAACCTCCCTGCCTTCCGCCCATCCTCTCTCTCTCTCTCTCTCAATTTCTTCATCAGACACGTCTGCTGTATTACGTCAATGTCATTTTCACTCTAATTTTAATCGTGACGGGGTAGGTACGTCAGGAAAACAGGAAGTTCAGCCAGAAGCGCCAGCACTAAGGAAATATTACCAGTTAATAACAGTGTCGTGTGCGCTTACGTTGGTCGCCATAATTAACTTCACTCCTGCATAACATATTTGGCAGCCAGATGCCCTTGTTTAGTCGGCTTATGAAGCTTCGCCGTGTTCGTGCGGATCGTGTGTGGGCAGTGGTGCGCAGGGTACCCAGCGTTTCATAAATACTCCCGAGACTTGCATGGAAGCCAGCGCAAGTATACCGAAAAAACGTTCCCTCTGCTGCCGAAAAAAAAAAAAAAAATCACATCTCTAAGCGTTTGGGAAGCTTTCAAAACCGTGCTGCACTCTCGTGTACCCTGCGTTTGAACCTAGCATGTGTGCTTTACAGAGTGCGCTAGGCGCTCGGCCAACTCGGAAAACGTTCCTTCAAAGGGAGTCACATGAATCAAAACCACCAAAAGTATTTCCTTTTTTTTAAGTAAAAGGATTCTTGCTGATACTGCGGCACTTCTTTTTCCTGTAGCTTCCGCCGCTTTAATCTTCTCCCTGTATCCAACTTTGGTAATGGAAAACGCGAGTTCAACAGTGTCGCAACTTATTATATGGGGCGCTATCCAATACGTCAAAGCCGCTTTCGTGGTCTCGGCAGACGGGCCCGGTGGACTTGCGAAACGTATATGAGGGCGCGACCTGTCGCACCGCTTTTATGTCGCTCCCGTATGAAAGACTATTTCCTTTTTTTCTTTCCTTGTTTCTTCCTTTTCCTTAATAACTTACGGTGTATAGAATTATCATGCACAGCCTCAAGTTCTCTTGGCGGGGCAAAAGGGTGCTAAAGTTAAATCTGGCGTGAGAAGCAGCCATAACAAAATACGAGCGTTAAAAGTATGTTCGAAAGCTTTTGAGATGCAGTCGTTTTTCTTTCATATACATAGAAATGAGGTACATAACTGCTAACATTCATTCATTCATTCATTCATTCATTCATTCATTCATTCATTCATTCATTCATTCATTCATTCATTCAATCATTCATTCATTCTGTATGATGCCCACATTCGCACAGTGGAGACCTACAGTCTTGGGATTACCTGATCGCCCATACGCATGGTAACCCGCATTGTATAAAATATTATGACAAAAAATTGCAAGTTAATAATTGTCCGCTAAGATAAGTTTACAGCACGGGTACGAAATATAAATACAATGTCGGAATAAGATTACAAGAAAAAGACAAAGCGGAGCTGTTCCTGCTTTAACATGACTTGGAAGAACTGTAGACTGTTGGGTGAGTTGGTGATTCATTCACCAACTCACCCAACAGAAAGGGATTCGATCTAGCTGGCAGCAAGTCATAGTTATTTGCCTCCTTTGTCCTTTGTTCTTAAGCGGTGGGCAAACGACCTTACTATTAACGTGGCTTTTAGTCCCTGCGCGGCGGTCTAGTGGCTATGACACCCGGCTGCTTATCCGAAGGTTGCGGGGTCAAACCCCGACCGCGGCGGGTGCGTTTCGTTGAAGGCAAAATGTCAGAGGCCAGTGTACTGTGAGATGACAGTGCCCGTTAAAAAAAAAAACCAGGTGGTCGAAATTTCCAGAGCCCTCCACTACGGCGTCTTCATAATCGTATCATGGTTTTGGTGCGTGTAACCACAGAAATTATTATTACTGGCTTTTAGCGACTTTCACAGTAGCTTCAACTCATCATTAATGGTGCGCTAACACCAATAATGCTAATGATACGAACGATAGCAGAGTATTTTCATTTGACCTCTCGAATCGCCGTTTCACTATGAGAGATGTGTAGTAACGGATGCTTAGACTGCAGTTCGCACGGTAGCGAAGACCATCCATTGAATTTTTCCTATGCGATTTGAAATAGCGTTATTACCGTGTTTCGTGTATGCCGTCTTGTTAATCTGTCAATGCGGCAAA
Source organism: Hyalomma asiaticum (assembly GCA_013339685.2). Lineage (NCBI taxonomy): Eukaryota > Metazoa > Arthropoda > Arachnida > Ixodida > Ixodidae > Hyalomma > Hyalomma asiaticum. The sequence continues at coordinate 50,683,735 of CM023483.1, read as the reverse complement.
GCGCACGTGATATTTTTATTTCTACACGCGCCAAATGACCGCGCGCTTATTAACTGCATTCAGTACGAAACGTGCACAGACAACTAGTAATTTCAAGCGAGCGTTCTAAGAATGATTCACGTGATTAAATTTATCGTGGTATTCATGTGGTGCTGTAATGCGGACGCTGTGGCGAAGGCCTACACAGCCGCAGGTGGCGGTAAATTAACTAGCTCGCGGACACATTACAGTCATTGCGTTAACGCGTGTCTGGCATGCCTATAAGCCTGTAGGAGGAATTTTACGGCTAATCTGGTGATCTACAAATATCACCGGGCGAAACCCTTACAACCAAGACGTTCTGCGGTGTGCTGGTAGAACTGAACATCGCATGGCTTCGACGGACACAGATAAAGTTGTGCCTAGTTTAAATTAAGAAGAAACGAAGTAAAGGCGATTTGGGCGAATTTTCTTTCTAGTGCCTGGATTAAATCCATGGTCCTCAATAGAAATCAGTAGTACGAGCGCTTGAAAACAGCAACCTTGGTAGAATTCGAGCGCTGGTCCTTCAACAGGAAGCAATTTCTCCTGTACGTTCATATATCCCTCACCTAGCGGTATCGGTTTCAACTTTGTTGTTGTTACATTAACGCAATACTTCCACCGCAGCCTTAAACACACCGCATCTCCAAAGGTGGCGAGCCTCCGTGCGTATATCGAGTTAACGGCAGTCTGATTCTCCGGATTTTGTGACGCGCACTACTTACAGATACAGAGTGAACTTAGGGCCCCCTTGTAGCGGCGTACTAATAATAGAAACTTCTGGTTGCTCGAGCTGCTCCGGTTTGTCCATCAAGAACTCGTTAAGGAAGAACCCCACCTTCACTCTTTGTCGTCTTCTGCTGCTGATCCCCTCACGTGTGCCCTTAGAACAGTACTCGCCGAGCTTCTTTCGTTTCCTGATTTTAGTGTTGCGTTTTTTGTTTTTTTTTCTCTGAAACGTTCCTACAGCGAAGTGTATAGTATAGCTTGAGGGGGAAAAAAAGGAGAACAGGAACTTAGGGTCTAAAAAAAAGAAAAAAAAAAAACGCCGTGCCGATATTAAAGGACGGGATGGGGTACGTGCGTTAGACTGCGGTCTTGCCACCTGCCAAGGACACGTTGCTTGGGACAGTTTGTCCGCAGTATACCCACATATGTGTGTGTATATATATGTGTAACTTTTTTTTAATGCAGCGCGCCCAGATCATCAAGGATCGCTTTCTTTGAACAGCGGCTTGGGCTGTAGGGGAAGGTGTATTTAATGTTGTTGCAATGGATAGTCTTGCAGATGAAATAAAGTTTTACGACGCCATGTGCCTTCAGTGATATTAGCTTGTTTGTTTATTTATAAAAAATGAATAGCACATACGCCTGACCCTAGCCCAATGTCACGTCGCTTCGGTATGCCTTTCGTTACAAAAACTATTTCCCTACAAAAAAAAAAAAAAGCGAGGGTGTTTCATTCGACCAATTATACTGTCAAGTTGCTCGTCCATTGGTCGTCACTGTTATGCGAAATGGTTTCTACACGGTCGCCTACGCTTAGGCAAGACACTTCACTACGCTGCAAAGCTAGTAAACCTCAACATTTGTTCTAGCTTCAAAGTGGAAATGCGGCTCGTATGACGCCTGATAAGGATTACATCTGAAATTTAAAAAGTTGATTTATCCTTTGTTTTCGCTAGGCGTCACCTCCTATGAGCGGCACAATACTAATGTGTAAGAGCATAAATTTGTTATCTTCTAGCGTGCGACAAAAATACTGTGAAGCTTCGCTGGAAATAAATTAAACTGCGGGCTGTTACGCGCCAAAACCACCGCGCGACTATGAGGCACGCCGTATAATAGGGGTAGACTGTGGATCAATTTTTGACCACTTCGGGATTATTGAGCTACGCGTAAAAGCTAAATACACGAGCCTCTTATCATTTCGACAAACGGAGAAATGCGGCTGCTGTGGCCGTCGGTTGGATCCGCGTCCACGAGAGTGTTCCCCGAACGTCGTCGACGCGGGCGTTGGAGCCGCCGCCCGTGTCCACTCAGCGTCGACTCAGCGTCGCCGCTGCCGTGGCGTTGCTCAGCGGCGGCGCGGCGTCCCGTCGGCATCGAGGCTGGCGTGACCGGCCGACGAGTCTTTTCCGCACGCAGGCGAGCACCCAACATGGCGTCTACCCGGCGGCAAGGTCAAGAGTGCATAACCAGTTCTCGCTGTCTGCCGCCGCTTACCTCACTCGGTCTCCCTTGTTGTAGTGGCCGTGTGACGCCCGCTCCCTTTCCCCTTTGAACAGGCAGCCAAGTTACGAGGGCGCTCTCTTGCCTGCACTCATTCTCGTGCCGCGGCAGCGCATTTGTACTTCACAGGCGAGCCGCCTTAGCTGCCGCCAGCATGTCTGCTACTACTTTGTATATTGCATTTTCGTGCGCGGCTCCGCCCCTCGTTTCACGGTGCGTTGTTGCCTTTGAGAACAATGGCGCACGCGTCCAGTGAAGGAATGAACTAAAGTTCAAGAATTTCACATTTTTCTGATTGAGAAAGTAGGCGCATCTTCATATTCCCGCGGAGAAAAAAGATCGTCGGAGATTTTGCGTTCCCGTTCTCGTTCTTGTTCTGCTTTGTAAGTCGCGAGCGAGCACGGCGGCACAAGAGCGAGACAGCATGAAGGAGCAACGTACCATACGACTCTTCTTCTGCGTCTTCGCTTTTCTTGACGCATTCTCGCATTTCATGCTGTGGGGAGCGAAATGTTCCAAAAGCCCGTTTGGTGGAACCAACCGCCGCTCTCAGCACATTCGAGTAATTATTTCGAAGATTGGCCAAATTATATGTAGTTTAACCACTGGGCGCCTTTCCCGCCATCAAATGTTTCGCTTCCATCACATAGTTCATGTACGAGGATTCCGTTCCACTAAATTGATTCTTCGTGGCTCTACTGTGTGGGCTGCTGTTCTTCGATTTCGCGGTAATTCTTGCACGCATTCTTACACATCAGCCTAGAAAAATTATAATTAATATATGAGTGAAATCGCGTTCTAATAGTGCCGGTACCTCTGATTGGTTGCGTCGGTCGGCGTCCTCTAATGGTCTTCAAAGTGCTGGTTGGCGTGACCCGTCTGCATTACGCTTTCAAGTTGCAGTAAATATATATACACTATCATTGAATGGGCGAGCACGCACATTTGTTTGACATGTGTACTTTACGCAAATGTTTCTCTCTGTTTCGAGTTATTGCTGGGGAACGCTTGTTCAGCGTGCTTTTCAGTGCACTGGTGAGAAAGGGTCTAAAATTGTATATATAGAAACGTATCGATTAGTACCTATAGCCTGGGAACGAAGGTATATAGCACAATGTAGCTCAATAGAAACACGATGACAGTCAAAAGACACGCAGAGAGTGCGCTGAATTCCCATTTGTGAACATCTTTTCCAGTATTGTGCTTAGTCATGGCTCAGAGAGCAATGTTCTTGCGAAAGAGAGAATTCCGACATGTATTTTCCTGTTTCACTTTGTCACTTTGCAACTATCGCACCGCTGAAAACCTTTTTGTGTGCCTGTGCACTTTGTCGGTGTTGTAATTTCCGTTTCTTAAAAAAACGGTTCTTCGCTTTTAGGTAGCGTGCCATCGAGAAGGCGAGGAGTAAGCTTCTGTCCAAAAATAGTGTCCAAGTGACGATCGAGAAAACCGCGAAAAAAGACCGACAGATGTTACGAAAGCAGCTGCCAGAACCGCCAGGCGTGGTGGAATGTTTCACAATGCAAATAAATTTATTATAGGCGTAGAAATCAAAAGAAATTCGTCGCTTTTCAGAGACGTTCCCGAAGACAAAAAAGAAAAATGAGAGCAATTCGGGACTCCGTGCCACGCGAGAACTTCATCTCTGGCGCGCGGTTCTTCCTGCACCAGAAAGGTTGAGAAAAGCAAAGTCCATCCTTCAACTCGTAACTCTTTTTTTTTTTTTTTTCTCGCGCTAAGGAGCTCATTCGTTTGCGTCAGGCAGATGCCTCGAGAGTTGCAGGGAAATGTATTTCCGACATGCCTTCGTTGTGGAGTCTCCGCTTCTCCGTGCCTCGCTGTGAGCACGGCCGAGTTGCGCCTTATGCAGCTTAGTGGTGCAGCCTCGCCTCGTTCAACTTTTCTTGCCCGTCGCATCTCTTTACGAGCCGCTCCACCGTCGTCTAGCGAACCGTCTCTGCGGGCTCGTTATTCCTCCACCACGCGTCAGCCAGCTCTCTCTCTCAGACCGCTTGAGGAGAGACGAAGGACTCGCCGGTGGGTGCATGCGTGCGACGCAGCGGGATTAGCGTCAAGAACCGATGGAGGATGGGAGGGAGGAGTATACGTCCCGCTGTGAAAGCCACAGTATGCAGGCGTGCTGCTGCTGCCCTGCCGGCAAGCGGCTGCGTCTGACTCGAGCGCGATGTTTCGCCGCGCGCGACCTGTCACAACAAGGCTCGAGCGCTATAGAGTATAGCGACTGAGGCTCTTGCATCTCAGCAGTGCCGACTTCCGCCTGGTCGCCGCGCCTATAGGGGGCTGCCGGTCACTTCCTTAATCGACTTCCTGGATTACCGAGACGAGAAGCAAGAAAACTGAAACGACCGTTGAGCGCCTCGCCCTTACTCCTCACGGCGTATACGCCGTGTTTTTTTTTCCTTTCTTTTTCGCTTTGTTGTTGTTATTTCTCGCCTGCCTAGTCTTGCAGCGGCTCTTGAGCGGCGGCAGTGTCTTCCCCGTGCCAGGCGCACAGCGCGTCATCTATAAGTGAGGGCTTTGCGGTAAGGCTGAATGTACGTCGTCCTGTACTAAGCTACAAAACGCAGCTTGAGCTGTCCGTTAGCAGCGAGATCGGAACACGCTGCGGTCGGTCATCCATCGCGGGCACGCAGCTGTAGCGGTTCTGGAGCGGTTAAAAACTGTGTCGCCGAAACGGGCAGCTGGGAAGATGAAGACATTGAACTTCGTGCCTAGAGAATTCGTTGGTGAGTGAGCCGAAAAACGGTTACTTCGTCCATTAATCTCGAAAATTCATTTATCATCGGACGGCACCGTAAGAAACAATTGATCGACTCTTGGCGAAAAAGAGAAAAATAACGAAGCAAGTGCCTCATCATCTGAAGCCTAAGTTACGAATTTGACGAACATATAACTTGGAATGATGTCTGACACAGCTTCTAATTTCTATAGGTAATGTCAGTGGGAGCTGGGTCCTTCTTCTTATTAAATGATTGAAAAAATAAACGTATTTGCTTCACAATTTCCTGTGTCGTGGTCGTCGTCGTTGTTGTATGCGAACGTCACCAAATATACACAGGACAAGAATGAGATACCGAAGGAGCAGCCTGACATGTGTGTGTGTGTGTGTGTGTGTGTGTGTGTGTGTGTGTGTGTGTGTGTGTGTGTGTGTGTGTGTGTGTGTGTGTGAAAACGTGGGAACGTAAACTGTGGTTAGAGCCGGGTATCCCAACATCACTCCCACCGAAAGCGACGTCGCGCCTCCTTACCCTTGGAGATAACAAAGAAACTAAGATATGAAGGAAGGGGAAAGAAGTAACAGAACGACATGAAACACGTGCGAAGAGGGAGTGGGAACATGAAATAAAGAACGCAAAAAATATTCTCTACATGCAGGGAGCTCAAGTCACTTTCATGAAGGCAAAGTTAGCGAGGCGCGGCTGGTCCACGGTCGTGTCAATAAGCGCGCCTGCTCAGAAACAATCAGTGTTCGAGCGTCGCAAGCCGTAGTCCAAGCAGATTCTACTCTTTAGTAACGATGTTCGAAACTTGTTAAACGTGACTACAACGGGACCTTATCTGAAGGAGAGTAAAAGAAGCGACGGTAAACCTCGCGCACGCGATTCATTGCAGCATGTTTTCAGTCAGTCAAACTTTGAATCGCCTGACGAGGAAAATTATTATTCGCATCAGTTTATTTATTTATTTATTTATTTATTTATTTATTTATTTATTTATTTATTTATTTATTTATGTTCCTAATCGTATCAATTATTTATTTGCTAATCATTTTTATTTATAGCTTTATATATTGCTGCATGGCATATACAGACGCAGCACCCGAAGTGTCCTTTGGTCAGAAAGGTGCGATCTATCCGTGCGCGTCGTCCGAACCCCCCAACTTCGGATGCACAACATTGATGTTCTAGGAAGGACGTTGCATACTTCACAAAGAAGAAAAGTCATCCCTGTAATTGATGTAATCGGCGCTACTACCCGTGTATTTTCACACAGTTACAATTACCCTTTAAATATTTAGCTATCCTATTTCAACTACCCCCCTTGCTGAAAATATATCCAGTTTCAGCCGTTTCACGTCATGCCCTAAACAACCGCCTTGCAATCTCTGGATCCTTGAGCAGTTCCCTTTAGCGAGTGAATGCACTTATATACGAGGAAAAATTGCTCAAGTGGAAATATATTTAGTTAAGAATAATTTCCTATTGCAAAGCCGGATGAATGTAAATTCTGATGTTAGTTTTTTATGCTCTTTAATTTTATTTTTTATCTCACTAAAATGTGCTGAGACAGAGCGACGCTGCAGCACATGCTGTGGGCATGCACAGGTAGCGCACAGCAGGATCCCGTTATTACGAACGGGGTAGACACGGCAGTATCTGACCGTAGGGCGCGATGGGAGGCGTGCCTGCTCAGCCAAAACCTCGCCGATCAACTTGGGCCGTCCGGCACGCCGAGGAAGCCGCCCGTGTCCAAGGGCTCGAGGCCGTCACCTTAGGCTGGGGTGCTTGTGGCCCTACCCCGACCAAATCGCCGGAACTACTTGTTGATTAAAGTTCTCTCTCTATCTTCTGTCTCACTAATTGATTCTCTGTGTCCGTAATGATCGAAACAGTAAAAAACCGTACGGTATAACAGACCACGCAATACGAAGCGCAGGATATTGCTCACTCTGCACACGGCCGCTGGATGCAAACATTTGCATCCAGCGGTCGTGCCCTGCTTCCCTGAAGTGCACATAACTATCCTGCTTTACTGAACTGCACATATTGTGCACGGCGCCGTCAAGAGGAACGACGCACCGGGATAATCGATATTGATTCGCGTTTGAAGGCTTTGGCTGACGCAGGAGGAAACAAGGTCTCAGTCGAAAGCCGTCCGTCTTGCGCCATTATTTTGTTCCTGGTTGTCCCAATAGCACAATCCTCAAACATATGCAGCCGTATGGAGTGTCTATGCTGGCCAGGCACTTCGCATACCGCTTCGTCTTCTTGTAAGTATACAGTTGCTGAAATGAGCGCGGATCGCTGCGTCGTATCCGCATTCTGTGGACGAAATGGAAGGTTGTACAAGCGCGCGGCTCCGGTGCTAGGCGTTTGCGTTCGGTAGATACCCGCATTTTCCAACGCTATGCACGTACTACTCTCTCGTCGGGGATGTTTACATTCCATTTCGGGACGCCCTGTTGATTGCAGCCCTGCCGGACGGTGATAGACGGAAATGTCATGCCCTGTTCCAGCGAGTATTGAGCCCTCGGCTGAGATCAGTCAGGGGCTTCTGTCAACAGCGCACATAGTTGCGGAACGGTTGCGTGTTACGAAACAGAACTTGGCATACGGTGGGTCTGGCGACCACGGCTGCGCGTTGACGATCGCCGCGGTCTCGACCCGGAGCGCTGTGCGTGGAGGGGGCTTTTATTTGCACGCGGTTTTATCGGGGCACTTCGCAGCGCACCGCGTGGGTTTAGTCGACGCATTCGTAAAGCTGAAGAGTTCGCGACTGAAACGTTAGCAACATTTTCTTGGGCTTTGCGCTAATGCAGGCTATTCTGATTGATGTATAGGCTCGCTGTTCTTCTGCAATGTGGGCGTACCGTATTTTCTTTTATTCACTCATCCTTCTTCGAACTCTTTCTGTTCGATTCGTCCCTACACAGCGTGGACGCTCCATGGACCTACAGAATATATGCAATCGATAGTTCACCAGCTGTGCATCCGACCTTCTTGTGGAATGCACATCGGATACACAGCAGCTTGAATACCCACGTCCATGGTCTGCGTTTTCGTAAAAGTTGAATCTTACCACAGTAAAAGTTGCTGTATTTCTTTGTCATCCTTGTCCGCACTGTGATGTCTCATGTTACGTGACAGCACTTGTGCCATGTTCGATTCGCGATGTATTTCGTTTCTTTGTCTTACTCACTACCTTTCCCTTTTTCTTGTATTCCAGACATCAACTGTCCCATGCCTATGAAGCGCGCAGCAAACAGCATTGAAGGTCAGTATTATTTATCCACATGGGCTCGCCCCGCGTACGCGCTTATGGCTGCCATTGTGCAGAAAAAAAAAATACAGTAAACATAACACCAACGCAGACAATACAAATAGAAAATAGCATGAGAATACATGTCTCACATCGCTAGAAAATCGACCGGATGACCGTGTTCTTGGCCGAGCACGCAAGTGATTTAACCGCACGGGATGCTGCAGAGCCGACTTCTGGAAATATCGCAGAAGCGCTGCGAAGCTGAAAGCCGTTCGCCACGAAGCCTTATCATAATAATGACATTTCTGTCCCATTTTTGCCCCACGTCTGTCGCGCACCCGAGACATTTCCAATTCGAATTTCGTATATATATACCTGTTTCGCACGACGATTTACGCATACAACAACGGCCAGCTATTCAAGCGTTCGGTCAAATAAACGAAAAGCACTGTAGCGAGAGAGAAACGGCAGTTCTCCAAATAGTTCTCAAATATCCGCATTGTCTTTCAATTTACATCCCACGGGGGACTCGTCAAGAGCATGCTGCGCCAGACCGAACAAAAAGAAAAGAAAATGTACGAGAGAAACCATTTAAATAAAGTGGATGAACGGCGAATAAAGAAAGATGTGACGGCGTCTCACCGGAGGGTGCTCCTCCTCCTCGATATATCTCGAGAAGGGTGAGCACTTTAGAAGGCCGCTAGAGTGCGCGCGCCTAGGGTTCCTCGCTTCAGGCGCGCATTCTGAGCGCTCCTGCGGCAGCATTAAAGCGAAAGGGGGAGGGTGGATGAGTGCTTTCCTACGGCCGCCGAGACTCCTTCATAACTGCGCGGTTTATGCAAATGAGCGCGTCTCTCGAAGCGCCAGTGGGGAGGGGGTGAAGGACTGCGCTCGCTCCTCCTCTCCGTCTGAAGGTGGACGACGCAAACAAACCCGCAGAGCCCGTCGGCAACGACGAGGCACTCCACCCTTTTCGTCGGCTTGTCCGCGGCCGCCGAGATGAGGCTGGCCAGGCCGAGTGTACGCAAGCGGGGGTCACTGTTTTGGAGCCACCACGTTGGTCCGCGAGGGCGGCTGATGGGAAGGGGATGTGCGCGCGCGCGCCCATTTCGCTTAATTCCCATCGCGAACAGCTTATGTCGTCTCGCTCTGGTCGCTACTTTAAAGAATGCCGTTTCAGCAGCTGCTACGCGTGTATATGTGCGCACGCAGGGGTGTTTGGATTTCCTCCAGGCTTCTACGAGTGGCTCGCATTCCTTGATGACGGTGCGCGCTGTCTGCAGCCACTGAACAAATAGCGGCCGCCCGTGTACTGTACCGGACGAGTAGACGGAAAGCAAAATTCGCGTTTTGAAAAGGCAGCCGTAGTGTGCTTGTATTTGTGAAATAAACAGACGAAAAATTAAGCAGGTCACAGATCCACTCTAAAGCTTTTTAACGCGATAGCGTTAAAAAGCTTTGGGAATCGAACCTCGACCCCTCGATGAGAAGCGCGATGCGCTATGCGCTCGGCTAACCCGCACATTTTTTTTGTTTATTACATGGAAATGAGCTGATTTTTAACTTCAGCTCGGCTAACCCGCACATGTCTTCCTGCCTTCTTCATTTTGAGGTTGGCGTAGCGCTGCACGAAACACGGACACAGTAGAAGAGGCACAGGACAGGTGCTCTGTTTTGTTTTTGGCTAATTTATTATTACTTTACTTTTGTATTTATCATGTTGCGTTATTCGCACAACACCAAATTGAAGGCTAAGCATATCAGGTTCTGGCCAATCCCCGGATGTAGGTATGCCCCATATATGAAGGATCATCATCATCATCATCAGGTGCGTTTTCTCCTTTGTTCGTGTTTCGTGTAGCGCTGCACCCACCGCAAGATGAACGCTTACGAACCAGCTCAAGCCTCAGTTTCAATGGTGCCTTATTCGTCCGCGAGTGTTGATGGCGCATTTATGTCAAATGGCGCAAGACGACGAGAGAGGCCATGCAGTAACTCAAGTAATTCGCATTTTCTACTTAGTGGCGTCATGACAACTACGTGGCTAGGCGATAAAGAGTATGGTAATCGAAAGAGAGTGCATTGAGAATGGGGCCAGGCATCGCTATCACGTTCAACTCTTAAGGAGAAGCTCAAGGGTCCCACAATTTATTACGTAGATAGAATGCGAAAGCGCATCTTGTTGCCTGGATGTGACGAATTTCGGTGTTCACGGCAGGCCACATTGGAACATGACGTCATGATGTCTAGCCATATGCGACGTCATCACTTAATCACGCTGTTTTGGTTCCATTCCCGGCTGGCGACTCCGCGTCTTTTTGCATCCGATAGAGCATATGATGCTTTCCCTCAAGAATAAATAGATTAACATTGTGTGATGCGCTCGAACGTCAGCGCATATATATATATATATATATATATATATATATATATATATATATATATATATAAATCACCTCCTCAAGAACCCTGCACGGCTTCCGTTTGTGTGCAATAAAAGCGCCAAGAAGCGAGAAGTAATAACAGACGTGATGTGCGCGTAGTGTTAATATGTGTACGGCCGTAACAACGTTTCTTTCTTTCCTTCTTTTCTTTTTTTCACTTTAGCTTTAACCCTGGTGTCTCTATGTAGAGCTATTTAGAGAGCGTACGCTAGTATTCGAGCAATTGGAGCTATGGAAATTTCAGTATTTGGGTAGCGCTATTTTTAGAATCCTTCATTTTACCTTGTTTCTTTTGTTGTTATTGTTGTCGTTGTTGTTGATGATGATGATGGTGATGGTGAAAATGAGGTAATAAACGCAATAAGCCAATTTCAGAATATAGCTGTCACGTTCTTTCGAAAAAATACTGGGCTTGTTTACTCGCGCCGACGACAACTTTGAATGTGCATCGCAGTGTGCTTCAGTGGCGTGGAAAATAGAGCAGAAAGTCCAGAATGAGCAGCAGATAAAAAAAATAAAATGAAGCAATAATTCAAGCCCAGAATAGCACCACGTGCAAGTCTCTTCAACAACGATAAAAACAAAGCCATTAGCCATCATTTAATGAGAATATTTCTGAAAGGCTCGTAAATTTTCTTCTATACACCACCAGTATCACCTTAAACGAGCGTGTTGTTTAATGAAATGAATCGCTCTTATCGTTGTTCATGCACTGGTATCAAACGATGAAAATAAATCAGAAGCAAAGAAGGCTCGTATAAGGTATCTGCACGTGCATCCGGTGTACGAAAGTGGGAGATAAGATGAAACGCAAAATTGTTTTCGGGTTACCAGGAATTAAAAAATAATGATCGGGGATGGTACGCCGTTCGCCCTTGCTGTTTTTTTAATAAATGTAATTAAAATAAAGTATACGCGAAATAAATTCGCATAAAGAAAAAATACAACAACAAAACAAAGCGTTTTTGGAAACTCATAAAAGGTCCCATTTTCAAGTAGCACGTTTTCGCTGTGAGATACGACAGAATGAAAATAGCCTCCTCGCTACGAAGATCCATTGAACGCCCTTTGCTTGTGAATCTTCTTTGAATAATGTGCTCAATACAAAAAGCGCTGCTTTCATGCATCGAAGGCGCCAATTTTCTAAGCTGTCGTGTGTTTGCAGCGGCTCCCGTATATAGTTCTCTTCGCTGTCGCTCTCTGGATCCATAACGAAGGTTGCCGACCTCTTCGTGTGAACGTGGACATCTGCGGTTGTGTCAGCGCTTATATGCGCGTTGTTGTTGCACGCCGTCCGCGTCCAAGTTGGCCCTCGTCGGCTTGTTTGTGTTCACCCAATGTGTACGCATCTCGGTAGGAATTAACGGTTTTAATCGCGGCTCCGCACGAACTTCACCCTTTCTAAAGAGGGAGTGAGGCGATGGCTAACCACCTACTCGATTAGTGACGGCGTAGTCCATGGCGCGAGGCCGCGCTGACAGTCGAGAACCCTTTAACGACGCTTCAAACTCGCTTGTGCACGCTTTAACTTCAAGCGCGATGGCTATCTCTTCAAGGAGGCTGCACACTCGGCGGCTTTCTGGGCAGAGTTAGGCAGACGGCCCTAACCCACGGCACGTTTTCATTAAACACGTACGAACACCAGCCTCACTTCGACAGTTCACCGACCTTCTAGAGAGGCACTGAATGGCTGCACTATGCGTAAGTTTATAATAAAAATTACGTACGCTGTCAAAATCTTTATTTTCGCGGTATATGTTCTACAATTATAGACTAGCGATTAGGCATAATTTTATTGTTTCTTTGTTGTTTTTGTTTTTATTTCCGCCTTAACTCCGCCAAGTTCGATGTCTCATTATAACCTTATGGATTCAAGTGTCTTTTCTGGTGTTTAACCTGTCGTAGTTCAGCAGCAGCTTTCCAAACAGAAATGTGCAGTATTGTCCGTCCGTCCATCCGTCTTTTTTTTTTTCTTCCTGTCTGTCTGTGCTTGTGTACGTGTGTGTGTACATGTTACAAAGACACAATGAACAGCGAGAGCGACTGCCGACGCAGGAACAAAGCGCGCGCTGGCCGTCTTACGAAGTATGCGCTTACAACGATTGTTGTGCGGGGCCGTGTGTCATCACCGCAGGTATACTATACGCGCGAGCATTCCGCTGACGAAAACCTATCCGTACCTGCGCGCCTCTGATCATCCGATGTTGAAGTCGAAAGCGGACACCGCTGAAGTTTGCTCGAAAACGTTGCCCACGTGTGTACTTAGGCCCAGATACAGCAGCTATTCCCGTACGCTGCTGCGTATTGTGTTTCCGGCGCTGCGTGCGTCAGGCATTGTGATTGCGTTAGCGGGACAACGCATGTGACCGGAGTCTGGGTCTACACGGGCTTATTCCGGTTACAGAGGGTGATCTGACGGGCTCTACCGACTATGCTGCCTGGCGTCCGGCTGTCTTCGTTTCATTTGTTTCGTAGAATTCGAAGCATTGTGTAGGTAGTTTTGCGGGCGCCATATTGAACACGCGGAGAGAAAAATGACGTGCGCACATTAGAAGATAATTAGAGCGAGACGAAAAGCGCGCACTTAGCACATCCGTCATAGAAATGTGCTCAGTAAGGATCGGTACGATATGTCTTACTGGTAACCTTGACCACACTGGGTTGCGAATCTTTTCTTTTTTCTTTTTTAATTTTCACTGCTAAATGATGTAGGGGAAGAAGAACGAGAACGCATCATCTTCTCTCGCTTATCTTCACTGAATGAACGTAAAGGCTGCCTACGAAATCAAACTTGTTCGCGTATATTTGACGGACTTTCGTATCATATGCGTAAGGTCAAGATTTAAAGATTTAAAAAATAAAGAAAAAACAGTGGTAGAAACATCGCCTTCGTAGCAGTACCAGTTTTCTGAACATAAACGCTGCGGAACAGGTGTTGGTTTAATGTATATATTGTATACGCATGTTTAGCCACCGTTTACCACTTTAACCAACTTATTTGTGTTGTGGCCAAAGAAGCCAAACGTTAGTAGCTGCTCTCTTTTGTTTTAATCCGAGATGGACTGAACTACTACTAATTGATGCACAGCGCGGTGATCTTATGTTGTTTCATAGATGTCACCACCACCTTAGGCTTTCGCAGGGATAAGTTCAGGACGAAGGCTTCTCCCGATGACTTCGAACTTGCCTTTTCCTGAGCGGGTTTGCAGGCATTTCACGCTTATTCGGTATAAGGAAAAGAAGAGACCCATTGAATGCAGAGAGGCGGCTCGCTGACTTATGGGTTAGGTAAAGGCTCTGGTCTTTCCACTGCGAAAGCGCGGCGCAGGGTTAGCGTTACTGGTCATGGACACAAACGGACGCACTGCAGGAGCAAACCTTTTCTAGGCTGCAGCCGAGCGACCTCGAGCGGCGAGCTCTGTCGGCATTCGTGTAGCGGAGCACTCGAGACGGACGCGGCCAGGGTTGGAGTGGCGGCCGATGCGGGGCCCTTCTCCACTTGGCCCCACTTGAAGAGGAGGCACGGCCACCGAGCCGTTCACGCATCCCTTCACTCAGCCCGGGCGGCTGGGCTGCGTTGAGCGCGCCCGCTGTCTCCGGGCGGTTCGGGACTTCTGTGCGACTCGCTTTGGCAGTTGGACGCAGCGTCTGATTGAACTTTGTACAGTACTGTGCTCAGACGACAAGCACTGAAGTAGCGACTAGTTTTGTCGGTCGTTGTTACTCGTTTATCAGAATGAAACGAGCGACTCGGTTTACTTGAAGCGAACAGGCGAATACGAGGAAGTCCGCTCCCTCTATATCTTGGTTTCTAGATGGATGACGTTTCCTCCTTTTTGATGAGATAAACTAAATACAGGAGTTGCCGCCGTCCTTTATCAAGTGCTGTTCATTTTCACCTGCGATTTTTTTTTTTTTTTTGAGGTGAGTAATATTCAGAGTTGCACTATTTCATTTCAAGATGAGGTCTTGTATCAATAGTTGGGCACGCAATTTGGAAGTGCGTTCGGAAAGACTCAAGTGCCCGTATGTCTGAGGTATACGGTTTTGTTTCTGACGTTCGTATAATTACACGAGCACGTATACAAGGCACTCGTTTATACACGCGGAGTCAACATTCTTGAAATACATCAACGTCTTCGAAAAATTGTTGACGTGATCTCGTTGCCTTGTGATTATTCGTTGTCCCCCATCCTTTCGATCATGTGACTTCTAACCAAATCTATTTTCTGCATAGTTACTACGCCTTTCATTAAGTGTGGTGTATGGAATGTATTTGTGGTGCCAGTTGCCGCCATGTCTCGACATGGAACATAATTACTGCGTTCATAGGAGCGAAATACTAACCTAGCGCGTTTCAGGGAAATTTTATTAAATCAACAAAAAAAAAAAAAACAGAGAAAGATAAAACTTGAGCCCAGAGAAAGTTGCCACGGTGGCTACATAGGTCTCTGGGACGAAAAAGAGCAAGAAATTTAACGAATCGACCATTCTCGTGTATCATTATTTCATTTTGCTCCTACCGTCATGACTGAATCTCATTTTCTTTCCCTCATACCTCACGAGTGAATCGGAGTTATTTATTTTTCGGTTAGGTTTAATTTCATAAACATCGAGACCTATAAGACGTGTTTGATTATCATATTTATACTATCGAACGCAAACACTGGTTTTCTTGTTTATCTGCTTAGGCCCAACTCTGCATACAAATAGTTTCCGCCCTGAAATGCGCTTTGGTAGCAAGTGCCCGTGGCAGTACTTTGCAAATAAACACATTTTGACGGTGAGCAGAAGAACGGAGGTACGAAAAAGAAACGTTGTGGGTGTGAGAATGAATGAATGAATGAATGAATGAATGAATGAATGAATGAATGAATGAATGAATGAATGAATGAATGAATGAATCGCTAGCGTGCAGCTGTGACCGCCCATGTGGTTATAGAAGTTTTTTGTTATTTGCTTCGTCTCGGGGAGCATGCTTACGCTGGCTTCGGTTTGTCTCCATATCGCACGACTTTCAACCAGCCAAAGGGGCATACGCTTCGTGGGTGACGTTGTGACATCTCGTTCAGCCATCAGCAACAGTGCTGCACTGAACTATATCGACAAAGGAAGGCGAATAGAGGAGAACATTTTTCTTCTTCAAAGCGCGTTCTCTGTTTGCCTAAAGGACTATTTGGTCACCAAACCTGCAGCCGTGTATACCTCCGATAGCGAAGCATTTTGCGCATGCGCATTTGTATGTTCTTTTTTTCTTTCTCATCTCCCTATTATTACTTTTTTTCTTTCCTCGCGTGCGTTCGTCAGATACGGACGAAGCAACTTGTAGCAAAACTTAAGCCGTTCTCTGTGTCAACTTGCGGTAGGAAGGAGAAAGCTCGGACCGCAACAGCAGTCGGCGCGCGGCTAAAGTGCCGTCGTCCCACGCGGCGCGGATCCGAACCGCCTGTTCTCTCGGGCCGAACGAGCAAGCTTTGGAGCGCCAACTCCGAGGACCACTTCGGGCATACTGACGTGTTTTTGCGCAGATTGGCGACGTTGGGCTCCTCGCATTTGCTCGGGTTATTTGCTCGGAACCAGATGGCGCTCTCGCGTATCCCGGCATCCGCACGCCTCGCAGTTTCATGTCCCTCCCCCCCCCTCCCGCTTTTCTCTCCTTCAGTCATTCTTCTTTTTGCATCGTATTTTTATATGTCCATGTATTCTAGTTTTTCTGCTAGGCACTTGTTTACCGCATCTCTTTTCTGGCCTATTCGCCCGGAGCCCTTCCTGCATGTCGACGCGTTCTTTAGTTGTTGCGTGTAGGAAATAACCTTACTTCGGAGCTGTCGCTCACGCTGCAAAAGGCTGAGCAGAGAGACCAAGACCGGGAAACGGACTGTGCCGAAACGAAATGCAAATGGCGGCAAGAAAACACGGAGCGGTTTACGCGCATCGCTGAGCCGGATACACTAAAAAAGAAATACGAGAGAAACAGATATACACAAGCGCAATTTACCACGCGAGTGCCGACCGCCACTTACTCTCCTTCCTTTCCCGCTTTTTCGCTTCTCTTAGTGACTGCGTGCGCCTTTCGTGGCGCGTATCGGCCCGTGTCCTATTGCCGAACGCTTCCGTGCCTTCGCGATGGCCGTTACGGGGTTTGAACGCTTCGCGCGGTCAGTTTGCGCAGCTGCGTTTACGCACTGTCTGTCTAAGCTATCGCTGTGGCTTTTCTTTCGCACTGTTTACCGAACGCGAAGGCAAACTACTGACACGTTGTGTTGTCGTTCCAGTCGCTGTGCTTATACCCTGTTTCTGTAATAAGTAGTTCTATTTTTGCTGCTATTTTAACATGTATTTCTATTTTTCGGTACATGCCCTGCTAGCTATGATCGTTGAATAATGTTCTAGTAACTCAGAATAAGGCACTCTACTATTTAAGGTGCTTATTTGTCGATGCTCGCGTGTAAAGCGTCCCTCTTCGACCTGCCACACGTTTACGTATTCGTAGATTCGACGTAACTTTCGCTTTAAACGTAATATTTAACGACCCACGAGAGGTTTGTTTCATTCCCTTATTTTCTCTGGCTCTTTTTCTCGGTGTATACTTACGGTTGTAATGGTCGCAAATAACGGCGATTAACATACGCACCGTTATTTCCCAGCCATGCGTAAGAAGTGACGCGGGACGATGAATTTGGGTCGTAAAGAAAATATCGGTTCTCATGATCCGCCATACTTTTTTTTTTTTAAAAAGTAAGCTCGTGTTTGTTTTGTTGAAACTAGCGCAAGAGAATATAACACTGTCAGCGGGATTTCTCCAATAAAGAAAAAGAGCGTCAGTTTGCGCTACCGCGTGCGAAAGCAGAATGCGTGGAGCACAAAGAAATGTGATAAAGGAAAAAAAAAAGAAACGAGAACACGGCAGACAATTAAGGTCAGGAGGGCGGGCTATAAAACGAAGCGCCAGGCTATTACCATCGCGACACTGCGTTGCCTGTTCAAACTTTCCGAACATTTATCGTAAAACTGGCCCAGTTTTGTGCCAACGTATTTTTGTATACATTGGCATTATGGAACGCATACCGGAAAAGCCTGTAGTAAAAAGAAAAGAAAAAAAGAAGAGCAACTCTCACTTTTATCAGCGTTGCCTTCGTGCTACCGCCCTTTAGCCTCGCTCAAATTGCCCCCCTGCATGCACATAGCTGCGTTTGCTTCTGGCTGTCAATAGATAACGATGCCGTTTCAACATCGCCTCGTATATGAAATATTGGTGGGCTTCACTGTTGAGCCACAGCCTTCTTTTTTTTTTTTTATACGTTTGCGTTATATGTTTGGAGGTTAATAACTCTCTCAACCGACGAAGGCTCGGCGGGCGGGCGGGCGGTCCTTGCAGTTGAGAATAATATGTTCCTTTCAGGGGCTTGCGCTCTGAACGGCGCAGTCGTGCGTGCTCTAAGAAGATTACCGAAAAAATGCGCTATATAAGCACACACACACACACAGGCGGCTATCCAGCTGGCCGTTCAGTTTATCGCGTGGCACCGCGTTAAACCCCCCGCTCCCGCTCTATCTCGGCTCGCGGGATTTCAGTTGCCGCCAGTGCACGCAAGCTGCCGGTCGCGTTCTCGCGCTCCTGCTCGCGTAGAAACAGCGCCTGGGGACGAAGTTCGTATACGCACGATAAAACCGTTCAGCGCTTGTGCGAAGCAGTAGCCGGTGCCAAACAATGAGGACACACGGCTATAGCGAGAGCCATCAGCTTGTTATTACCGCTTGCTGGCGCATCCAATCTTATATGACGATGGCATATTCGGAGGATACTCATATATAACCATATAATCTCGTATATCCGCACGTATGCGGGCGCGAACTTCGGCTCACCTGTTCGCTAAATAGCTCCGCTTTTGCACGACTGTACACTTTTGCTAGAATATAGTAACACTGTCGTCGCCTGGCTGCGCAGCTTGCACGGACCTAAGCGGTTTAATTTCGAAGCAGGATTAAGGGATCTCGCCGTGCAGATATGCTTCCTGGTCAGCGTGCCCCCGAAGTGTCGCGAACGCACGCTCTTTCCGCGTTTGGAAGCGCTGACGCGGCGATAAGCGAGGCGGTGGCCCGCATACGTCTGGCGAAATTGTGATCTACATAAGGGGCAGCAGTTGTTTACAGTAATCTGTGCGGTATACATCACAAGTTGACCGTGCGTATTTCGGTATGTAGGTAATGTATTAACCGTGCATGATCGGCACATCTCCAACGAGAGTTACGTCGGTCTGCTTCACGATAGCGATGCGCCTGTTGACTCTGGGTGCGTCGATGACATGTAAAGCTGTCTTATAGCGTCGACGGCGTAAATCCATCGAATCGCTACCGTAGTATTCCTTCACTTACATTTAGCTCGACCACATTAGGCTGTGTGTTTGAGTATATGGGATGTGCTGTATGCACAGTTTTCTTTCTCTTCGCCAGTCCATGAACGTCCGCTTTGCGCATAAAAAATCTCCCGCCGAAATAAAGGAAACCAAAAAAAAAAAAAAAAAACAAAAAAAAACGAAGGTATATGATGAATGGACACAACTCAGAATGAAAACCACTGTTCATATGAAACGAATGCTGTGCGCTCTCTTTGTTCTCTGCTCTTGTGCACAGGTTAGAATGGATCACTGACTTTTCGAAACTACGCTTTGTAAACGCTGTCGCGGCGAGGAGCGCGAAGTGGAGACGGAGAAAGAGACACGAGGCATAATCCATTTACTGTACGGAACGAATTCGAATAGGCAGTGAATAATTCACATTTGCCAGTAGGCTTAACGCTCTCCATGCAGAGTGAGTGAGTGAGTGAGTGAGTGAGTGAGTGAGTGAGTGAGTGAGTGAGTGAGTGAGTGAGTGAGTGAGTGAGTGAGTGAGTGAGTGAGTGAGTGAGTGAGTGAGTGAGTGAGTGAGTGAGTGAGTGAGTGACGCAGGGCCACACGCTCATAGACACGAGCATAGTTCCCTATATAATGTTCCTGCGTATATGACAAGCTTATGTACAGTTCCCCGGAAATGTCTTTTATTTAGTGGTCGAATTTTCAACTCGCAGGAGATTTCATCATGCCGCTTGGAGATTCAAACTAAAATGGAAATGCCTTTAGTGAAATATTTTCATCTTGCGAGATTGGTCGTACACTACAGTCCAATAGACAGCACTCTTGCGGCGTGATTGCCCGTAGGTTTCGCAAGCGCAGAGCCGTGTGCAGCCAGCTACCTCTCCCTTAGTTTCCTGTCGGCCAACCACGGGGCAGCAGCAAGAACAGCGCATCTCCTCCAGCCTCTCTAGCTGCCAGAGTGAATGCGACGCCGAACGAAACGAGAGCCCGGCGGCAGCGAGCGCTTTCGTTCGCGTCGACGTCTCGAGTGGCCGCTGCGCTAGCCGTGATTGGACGAAAGTGGCGGCTCATCTAGCAATGCAGAGGCGGCTGGACGGACGTTCGGAATTATTGCCCGCGTCCTTCCTTTTGTAACGTGACGCTGCTGCGTGCTCATACAGCCCGATGCAGACGTTTGCTGGCCGCTCCATCCAGAAGGAAGCTCACGTTCATATGAAAGGACAGTCGGCTTCTGATATCGCGTCAAGTCCCGAGCAGTGTTTGTGTTTCGGCATGATGGGCTCTTGCTCGAAGGCATGTCTGTGCTGAACGTGCAGCACAGTGATGTGAGAGCATGTTTGCTAGTCGTATCTTGTTGGCTGCTGCAGGAAAATTACTTGAATCTCACGGGGCCAATGTGTCATTAAATCACACATGAAAGAAAATGGGAACAACTTGTTTCCTTTTGTATTTCGCCTCTGCGAGTGTATTAGTGTTAGGACATTTTGCTTTACTTAAAACGCAAATTGCGCAAATGTTAATTAAATTTTATGTACTACGAACTATCCGCGACTGAAACTCACTTTGGCATATCCAGAACGTTCCTTCGGGTTGTGCATTGTTTTCCACCCTTAATAAACTCAGCACATCCGAGCTGATGCGTTGAACTTAGTGGGGTAAGTGATGCGGTGAAAGTCGGGCTGCAATACACACCGAAAGTACGCAAATAAATGAAGTTAGAGAAGAAAGGTAGCTAGGTTCTGCGTTTGTTTAGGAGAGAAGAAACCACTCTTGAAATGAGGTCGAAGCTGACCCCCAACAAGCAAGTTGTGCCAGCAAAACGGGATGGCAGCGACAGTTATGGTGCCGCCCAATGATAGCGCGTTCCAAACAAGATATTGGTACACACCGCGGACCCCGTTAAAGAAATTTATCTTACGTTAAATACGTCGCTGTCGCACATTAAGGATAAGATAAATTAACATAAACATTTTGTCATTATTTGCCGCCACCTTCGCTGCTATCCCACTGGCGTGATATTGGTCCGCCGCGGTGGTTCAGTGGTCTAATTGGTGCATGGCTGCTGACCTGAAACACGCGGGTTCGACTGCGGTCGCATTTTTACTACAGTGAAAATGGTGGAGGCCCGTGTACTATGCGCACTGTCAGTGCACCTTAAGGAACCTGAGGTGGTCAAAATTTCCGGTGAAGATGTCGCGGCTTTGGCTTGCGACATTGCAGACAATTGCGGTGGAACATGCGTACTTTCCTTTGGCCACACATTTAAATTCCCGTGTACGCGATTAATATCCACAGAGGAGAGCATTTGGAGAAGACCTGCAGTCGTGCTCGGGTATTTATGCAGGAGTGATGATGATTCCTGGCTTTTTACGTTCCAAACCATGATACGATTATTGGAGACGCCGTAGCGGAGGGCTCCGGAAATTCCGGCCACATCGGGCTCTTTAAAAAGCACACGGGCTTCAAGATTTCGCCTACATTAAAATGCAGCCTTCGTGGCTGCCTAGATCCCGCAAAGTTCGCATCAGCAGCCGAGTGTCATTACCAGTAGGCCACCGTGACAGGTCGCGAATTCTTGTTCGCTGCGTTTACGTGCATGTATGTGTTGTAGGAGAGTGTGAATAGTGATCCGTAAGGACGAACTAAACGAATTAAATACTTCCAGAAATGAATCGAATACTTTTCGAATAATTCTCGAACACTGAACAGACTTTGTGGTGATCCAAATCAATGTTCGCGTCTTTGCACTGATAACATCAGCAATAAAAGCTTGAATTCAGCATGTAAGGAAATAGGTGCATACCATTCATGCCTACAGAGCTCTTTGGAAAGCGCGAGTGATATAACGGGCAAAATCACGCTCCTCGGCCGGAGTATACGCAAGCGGGGGCGAAATCTATCGTACTTTCGCATCGCCGTGTTTATTTCTGCAGTCGGCATTTTTAAATATCCGTAAACTGTGCGAACAATATTCGGGTTTACGAATAATGGCCATTCGATTCGGTCTTCGAGTCGTATATACAGGACACTGCTCGTTTCCATACTCAAAATTTTCGAATGTTCGCACGCTCCGGTAGTATTAGGCAGCCTGTCCAGCATCGTTTGCCCAGGCTAAAACAGCGCCATTATATTCACATCTCGTCGAAGTAGGTCGCTTCAGCGAACGATTACGCAGCATTGTGATTTTGGCGTCGCGCATCATCCTCTTCACGCCAAGAATTCATCTCGGGTTCAAGTGACGGAGCCCGATACAACGCCCTTCAAGCTGTGCAGGGCAGGTCCGCCTTGTCTCCGAAATGCGGATGTCTCCGCCCACATTCCGCGCCTCAGAGAGGGCGCTGTGTTCGGTTCTCTCAAAGGTTATGTGCGTGGGCGGCTTCCATCCACACGTCTCCTTCGCCCTCGCAAATGAGGAAATGAAACTCTTCCTTCCCGTCGCGTTGGCTTTCTTTCCTCAATGGGTTGATGTTGTTGCTGGCTTGTCCTTTTCGCCTTTCCTTCTCTCTTCTCGACATTGGTGCATGCGCAGCAGTTTCTCAAAGAAAGCCTGAAGTGTTTCTCTTTTTTTCTTTGTTCCTGCCGTCTCCTGCGTTCGAGCGCATCGAGGAACGTTCCTTCGCTTCGGAGCGAGGTTCTCAACAATACGCTTGAGCGAACTGGTTATGCAGATTCGCAAGCGTTTTTAATTCGATAATGCTTGCTATTGGTGCGTGAAAAAAAAAAAAAAAAGCGACATGAGTCGGTATGCGAGTTATCTGAGGAATATTGATCCGGAGCAGAATTCACAGAGCTTTCTCTTCATAGGAAGAGAGAGAGAAAGAGCAAGACTAACAAGAGAAGGCAGAAAGTCTTAACCAGGTGAACTGTTCGGTTGGCTTCTCGTAAGTTCTCCACTTCCGCTAACAACAATATGTTCGGCGTGCGCGCGTTCGTTCGCCTATGAAAAATTATGCCGTAAGAGCTTTTCGCGAATGAGAGACCCGAATCACAAACGTTTTAGCGACGGAACCTGCGTATTAGTTAAGCTAGTGTTCAGTAAGGTGCGCCTACAGCCTCTCGAATAATGTTTAACCACATCCGAAGGAAAAGAGAATCTTATCGATCACGTAACAAGGCAGGGTTATATACGCGCGCGCGTATGACGCTTCCTCCCGCCAGCGCTGTTTAGTCGCAGCATCTATCTTTCCGGCCTTCCTTGCCGCGCAGGGTTGTCTCTTCATTAGGGAGGTGACAGGATGACCCAAGTTTTGCTTCGGCGGTGAGCTGAAACGCTTACGCAACTGCCACCACTTTCAGCACCTGTCATGCGGGCCTGCGTCACTGAGCCGCACTCACGTCACCGCTCCTTTCTCTCGCTGCCTGTTTGCATAAATCGTGCGAACACCGTCAGTCCTGCCTGGAGCGAGCGTTCGTTGGGTTGCGAACGAGCGTAAATTCTTGATACGTTCGCCGCAACCGCAGCGGTTACGTAACGCTCGCCGCATGAAACTGCCGTTCCTGCTTATTTATAATGACTTTCTCTCTTCACCACGCGTGCGCGAAACAAACTTCGGCGCGTAATAAATGCGTAAGAGCTCCCGCGGGTAATGGCTGTTTCGTGTTTGCACAAAGCCACTGTTTCTTTCGCCCAGTCTCAAAGCCAAGGGCGCAGCATACAGGAATTACGAAACGCGTTAGCACAACGACAGTTGCCGTTCATCACGTAGCAGAAGAGCGTTGGACATGTGCCATTCGAAGCGCGAGAACAAACAAAACAAACGAATAATAACATAGGGCTGACAGAAACGTAAGCGCGAAGTCGAACGCGGGGATTTGGAGGGAGGGGTCTTTGGCCCCCGCCTGGTGTATGGGAAGCAACAAAAGTGTACGCGTTCAGCAATTAACTGCGCCATCTTCTCTCTTTCTCTCTCTCCCTGCATGCTTTTATTTTCTTGTGTCTCGTACACACATTACCCGATGCGACGCGGTTTCCCGCCAGTTTATCCCCGGCGAAGTCACGACGCAGTCGCCGGGAGACAGAGTAATTAATACGCCATGAACGACGCGAACTTCGCGCCTCGGGGTCGATAAAAGCAGCTGCTGCTCCCGAGCCTTCGTTGGAGGTGGCTCGCTCTTTGGCACCTGAGGTTTGCGACCCCTGAAACATTTGAGCCTTTTTTGTTTTCATTTCTTCTTTCTTATTCTTTTGTTCCGTTCCTCTTTCTTTCTTTCTTTCTTTCTTTCTTTCTTTCTTTCTTTCTTTCTTTCTTTCTTTCTTTCTTTCTTTCTTCTAGCGTGGGGTCGGTTATCATAATTTCCTGGACTCGCTGTTTTTCCTTTGGTGTTATCTCTCTGACGGTCATGGCCTCGCACGTTTGCGGAACTTCCAGCAGTGGCGCCCCGACTTCCTTTTATACACCTCAACATCGTGCGTGACGTTGACGCTACCCTAATGTGCCTCGCCTTCATCGTTGGAGTTGTCTTATAGCAGCGGTGAGGAAATAATGAGTATTAAGACGAGGAGGAACGAACCTCTGGCACTGCAGCCCATCTTTTCTCCCAACCGCCGCGAGGTTTCTGAGAGCGTTATTGGAGGTGTGAAGAAGGGTGCTGTACCGAACGGCTGTTGGTCTTCCTGCTCCGTGATATGTGGCGGAGCTTCAGGAGACAGCTTTGTCTCGCGATCTCCTGTCGAAGCAAATTGGAACTGATAAGTCTCCTTGCTTGGTATTTACCGCGCAGGGAGCCTATACCGTAGAAAGGAATGTGGAATACTATTCCGTCTTGGTCCTCCCTGATTGGTCAGTTCTGCTTGTCAAAGCAGGATTGACCAATACTGACCAATTTCATTTCTCTGATCGGTCAGTCCTGCCTTGACAATGAGAACTGACCAATCAGGGAGGACCAAGACGGAATAGTATTCCGTACTCCGTTTTATAGTATGGCCCCCAGCATTGCATGAGATAGGTCGCATTAAAGCACATGTGATAACAGCCATCAACTGCAGAGCCTGCATTATAGGAAAAAAAAAAACGAAAAAAATGGAATGCTTTTGTGCTCGGAATGTTCCCAAAAAGAAATTCGCAGTATTCGCGCGAGGACTCTCGCACGGCATGTGTTCAGGGTTCGATAGAAACCGAAGTTGTAATCGACGTTCACTTTTACTGGGATTGATCACTTTTGGCACAAGCCATTTCTTCTGTAGTCGTGAGCGAGCCACGACTATTATGACTTTTTGACATGTAGTGAGCGAGCCGGAGCACTATCGTGCGCAGGATGGCTTGCACGTTTGCAGCTTGCATTCTGTTCCGTACCCTTGTGCGTGCTGGCGCTTGTTCGTTCGTTTTGAGATGTGCTTTGAGCACGAACGCACCGAACCACGTGCCTATATATTTTAGGTTTCTTGACGTCTCCAGTGATGCAACTATCCTGCGTCTCTTCTGGTTAGGGATGGCTTTTAAGAAAGCCGATACTCGGTTCTTCCTGGACGGTGAGCTACACCATGCGCTCACACTTTGGGTTGCGAAAGAAACCCACAGACCAAGAAAGGACATACAAAGCTAGCAAACACAGTGTTGGATGACCTGGTGTATTTGTATTGGTATTTCGTCGTCCGTGTCTCCTTCGTCCGTACGCTTCTTATGCAACCCAAAGTATAAATATGAACAGGTGCTGTGGGAACTCCTCGCCACGTGTAGCAGGCCCACAAAGCGAGTCGGGAATTGCTAGAGTTTTTACAGATCGACTCTCCTCAGTGACCGATCGCATGACGGAACGCCGAACGTACGTGTTCTCTTTGCCAGCATCTCCATCCCTTGCCTTTCTTTTTAGTCCCTCAGAACGATCGCCCCGCGCGGGGCAGCACGCGGCACTCAGGCCTGGTTGGAATCTATTACTCTGCCATTATCATTGCTACCGTTGTTATCATTACTAGATATGAGTGCCTAAACACTCAGGGACACAAAGGAAAAAAGGAGAGAGCTAGCCGATAACCGCCACCGCGTGGGTCACTACGCCTACCTACGCGACCCCCCCCCCCCCCCCCCAAAAAAAAAGAAAAAAGAAATGTAAATAAAATTGCACCAAAGGCTACATACAGTATGAATATGGGTTTCCGCTATTTTATTTCCTGTTGACATTCGACATTTTCTCCCTTGCTTTTAGGGGCGAAGCTCCTTAACTGCCGTAGTTGTCCGTCGTAGCCACCTACGAGGAGCACGAGGAAGGAGACATTAACGAGGAAGAAGCAGAAGAACGAGAACGAGACGACCGAGAAGTGCAAGAAGAAGAGGAAAATAAGCAAAATGTGAAGACGACGACGACGGCTAGGAATAAAAAAGGAGTTATAATAAAAAAAATAAGGAGTTGCCGAAATTACGATGAAAACGAAGACCGATTGAGAAGACGAGAGCAACGAAGAGGTAGAATCCGGTGACGAAGAAGAGGAAGAAGAAACGCGAGAGAACGATGAACCTCCGGAGCTTCGCCCACTCATCATCATTCACTCCGTGGGTATGCGTGGATTTTTTTTTTTTGTCCTAATGTATACGAGGGGGCTCTGAGGGGTTCAATAAATAATAAATAAATAAATAAATAAATAAATAAATAAATAAATAAATAAATAAGCAAGCAAGCAAGCGGTAGAAGTACAGAACCATGGACATAACTGGCGGAACAAAACCAATTTAGATCGGGCGACATGAACGTGACCTAACAGTGCAGAAAGAATACACAGAACCGGAAATTGGCTGCATTCGCAAAGAAGCTTTTGCGACAGAGTCGTTAGGATGCCGAGTTTCAAACTTGTACGGGCGCCGTTTGGTGTCGTTCAAAACAACTGCCGAGGAAGTTTTAGTAACTGAGCCCGAACGCATGTGCGGCATCCGTGATTTACGTGCTCTCTCTCTCTCTCTCTCTCTCTATATATATATATATATATATATATATATATATATATATATACACACACCACCCGACATACTGCGATGCATAAAGCACGTAAATCACGGATGCCGCGCAATTGGTCGGGCTCAGTTACTAAAACTCCTTCACCAAACGGCGCCCGTACAAGCGTGATATTCGTCTGGATGGTACCACGGTGCTTTATATATTATCAGTGTGATCCCAGTAATCACATATACCTACGCAATCGTTGTACTGTCAAAGAACGGAGCGAATTTGTAAGACGAAGTAAAAGCATAAAGAAGAGAGAAAAAATTTTCCCCATAAAGAGAACCCTGAGTAGTAGGCGAAGCAGCCATGAGTCGACTTAAGGTTATGTAAATCTTTTATTTTCTTCGTCACTCTTCACGGTCCTTCCATTCGCGGTTCCCCTGATGTTCCTCTACCGGGTCGAGCTCGGGCAGGTGCTCGGGTTTCGGCGGGTAGCGGGAGGCGTTCGTCACGCTCATCGCGGGGAGTTTGCCTACCGCCAACGAATCTTTACAAGTAGAGCAAACGGCGTACTCCCTCTGCAGAACGGCGATGCCGTTGGCACGGGACTGCTCGTTCTTGATTGTCAAGATCTTGGTCAGATTGTTATCGAACCACAAGCGGTCGCATACCTTACAGCTGTGCCCGAACGTGCGGTCGAGAAAGTCACGCCTAAAGCGCACATCGGCGCCACCATCCTCAGGCAGCGACCGATTCCGGCGCTTGGCAGCGCTTTGCGAGCCCGCGCCGCCGCGATGCGATCTTTGTTCGTCGAATCGTACTCCATGACAGCTGCTGTAGAAGTGAGCGCGCGGGGGGAGAACGAGCACTTTTATTTATTATCTCTTGAAATACAGCGCCACTAGCGGTCTCCACTCAAACTAGAGCACGCGCCGGAGTGCGCGTGCTCCGAGTACTAACGGGGGCAGGCTACACCGACGCCGGAGGGAGGGACAGGCCTAGTTCATAAGCTGCTTCGCATCTAAGAGAATTCCCGCGGTGCTACAATTTAACAAGCTCAGAAGTTAAACAACGGGAAGCTACACAAACATAATTACAATCGTAATGAATCGTGTTTTTCCCCTTACACTGCACCAGCGGTGAGATTTAATTTTAAGGGGAACTACGCCATTGCACGACGAGTGTTGAGTTTTGCGACGTTTTGTGTGTGTGCGTGTGTGTTGCACTAAGGGTGCTATCGCCGTCACTACAGTACATGTCGCTGAAGCCGAATGAGTCATTTTAATACAGCGCTGCGTCCGTTTCTGTATCGCTCAGCGTTTCATCTTGAAGGCGCTAGCTGCTCCAGTGGCATTTAATATGACGCACCTCCAAGCCCAACGTGCAACCTTAGTCGTAAATTGACGTTGCCGCCTTGTATGCCGCACGGGCCCATTCAAAGCGATATAATTATTAGGGCGCGGTCCCGGCTCGTGCCGCTAGCGCTGTAATGGCCACCGTCCTGGAAGCCGTGCGTCTCCGTTGAACACTGCCCGTCGGCATTGCGGTCGTGCGCCTGACAAATTCTGGTCGTTAATTCTGGATCTTCGCGTCCCACCGTTCTCAGCTCCATGCACTCCCCCAACGTGCAGGAAAATTTGCGGTTGTGTGCTTGCGTTCGGCGCACGTGTGTGTGTGTGTGTGTGTGTGTGTGTGTGTGTGTGTGTGTGTGTGTGTGTGTGTGTGTGTGTGTGTGTGTGTGTGTGTGTGTGTGTGTGTTTTCTGCTAATAAAGGGGATGACCAATGAATAATTTGCAGCAGTGGCAGCTAAAATGTGGCTTAACATAGATGTTTAGGAAGCCACGTAAGCAGCGGCTGTCGACTGCCCTGTTACGCACAGGCATCTATTGAGAGCAGTGTCAGTCACCCCTGTGTGTAGCGAAATAAGTATTATACGTTGTACTTGCTTATTTTTCAGATGGGCGCGTCCATTATGTTTGGGCGTTACTGTACGTTGCAAATTTTCCTGGCGATATCAACATGGTTGTCCTCACCGTAGGACAGTAAAAAGGACGACGAGATGAGTTTGCTCGTTCAATCAGGTCATTATAAAAGAAGCACTGCTACGAGTGTGTACGTATAGCGAAGTATACCAAAATTTCCTAGGTGCTCCTTCTAGCTCGTGTCAAAGCGCTTGACTGTCTGGCTCTGAATGCACGACGTCGTACATTCACAGCCCGAGACAGACAGTGAAGGCAGTAGGAGCAGAATAGAAAGAATAATAACCTAACGATTCATCTTCCAACTCTTTCCCTTCTTTTTCAGTGAACGAGGCGCTGCACTTGTGCGGTATCATGCGGATCGGCCAAGGTACAGGGCCCGTATTCACAAGCACGCATATCTTAGAGACTCTATAGCACCGACAAGAAGAATCAGAATTGCAACGCTACGCTACACAGGCAAACTATATACATCCTCGTGTGCGTTGGCTTTAACATCTATGTGGCGAAAGAGCATGGAAAGTGGATCGGGAGTTTCATGCTAGATCGCTATTCATTGAAACTGAAGACGCTACAGAGACCAACGCCGCAACACCATTCCGGCAATGATCTCACGTTTGCAAACATGCTGTGCCACGTTACGATTGCAGAGCCTCTTGCCGTATACCACATCTATCACAAGGCAGTACTGTGCAAGTGTAAGTCGTCCGCGAGAGTGTCAGTGAGTGCGTGTAATCAACGTTTACACTATCTACAATAACGGAAATTCAACTGAACGGAATGTGTCTTCATTCAACCTAACTTTCAGAAAATGCAATCCTAAACAAGCTGTCAAATCACATATGCATCGCATCTGGTCACTCAGCATTGCTTGGATTCGTTGCTTGGTCGTTGCCTTTAGACCTTGATACAGTCTGCATGGAAGAAAACTTTGCGTTCAACCATCTTTCTTTAAAAGAAAGGCGCTTTCATTTTGTTTATCACCAATCGAAGGTTCTATTTCTCTTATATATATATATATATATATAGTGCTAACTATGCCTGTACCCACGAAGTTCTACCTTTTCCCCCCGTTTTGTTTTTGGTACCCATACTGCTAACGGTGCTTAACGCGTCAGTGCTCCCTATTGGTAAGAATGTACCCTTCAGCATATCTCAGTTTGGCTCACACGTGCTTGTTCTATCCGTTTCCCCCGTCGAATTCCGTCGGACCTTCGCAGATTATACACAATCTGCCCACAGTCGCATGCACGCGCCGGGGCTTGCGGTTCAAAAGGGTGCAGCGAATCGTCGCGCGCGCTGTGCTGATTGGCCGAAGTGCGCAGCGGCTCACGGGACGGGACGCCTTACCATATATTTAGTTAGCGCATGCGCGTGTCGTGATTTCATTTGTGTCACTCGATGTGTGTCCCTTGCAATCTCCTTTCCCCATTCCTTTCACGGAGCTCGGCTGCGCGTTCTCCGTGCTCCGTCTTTCTATATATTTCCTCTGGTTATGCTCGCACAACCTCCGAAACGAGGAGCACGTTATGCTACCGAGCACTGGAAGCGAGTTAGCGGAAATGATCCGCCTCCATTCCCGAGGTACCGCTTGCAATTTAGTTTCTGCCGTCATCCGCGGACTCCTCCTTTTTCTCTTTTGGTCCCTTTCTGTTCCTTTCTATTTGTTCTGGTTCTTCATCATTTCTCCTTGCCGTCTCGAAGCGCTGTCCGCGAACTAATGCACCGTTGTCTCGCGCGCCTGGCTCCCATGTTTATTGCCGCTGGGTCCTCCTCGACAGTCCTGCATACCGTCGTGTTCCCCGTCCCACCTTTCTCTCCCTTTATTTTTTTTTTATTTGCCATTACGGCTCTGTCATTCTCGAAACATGATCAATTCCGAACATCGAACCTAAAGGAAGAACAAGCGGAGGAACAAAAAAGAAAAAAAAGAAAGAAGAAGGCAATACTCCGAATGACAATGAGAAATGAAGAAACCAATACTGAGGGCAAATAGAGAGGGGAGAAGAAAACTAAGTTCTCGCTCCTTCCGCTTTCTTTTATTTTTCCCGACACTCTTCTGTTGACTCGTTTCGAGACCGAGCCATTAATCAAGCCCTCCTCCTTCTCGGCAACCGCGGTGCTGCCACCGCGACGTTCTTATATATATATATATATATATATACGCGCGCCGTCACCCTCGCTGTTTCGAGTTCGGCTGCTGCTTCTGCTGCTGCACTGGCTTCGACTTGGGGCCCTGCTGGATGGCCGAACGTCGTCTGCCTCTTCTTCCGGTATGAAACTCGGCGACGCAGTCATTATTACCCCCGAGGCATTCGTGCGTGCGTGTGGCGTGTTCCGTTTCCTGCAGCTCATCGGCGCCTCGGGAGAGAGGTTGTTCCTTGGCCGCTGACGACGCACGCATTCGGGAAATGAGGAAGGCGGGAAAGGCGCGCTAAAGAGGTGCCGTTTTCCCGCGCACGCGTCGCCTCCGGCAACCGCGCCTCTTCTGCAGCAGCACGTGTTCTTGCGGAGACGTTGCTGCGAATCGATCGTCCTGGGGCTTTATCTTGCTTCTGCGTGCGCATCCGCCCTTCCCCACTTCTTTCCCGTCCTTATCTGCTTCCCGCGTCTTGCTCGTTCGGTCGCGCGCGTCCTGGTAACCCAGTTCGTTCCTTACTCGCCGATCACGCCTCCTCCATCGAACCGCGGCCGCCGTTTCTGTCTGTCCGTTTTCGGTGCGCTAACCGCGCTCGCACCGCCTTCTGCGTGTTTGCCACGCCTCGGCCATCTTTGCCTCGCCTCGCACCGTGTTCGCTTTCGCGTCAGACGCCCGTGGTTTCGTTGCTTGTTGCGCCAGTACGTCTCCCTTCATTTTATTTAAGATGCGTAGCGCATTCCTCGTTAATGGCCCCTACTTCCCGCGGCGCGTTTGCATACGCATTTATGCAGGCGGCTGAGGAAAGCGGCGAAGAACGTGTGAAGTATTTGCCCCCTCCAACCGTTATGGAGCCCTCGCGTCGCCCCTTCCAGCGTTGCGTGCGTCGAACGACAGCATCGTTGTTAGCAAATACGCGCGGTGCGAACGGGGTCCTATTCGCAACGCTAGCCCGCCGGCTATGTCAGTCTGACGTTTCGCCCAACACTGTCACTTTTTTTCGTTTACAATAGCTCCTTGGCTGGGATTTGGGTCTGGCTAGAACCATGGTCCGCAGCTTCACAGCTTTGTCGTCTCACATTTAATTTCGAACGCTTATAGTGACCCATCGTAAGGTGACATACCCGTAAGAAAGGTTACACAACCGCAAAGGAGTTCATCCGCACCACGCATGCATATAACATCCAATAATGCGATGCCCACGCCGCCGAATCAGCTCCCTGTCATAAGTTTTCTCAGTGTTTGTGACGACCACACGTGCGCAACAAAATCGCACGTCCCGCGCGTCATAAAGTGCAATTAGACACTCGAACTTATCATCTCTGGCAATTTAGGCCGGTATAGGGGCATGCCGTGTAATAAAAGCTTTATATGAAATGTGTTGGTGGGGCACGATAGATATCTGCGACATCGTTATGAGCGCGATACTTGCGTGTCTGGAGGTGACCCATCAGTGCCGCGAGTACATTTCTTATCTGTACATGTACGGTAGCAGCAGACCCGCCGTGCTAGCTTACCAGCTAGGTGTTGGCTTTCGAAGCTTGAGGTTGCGGGATCGAATCCCGCCCATGGCGGCCGCATCTAGATGGGGGCGAAGCGCAAGAGATATCGTGTGTCTCGATATAGGTACGCGTTATACCCTAGGTGTTCAGAATTACTCCGGAGCCCTCCACTACGGGGCACGCCTCATAATCGTAGCTGGTTTTGGCACGTAAACCTTTATCAGTTATTATTATGGCTGCAACAGCGAGTGACATATTCTGTGCTAGACATGGCTCTGATGTCCATTCATCCGTGTGTGCCTCCGCGTCTTGCAGTACGGTACGATCGTGCTTCGCGCATGCAGCAGCTTGGCTCGCATATGCCGACCGTCGATACCTGTTCGAACACTACGTGCAGAGCCTCTTTCATTTCAGCTTCTCATCTGTCAGGCCCTTGCTGTAGCATCCGCTGCTGTCTCCTATAGACATTTATTGTCGGAGACGGGGGACATTTCCATTCCAACGAGGTACCATATAAGCTATTCTATGCATAACATTGTCGCTACTGTATGGGAGCTTGTTTCGACCACAGTGTTCATCCGATCGTAAAGGCCTCCCCGTCTGGGCACTTTGCTCACGTATTAATGTTACTAGTTGTAGTGCTGTCAAGCTGTGTCAGTGGCAGTGTTGTTAATATAATCGCTTGAGCGCGAAAGGCAGAAAGGTCGCCTAGTTGCGTTTCCTCCAGCGCGAGAGGTCAATGCCCAGCAGAAAATCCGTGTTATTCGTGCGCCGTTTGGAGTCTACCGTTCAATACGGAACGCTCACATGTGCTCGCGCAAACTAAGTCGCCAATTTGCGCGACACCCTCGTTGCTCGAGCTTTCCCTCGTGGCGGCTGCGGATTGGCCCAATTGGGCCTCGGCTTCGCAATCGCTAGGCGATCGTTAGTGGCTCGGATCACCCTTTGATTCCACTCGTGCGAAGGACCGCCGAGCGACGCTTGGCATCTGTAGGAACTCAGAGCAACGCTTTTCGGCTCCACTCGCAACAGCAGTATATAGTACGCATCCTAAATACACAGTGAAAAGTAAATGAGGCTGCCTACAGACAAAGCTGGAAGAACATGTTCTACGGCTGCCGCGTTCCTCCTCACGTGTCCACTGATTGGATTAGGCCTGCTTGCGGCGCTCGGTCGCGCTGCTGCCACCAGGCGCCGCCGTCGCTCGCTCTGGATACGCGCGCGCCACCTAATCTCCGCGCTCCTTGGGCGCGCTCGATAATCGCATCAAGCAACCCGGCCGCTCCTAACTGTTTGCCCATTACCGCCCTGGCGCCCTCCTGTGGACGCCCGGGCTTTGGTCGGCCTCTGTCACGCAGGGCCACGCGCGCGAGGACCACTTTAGTCAGTTTGGGGGACCGTGCCGCGGGGACGAGCCCTACTCAAACACTCTGTTCACCGAACTTTTTTCGGTTGGACGGAGCTCCACTCGCGAAACTTGCGGCTCGAGAACCACCGATCCGGCCACTACACTTGCACGAGCGGTGACCCGCTGGATACCACTTATGGTCCTTACCGCTTGAGCCCGTGTAAACGCGTAGTGCCGTGAATGGGATGATTAGGGACACTGGACAAGCCTAATACTCGTGTCACACGGGCGTTTCGAAGGCCTTCGAACCGATAGTCAATCGACTCAAAGGTCAAGTTTGAGCTGCTACACGGGCGGTTTCGATGGCCGTCGAGTCAATAGTCTATCGAGTCAACTGAGCAGCCCACAACTCCTTTGTGATTTCGAAGGCCATTGGACGACGGAAGCGGAAGCGGCGCGAACTCCGAGACTTGGCGCACCGGCAGCTCCCGCGCGCGCTAATTTATGAGGCCATGACCCTGTTTATGTCGTTGTATCAATAAGTAGAATCTTACACCTGTGAAAAATATTGGAACATGCCGAGAGGCCAACGCTCTCACAACATTGCATTAGTTCTAGATCGAATACGCCGTCACTGGTATAAAAAACAAACGTCATGCAGCTGGTGGATGGATGGATGGATGGATGGATGGATGGATGGATGGATGCTATGAGCTTCCCCTTTGTAACGGGGCGGTGACATGTGCGCCACCAGGCTCGTAAAAAGATTTAAGAACTTTTTTTTTCTCTCTTTTAATTTTCCTCATGCCTTTTAAATTTACTTCAATCAAATCGATCATGCCATATCAAAAACGGAATTTCATAGCCCAGTTCCCTGCCCCTTATGGCAGAAATTCCATATTTTTCCCTATAATTATTTTTGTCCGTTCTCTGTAGTTTTCTGCCACCAGTATTCTAACCGTCTCTTACTTATTTCAATCGCGGCTATGTTCAGCTTCCCATTGTTCGCCCTAAAACCCAAGGCTTCATGTAGGGTGGTGCCCAAACGTACACCTGGGTGGATACTTCCGCATTCAATCAGAACATGCTCCGTCTTTTCCCTATCTTCCTCACAACATGTGCATTTTTCTTCTTCTTTACTGAATTTCGCTTTATAAACACGCGTTCTAAGGCAGCCCGATCTCGCTTCAAACAATAAAGCGCTTCCTCTTGAATTATCATAAAATGCCTCCCTCTTTATTTCGTTTTTGCCCTCTCGGTAGTTATTCAGAGTCGGTTTTTTTTCCATCGCTGCCCTCCGGTAAATCTTCTCCGCCTCTCTGACTTTTCCCTTTATGCTCTTTGTTGTCAGTTCTCTTAGAGCTGTATATTTACTGGTGAGCTTCCTAGTTCTCTTTCTCCACTGCGTGTCAACGCTCTTTCTATATAAATAGCGGAACACCTTCACTGCCCACCTACTCTCTTTCATATTCCTTAGCCTCTCTTCAAACCTTATTTTGCTCTGCGCTTCCCTTGCTTCAAAACTCGCCCATCCCATATCGCCCTTTACAGCCTCGTTTGTCGTTTTCCCGTGAGCACCCAACGCGAGGCATCCCACAGTTCTTTGATTCACATCCATTCCCGATTGTATCTCTGCCCTCATGCACACCACTGAGTTCCCAAATGTAAGCCCCGGTACCATTACCCCTTTCCACAGACCCCTAAGCACCTCGTACCTATTGTGTCACCATAACGCTCTGTGCTTCATTATTCCTGCGTTCCTCTTTCCCTTTGCTGCCAAGGCTTTTTCCTGTACCTTCATATATCTATCACCCTCATTTACCCATACGCCAAGGTACTTGTATTCGCTTACTCTCGGTATTTCTTGGCCCTGTATGGATACCGCCTGCTCGTTGGGATCATTGAATACCATCAATCCGCATTTTGTTACACTAAATCCTAGTCCTAGATCCTCGCCTTCCTTCCCGCATATATTCACCAGCCGTTGTATATCATCTCGACTGTCCGCGAATAAGACAATATCATCAGCATAAAATAAACCCGGAAGCATCTGCTCAATCATCACGCCGCCCTGTTTGTGTGACAGATTAAAACCAATGTGGCTATCTCCTAGTGCTTTTTCCATTCTAACCATGTACAGCATGAATAACAGCGGCGACAAAGGACATCCCTGTCTCAGCCCCTTTGCTAATATCAACGTTCTCTCTGCTACTTATTCCTTCCCATTCTATGCAAACTGTATTTTCTCGATATATTTCCCTCAAAAGCTGTACACAATCGTCGCCTATGCCCATTCCTTCCAAAATTTCCCACAATATTTCCTGATTAACATTGTCATACGCCCCAGTGATGTCTAGAAAAGCCACATACAACGGCCTCCTTTCTATTTTAGATATTTCTATACACTGAGTAAGAACAAATAGGTTATCGTCTAAACGCCTGTCTACTCGAAATCCATTCTGAAGTTCTCCCAAAATATTGTTACGTTCTGCCCAGGCTTCTATTTTTAATTTTACTGCTTGCATAGCCATCCTGTATAGTACCGATGTAATGGTTAGCGGTCTATACGAGCGAATGTTATTCTTTTCCCCCTTGCCTTTATAGACCTATTCCATGTTGGTAAACAGTGGTAGGCACCGGCGATATAACCGGGGCTTGTGTCGACGTCGCGGCGCGGAGGCCCCGCCCACCGCTTGCCGCGGCCCTGCACGGTCGCGCCACCGCCGCCGGCGAAGCGTGTGCGAAAGCTGCCTCCGAGCACGGGGCGTCGGAGCGCCGACGGCGTGTTTACAACAGTTTGCGAGGGGCAGCCGCGTGAGATGAAGCTGCGTTAGCTCTGCAGGAAGCACTCAGTGAATGTAGAAAAGAATGCTCCGACGCCCAGCTATGACAAGATGTGAGAAACTGATCGAAAGGACAAGCACCTTGCCACATGATGCGAATGATCGCGAGCTATCATGTCGGCATCGCTTCATGCGTATGCTTTAATTCGGTAACTAGAATGCAACTTGAAGGTACCTCAGCTAAAATACTGTTTCGGACCTAAAGCCTCCGATCCCTACACGAAATCCTTGCGCAAAAACAAATATAACGGAATAGGTACCCAATAATGCGATATTGGAGACGCTATAACCTATGTAAATACGGCTGTGATAAAGCGCACACGCAAAAAAAAAGCAATAATGTACCAAGGACAAGGCTCTCAAATAACCGCCAGCAATTAAGGCGCATAACGGCGACTTACGGCTCTGCCCATACGCTCAGTTCCGATCGTGAAGGCGTGAAGTCCTGTAACGACGCGGCAAATTTCAAGCGTGTAGTTCATTCGAGCAGTCTGACAATCGAAAAAAAAAAAAACTTAAAGCGCATCATAACCACTACAGCATTGCCAACGACACTTCTCGTGTGTATGCTATCGCAGCCGTAAGCAATTTGCAAAAGCGTAGCTGTAATCGGCATTTCACTCACGGCTACGTGAATTAGGCTCTTATATATTTGTTTCATTTGAGTGAATGAAATTCGTATGACGTATGTATAGCTTCCGCACTTCAATGATACACGGCGACCGCGATTACTTCTACACATCGAGCTAAGTTAACGGTGCGCGCTTTGCAGTAAGCGTCATCGCTCTGTGTCCGCGCTTTGTTTATGCCAAGAAACTTGACAAACTTGTGACAATGCTATTTCTCTCAAATGAAACAAGCCGCACTAACGCTAAATAATTACACATATGCTTAGTCGTGATGAAAATGTTTGGCGCATAACCGATGCGCCAAACAGCAGGCATTACAGGTTCTTCCTTTCCTTAAGATAAACATAAGCAGAAAACCGATGAAAACCTATCGCACATATCTTGTGCGTTGCTGAGCAACCAACCCACGGAGCAGGTCATCGGTGAACACTTTTTTTCTTCATTTCACGGCGGTGACAAGCGCCCGCACCAGCGAAAACGCAGCGGCTGCTACGGTAGGCGCGCCGGCGGATGCCTACCATGCGAAACCATAACTCCCGACGACAGCGCCACCGCATCTTCGTGACGTAGGCCCGGTGGAATAGGTCTATAGATTAAGTTCATTCTGCTTTTTCGCCAACTGTCCGGTATTTGCCTCTCCTGTAAGCATTTTTCTACAGCTTTCAATAGCGCTTCTTTAGTGTTCTGTCCTAATTCGTTAATGAGGCTAACGGGGACCCCATCTATCGCTTTGGAATTTTTCCTTCGGCTTTTTTCCAGTTGAAATTCTCAAGTTCTAGCTCTTCCTTAGTTTCGCTCTCTGTCATGGTTTTATGCACTGGGGGAATCTCTTGGACGATCTTTTTAAACGAACCGGCTGTTACCTTCTGGATGTAACCCAACGCTTCGTACCCTTCCAATTGATTTCCTCTTTCATCAACAATATGCTGTTGCAATGTGGCAGACTTTTTACCTAGCGCTTTTTTGTGGTTCCAAAATATCCTAGGCGCGTCCTTCTTTTTGTCATGAATTTCTGTAACCCAGCGTTCGCTTTCACCTTTAATTTTTGCCTCGACCAATTTCTGTACAATAGATTTTTTCTCTAAATATATTTCCCATCTTTCCGTGACTTCGACTTGCGGCCGCTTCTCCCTTTTTGCCTGTCTGTGCTCCCTCGATGCTTTACGTCGCTTTTCGATCGCTTCCCGGATTTCCTTGTTCCACCATCTTTTTGGCGTTCTCTTTCCTTTCCAGCAAACAGTTTTCTTCTCTTATTTCTTTCGTCATTGCATGAACTAGCTCATTATACCCCCAGTCCTTGCCTCGTATTTTGCCTACTTCTTCCTCTACTCTTGCGGCTATATTCTTTATTTGTTTGTCATTTAAGTACGACCTGCCAAACTTCGACTCTACGTTATTATTTTCAGTTTTATATCCCAGTTGTAACGTTATGCGTTTATGATCATTACCCAAGCTGTTCATCCCGTCCTCGTCTATTCTCATTTCTCTCAGTTTTTCATAGATTCCTTCCGCCATTAGACAATAATCAATGTTCGATTGTCTGTTTCTGACCTCCCACGTGAATTGTCCACCACACTTGGGCCCTGTGTTAACTATCACAAGACTATGCTGCTCGCAAAGATCGAGCAATAACCTCCCATTGGTGTCTGTATATCCGTCAAGGTCATGGATGTGGGCATTCATATCCCCTAGGAGGATGATTTCGGCCCCATGACCAAATTCTTTAATATCGGTGTCTATGCAATGCTTTATCTCCAGATTCTTTTCCTTACAGTTATTTCCCGGACGGCGCCGTTCAAGATGCACTACAGGAAGCCGTCAATGTAGTCCAAGGGTACGCCATTGCCGGAGGACTCACCTGCGCAGCTGAAAAATCGGAACTTCTGCTCGTGTTCAAAAAACGGAAAAAGACAGACAAACCGCCAGACGTAACCTTGCATCTGAATGGCGACCAAATTCCAAGGGTAGATAGACTTCGCATACTAGGGCTCCACATCCAACACAACGGCAAGGCTACATATACTGTCCAACTACTACGCCAACAAATTGCCCAAGTAACGCACATGATAAGGCGCATTACAAACCGCCGACATGGGCTTCTGGAAAAAGACACCCTCCGAATTGTGCAAGCTCTGGTGATTAGCAGACTCCCCTACCATAACCTTACTCAAACCGAGACGAACAGGATGGACGCCCTCCTTCGCACGGCACTAAAGGCGGCTCTGGGACTACCCCAATACGCGTCAACGCAGCTCCTACTGCGACTTGGGGTCCACAACACCATCCGAGAACTGGTGGAAGGCCACCTGAACAGTCAAATTCAACGCCTCCAACGAACACGGCAAGGTACTGATATTCTCTCCCGGTTGGGATACACCCTGCCGAACAAAGCGCTACAAGAACGCAAGAACCTTGGACTTGAGATTCGAAGCAAAATTCAGGTGGCCCCGATTCCACGAAATATGCATCCTGACCGTCATAAAGGCCGGAGACGTGCAAGGGTTCAGGCTTTAATGCGCGTTCTAGGCGATGGTACCTCTGATACGCCGGTCCTCTATACTGACGTGGCGCGGTACCCACAAAGACAGGCCATGTTTCTTGTCGTAGTAGACAACACCGACACTCTAAGCGTTTCGGCCACGCTTAACACTAAGGACAGTGCCATGGCGGAAGAGGCGGCTGTCGCCTTGGCTATTGTACATGCTTCTCTCCTACCAGCACGGGACGAACCTACGACAGTGGTCACTGACTCGCAAACTGCCTGCAGGAACATAGCACAAGGAATGGTGACACCGTACACACACCGCGTTCTGACATCTTTACACCCCTCATTACTACACAGGGTGCGTATCGTTTGGACACCTGGACACGCCTCTCTCCATGGCAATGAACGCGCTAATGCGGTAGCCCGAGAGCTTACAAACCGGGCGCCATCGGAAGAGCTGTCCAATCCAGACGACGCACCAACAGAACCATTGAACTACGCTGACACTCTAGAACATTACAGACAAAGCCGACGTTATTTCCCCCCACCACACCATTCCCTCACCCGGGAGGAAGCTGTCGCGTGGCGGCAACTACAGACTAATTCCTTCCCATGTCTCTTCACCCTACACCTCTTTCATCCCACACAATATCCCTCATACTGTCCCTACTGTGGAGAGCAGTCCACAGTTTATCACTGCACGTGGGAATGCCCATGTCCACCGGGCTGTTCCCCTATCCCATCACCGTCACATTCCTCCTGGGAGACTGCGCTGACCAGCTCAGCGCCGCGGGAGCAGCGTCGGCTGATCCAGCGAGCACGTGGAGTGGCGCGAGCCAATGGGGCCCTGAACTAAGGGCTCCACCCTACGAGGAAGATCCCTCTTTTCATTCAAATAAATGTTTTCTCTCTCTCTTTCCCGTCCACATGTAAGCTACACCTAGCCACGTTTTCTTTCCACTTACCGTGCCCGAAACCCAGAGGTGCTCTGAACACGTTTGTTTTACTCTCTCCCATTTGGCTCCGCTATGAATAAGCATTCCAACACCCCCACCTTTTCTTTCTGATATGATCCTGTTGCACCCTTCCCAAACATAATTGTCAATATGTGGTGGCTCTTCCAGGTCTCTAAGGTGTGTTTCTGTAACCGCATAAACGCCTATCTTTTCTTTGTTTAACTGTTCCTCAATCTCTAACCATTTTGCCTTTTTTCTGCCACCCTGCATGTTTATGTAACTAATTGCTACACGTGCCTTCGCTCTTTTCTTCCTTTTACCTCTTTTCTGGCATTTCTCAGTGCTGCCTGCCCGAAAATCCCCCTGGTTGTTTCCTTTGTTCCTTGCTACCCCGGACTCCGAAGGGCCCGCGTGCCCCCCAAAAATGCTACTGCACGTCCTGCAAGCCGCCAACCTACCTCATGACCAAGCCTCCTATCGAAACACCGCGTGTCGCGCCATCTAGTGCCTATGAATCAAACTACTTTTGAGGCTCATGCTCTGGACTTAGGCTTAGCAGTGTCAAAATCGGCACGTTTTCTGAATAACGACTGCAAAACGTCGCGCATACTTTGTCCTTTTTGGTACATGAGATTTAAGAGAAGGCTCAATTTAAAGTTTGTTTCTTGCCGTCGGTGCTAATAGCAAGCAACTAGTGCGAATTAGAATTGAAGCGGGTGCCTCGGTTGCCGCCATGTTCTTGCGAAATCACTCGGCGACTCAATGGCCGTTCAAAACTGCCGTGTTGCAGCGCCAGAATGTATTTTGAGTCGATAGAGTTGTGGGCTTTTCGAAGGACATCGACTCGAAGGCCTTCCAATGTGCCCGTGTGACACAGGTATAAGTAAGCTATGTATACTCCACTAAAGGAAGCATAATGTTACGGTTTATACGTAGCTGCGTCGACTTGCGGCTTAGTGCAAACATGGGGACGCAATACGTTTTCTAGGGCATATCGTTACGCAGGTAAGGACGAAACAGAGCGAACACAAAGTACTAGAACACTGCTGGAACGCCCGTACACTGTTCCGTGCAAGCACCCTTGCGCCTATTTTTATTTCTTAATGCGTCACATGTGAATGGCTCTAAATTTTGGCGTGAATTATAAAATTGAAAAGAGAATTTAAGGCAATGTTCTTTGTACAGATGTGTCACGAGTCGTGTAACGTGAA
The DNA here is from genome assembly GCA_013339685.2 of Hyalomma asiaticum. NCBI lineage: Eukaryota > Metazoa > Arthropoda > Arachnida > Ixodida > Ixodidae > Hyalomma > Hyalomma asiaticum. The sequence continues at coordinate 50,641,718 of CM023483.1, read as the reverse complement.
TTGCGCTTCTAATGTGTGGTAAGAACTATTATAGCGATACACATGTTCTGCTACCACTCGATACTTTTGTGCAACATTCCTGGATCCCTTAGAAATACTTCTACGATCGAGGCTTATGAAGGCACATGAACGCACCGTACAGTGCATTTTTATTTGACAAAACAGACGCCTGCATTTGGACTAATGTGAGCGCCAATGTTACGTCATACCATGAGCTACAATTCAATCACTACGGTGCTGTCGACGCTCCTGGTTAGCCCACGTTAGGCATATTCACGAGTAGGTGCACATGCACTTGGAACAAAGACCTTGATCCTGCTCGTCACAGTTGGGTGAATGTTAAACATTCAATTCCTCGTGGGCAGTTTTCTCACTGACTGCTTCGAATGACACCGATTTCCACAATGCGTGGAATCTTCAGTATTTCTTCTTTTTTTTTTTCGTTATCGTCTCCATAAGAATGCTGCAAACGCAATATCAAACTAGCGGAACACGAAATGCAACAGCAGTACCATTTTTGATAACGTACTACTTATAAACTATTATATCGCTAGTTATTGTCTCCATAAGAACGCTGCAAAACAAAAATCAAAATGGCGGAAGACGATAGGGACAACAGTAGTAGCATTTTTGATGGCATATTACGTATCAACTATTATCTCGCTAGTTATCGTGTTTTTGCTAACCCTTTCTGCAACGCTAATAGCGGGCCTGTTCACCACAGCAGGTTTAGCTATTTACGACGGCAATTTCAGGTAGGAGATGATGAGGATGAAATGCGAGTCTGTCAGCTCCGTGCAATGTTTCGTATGGGAACGTAGATGGTGTGGGCCAGTGAAGGAGTGAAAGAAATATGAAAGCAGGTGGCCAAAGATCGAGTTCGTCGTTTGGTCGCCATATAGGTCGTGGACGTGCGGGCGTCCGCTCAGCCGATTGGTTCAGATCCCATATCTGCTGTCTCGTGTATTATTTATTAGCCTACACTCCTTTTCCTGTGGTGCTAAGCCATATTTACTACCCTGTACGGACTGGACGGGGTAACACGGAACGCCCTTGCTAACACGAACCTTACCACCCTCCCCACTTCAGATTCGGTTACAAAATATCCTGTACCGCAGTATAATCGCGCGCCGATATAGACAGCCACACTTATCTAACTGCACCATTTCAGTTGCGGAGTCGGACGCTTGAACAGGCAACTTGACGGGGGAGCATGGCGCAAGCTCGTGCACCCGCAAGCAGCGGCTGTGGCGTTTCGAAACTCGCACACTCGCGCACCGTCCACAAGCAAGGCTGCGTTCACGCGCCCATAATGGATGCGTCTTCGTGCTTCGTTGTGGGCCGCCCGGACAGAGGATGCCGCACGTCGGGGCCATATCTGTCATTTTGTCCCGATATTGCCATATCTTCTTCACGTTGCTGCCTTATTCGCTGCGTTTCGCCGGGAGTTCTGGATTGCGTAATAGCAGAACTAGGCCCGTTATGGGAGCGCCGAACCAGAAGAGCGGCAGTTTTGGGGTTTGCCAACCACACCCGAACACAAAAGCGTCAGATCCCGTCCACTCATTTTTCTTTTTTTTTTCTTTTTATTTAACGCAGCGGCTGCGTACGTGTACATATAAATAGCGCGCGTCTATACAGATGGACATTAGAGCTTGTTCGCGCGCATGCTTGATCTCTCTCGTTCTTTCATTCGCGCCATATTCCCTAACACGCTCCGCGGACAGCCAGCCCTGCTCCGCGATATTAATGACTCTGAAGGGTGAGTTATGAATAAGAATATTCGTGCCGCAGCCTCAGCTATGATGAGAGTGGTGTTGGTTCAGTAGTTAGGCTCCGCGTATGCGGCGGTTAGAAAATTAAGAGTGGAATGCGGTGGCGCAGGCGGGAAGAGTTTTCCTTTATGCGCGGTGCGGTCTGCGCGCATGATTAGAAACAGGGGCGCGCAATGGGTCTCTCTACTGAGGTGATGTTGCGCAAGCTGCGCCTTACTAAACCTCGTTTTATGAGCAGGACCTTTTCTGTGTTTCTCCTTCCGTATGTAGGCATCTCGCTTGTTCCTTGCTCGCTTACCATACATATCGCACGCACCGCGCGACTCAGGGTCGTTAATAATTTCTCTACTGTATTGCTGTCCTCGTGCTTAACCGACCCCTTTAATTATTTCGGAGGGAACGTCAGAGCCACAGCCTCACGCAAGGTCTGTCGTCTGGCGGTCGCCGATGCGAATTAGTTGTTCCAGGTGCTCACAAACAACGCCGTTTTATTCAGCTGTTCAATGTCGGCATAATTAAAGCCGTGAGAACGATGTTCATGAGAAGTGCAGTGTTGTTGCTTGCCCGTAATGGAGGCGAAGCATTCGTCTTTAGCGCCGTTCCTTGTCGCTGCTATTATTGTCTCACCCGAAAGACCGTTTCTTCCTGTGAAATTTCAAATGGGAAAAGTGAAGAAAGAGGTGAACGGGAAGCTGCTTTTTTTATTTACTTCTGTTCAAACTCCGTCCATTGCACAACGCTTCGAGGACATAACGACTACACGAAGTGCTCCGTGATGAATTCCTTGCATGACACAGAAGGCCGTGTCAATCGTTGTCCACATTCGTGGAAGGCATGTCGCAGGCAATTTTATCGTCCTTCACGGCAAACATAAATTTGCACGAGGTCATGATAAAACCAAGTCTGCACTTAGTATATCTTATTGAAATCGATTATTCTTATGTGATTCGCGCCTGCACATGTAGTGTTCCACTTTGTGCGAAAAATAATCCTTGTGAATGAGTAATGTGTTGCAGAGCGTTAAAGCCCTGCACGTGCTGTCGCACATGGCACTCACGTACACTTTTACGTGTACCAGCTGACTTATTCGCTTAATTAATTGTAATAACGAAAAGTTTGGATCTTTACATCCTAATGAAATCTCTCTTCGCGCAGTAATCGTGTGAGACGGCCCTTCCATTCATGGACGGCTTGGTACACTGCTGCAATGGGTAGTGGACAACCTGCAGGTAAGCGCTCATTGCGTGGTTAAATTTTCAGTTTCTCACACCAAGTGTTAGTTATCGCCGTGTTTGCTTTGCATGCGTGAAAGACGATTCAGCCGACCGTCTGAGACGTTACTTCCTTATAATTGTCCTCGGAGGAAAGAGGTCATGCCCGCAACAACGCCTAGCCCTAAGACCCATCACAACCAATAAAGCACACTATGAAACGCTGCGTGGGATTCAAGCCCGGAAGCTGCATGGGCACGATGCTCCGTCGTTCCCTGCTGCCTACGCGACGACCCCTTGACCCGCTGTTAAAATAAAATGGAGCGGGGGGCGGAACCAAGCAAGAAAGTCACACGTGCCGCCACCACTGTTCTGCGCTAGTTTGCCCAAATACAGAGACGCACGCTGAAAGCTGAATAAAACGAAAATGAGAGAAGGAGAGGGAGCGCCTGCTTCATTGTCTGTGCTCGGCTCGTTCATTATCGCCCCAGCGCCGTTATTCGGACCGCCGTCCGGGGGAGGCAGGCAGCGACAGGGCGAGACGCTCAGCGCCGCGCCTCCTAGCGGGGGATGACGAACGAACGATGGAGGGCAGCGGGGCCCGGGAGGAAAACCCGAGTCAATCCATCAGGCAAACAAAACACTTACCGCAAACAATGCCTCTTTGACGGCGGACCTCTTTTCTGCTCTCCTCAAACGCCGGCGTCGCTAGGGCTTCGCGGGAGAGGGTTAAGCGCCGCCGACGAATTAATGACGCCGAGCATTGCGATGCCCTCTGGGGGGGACGACGTGCTCGCGCCGGGACGTGTCCTCGCTTCGTCTTCTTCGGTGCCGTGATTCAAATTAGAAGGCCCCGTATCGGCTGCTTCGTCTCGCTCCATTCGCTGCATCGTGCTTCCGTTCGCTTGGGGACTAAAAAGAAGAAAACTCTTCGTTTTTCTGTCGCACTCTTCGTTCGCCCTCTACTGTTCGCTCTTGTCTTCTTTGTTATTACACCCGCAGATTACAATTTGAACCGGCTCCCAGTGCCGATAGGCGCACGCTGGGGCTGTTATCGTTCCACCGGCTACATGGACGCTCGGCTCCGTCCTTCGATTCGACCGCGCTCTCCCGTCCCACAACAATCGTGAGCGCGCGCCCTGTTTTGTTTTAAGCGTAGCGTGCACTTATCCTTGCGCAAGCCTTTTGTTAGCCCTCGCCAGTCTTCCGTAATGAGTTGCGGTCCATCTGACGTGCCGCATTCGAATTCGGGCCGATGCGAAGAGCGTTCGTGCAGAATAAAGGCAGCGCTCCGGCGAGTTCGGGCTGAGCCGCTCTGGCCCGACCGTAGGGCTTATCAGTTGACAAGCGACGTTCGATTCGGTCCGTGCCATTCGTCTGCCCGATGCGTCCCAGCAATGCTTTCGCACGGGTCCGTGCAGAGTCGCGCATGGTAAATAGGGAGCGCGTTTGTGTGTTCGTGCCGCGAGCTTTGTTGTATACGGCTCTACGTGGTCGGCGGCCTCGGAAGTTTTAATGGTGCAAAGCCCGGCCTCTTCTCCACCACCAGCCTTTCCTAGACTTGGCGCGCGGAGATAGGCCGTGCTGGTTAACGCACAACGTCCCACGTTCGTCTGGCCGTCGGTGCGAGCGTAGCGTCAAAGCAGATTAGCTGGCTGGACGTCTAGACGCGCGTTCGCTTCGCTACGCGCGCACGTTGACGGTCATGCAAAGCACGTGTATGCGACGTATGTGTCATACGCCATTCGATACAGCACCTACTCGGAACTTAGAGCGAACAGTCATCACAGCCGTTTCGCTACGCTAAGCTGTGCACTTCTTAACTGTACTCACCGTAATCGAGCTGTAGCTATGAATGTGCCTCAACATTCACTGACGGCGCTAGCCCAAGTTTCTCTTATAGTCTATAGACCCTCAATAAGTTAGGATGTTACGGATATCGATGGCAAAGTGCACACTTATTTTAGAGTTTCAAAGAAAGGTGTCGGAGCGCGCACGTTACTATGTCGTGCGACCTTCTCCTTGTACACGGTGTTCCGCAATGGCCATCTAAAACTGTTTTTCTTGTACACTGACGATCGCACCCATAGAATTGATAAGGGTAAGGCAGTAATGTATGTTGACGATACCGTAGTTTTAATCTCAGGGAAGCTCATTAATAACTTGGAAACCGCCTATGATAGAGATCTAAAGAAAAGACTGAATTGGTTCATTGAAGACAGCTTTACACTAAATATATCTAAGACAAAGTGCGACTAATTTTCTTCGAACGGAGTTAAAACACCACCAATAACTTCGAAGAAACACTTGAAACGCAATTTATCGCCGGGACCGTAGGCCAATGGAACAAGCTTCCATTCGATGTCGCAATAATTACGTCACGTGACACTCTTTCAAATTCACTACAGGCACTCAAGTAGTTATTTGCGCGGTTGTGCGAGTGTGTTAGCGCACTGTAAACTTATTCATTTTTCATGTATACTCGACGTGTTGCCACCTGTACTATGTATTGATACTTTGTGCTCTCTCTCTCTCTCTCTCTCTCTCTCTCTCTCTCTCTCTCTCTCTCATTTTTTCCTCGGTTGTAATGTCCACGGGCGCGGTGGCTACTGTGATAAATAAATGACTAAATAAATAAATAAATAAATAAATAAATAAATAAATCTTACTGAGACCGACGACTAAATGTCTTGGTGTAAGTCTAGATTCATGCGTTCATTACTAGGGCACAGGCAACAAACAGCCAACCCAGTAATGCATGTTTTACTTTCTATCAGGCGCTTCAGTACATCTCCGCATATACATTAGGAAGTACCTGCTATTTTTCATAGCCACTTAACATGTACAGTGTCGTGGCATGGAGCATGCACATTAATCTTGCCTAGCTCCGGTATTTAAGCTGGAAAAAAGAGCGCTCCGAATCCAATTATGTCCTCTTTACAGAACCGCTTTTCGAAACATTTAAAATTATGCCTTTTCTTTCATTGTTAAAGACTTCATAACCACTTGCACTGTTCTAAACATATCGTACAATGGCCACTTTCCCAGAACCGCTTTCATTGTGCCAATCAAGCGCACGAGAACACATCTGAACAAAAACTTTAACGTACCGCCCGTTAATAACGTGCGCGGCAGGTGCAGGTTAGCCTACTTCGGAACGGAATTACGGAAAATCTCCGAATTCAGTAAATGAAGTCTTGAAGTTTTCCTTTGTTCTCAAAAACGGTTATAATTCACAATGGTTATGTTTCCATAGTGTAACATAATAGCGTTTCTGACGAGTAACAAATTTATTTAAACGACGTTGTAAAAACTTACCTAACATATAACATAAATAAATAATAATAACATATAATAAATAAATAACATATAACATAAATAAATTAACGACGTTGTAGAAACTTACCTAGCATATAACCTTTCATGCTATCCTTAGTTGCAATTCTGTTTTGTATTCACATACATGAGTCCAGAACTAGCACTGTGGCTAAACACCATGAAGGTTTGGTCAGCAGCACTCTGTATAGGAAGTGAATAAACCAACTTGCTTTGATCCTTAAAAAAAAAAAAAAAGGGAGGCTCTTGCACTCATTTTTATCACCTAAGGTATGCACTGCTACAAGTCAGGGATGTTTTGACTGGTCATTGTCTTTATAGTGACGTAATCGTTCGGTTATGGTTCGCTTGATACAGTCACTTGCTGTACACCCAGCGGCAGAGAAGCCATGCAGAGAGCAGAAGCAGACAGGACACAGCACTACCTGACAACTCTGTCTTTGTCGCATCTACGCGATCGCGTGCAATCGACACCCACTTCTTAGTTGGCGCTATGTCCCGTCTGCCTCTTCGGTTGTCTGCGGTTTTTGGCGTTCCTGTGTGTATACTGTCATGTTAACTAGCCCATTACACTTTTTCTTATGATGCCAGCCTCTTCTACGACAGACCACAGCCTTTTGGGATAAGCTACCTCTATAGATGTTAATGACCTCGCCAATCTTCACGGCGCCATGACGCGCAGTCTGCGTATTAGCACAGACGTTAGAACATTTGTGCTGGCTTTTAAGGTGGTTCAATATTTCGTGCACCTATTTTCTGCGGGTTCAGTCAACTCGGTGTGGTAGATGCGCACGCAAGGTGCGTTGCTCTTATCGCACACAGCCACTAAATGCTGTAGTCGATGTAGCTCGCAGAACCTCATTTTTGCCATATGAAGACAGTGCTACCTTTTGAGAGCACGCACCGGATAAATATTCTTGGCGCGTTTGAAACAAAAAGGTTGCGCGAGGAACACACTAGGCCAACAACGTGTTTTGCTTCTTGGCGCGGTTCCGTGCCAAACTTTCTTCCTTTTCGCTCATGCAACTTTGCGACAAGCAGTTAGGCCACCTAGCATTCGAAAAAGCGAAACTAAATATCAAATATAGCCAGGGAAAGGTGTCTTCTGTCGTAGCTTCTTTCCGAGCCAAGACGCCGCACGCGCGCGCTCCGTTCTCAGTTCTCCGTGTTTCGCTCCAGTGCAGCGCTCCGCTCTCCTCGGCAGCGACAGAGAACATAGTCGGAAGAAGCTCGAGTCGGCAGCTCGGGAAAAATGGAAAGAAACAGCATTAATAAAATAAAAAAAAATACGCGGGAAGAAGATTCCCAAGAGCGAGAACTCCAGTTCCTTGACGTGAAAGGAGTAGCGGCATCTTGGGAGGCAGGAGCGCGAGATCCTTTTGACGTAAAGACTTTTCTTCGTTTTTTTTTTTTCGGCTAGAAAAAGAGCGAAAAGCGCAAAGGATGGGAAGATGCATCCTTGCGTTCACAGCCATCCGTCACGCACGCAGCCAGCTTCCCGAGTGTGATGGGGCGCGCTTGCCTGCGCGGCACGCGTGCACGGCGGGCTTTCCTGTAGGACGCGCACGTCGGTCCAGTGCGCGCGCGCGCTGAAAACATCGCGCGCTCTCGAATCTTCTTCCGCGCCGCCCCCGCAAGCAGCTTCCAGCGGCCAACAATGACGGCCGGGCATCACTCCGTGCCAATAACGAGTCGCGCTCAGCGCCGACTCCGACGTCTCATCGCGCGGACGTCGTCCCCGTCGTCTGCGCTGCGCAGCCATAACTGAAGAGAGGGAGGACTCAGGATGGCCCAGCGGTGCGTGAAGCGTTCTCGCTCCAACCCGCCGCTTTCTTACTACCCTTCCTTCCCTGCCCGGAGCTCTGCAGGAGTATACTCCGAGCGGTGCCGTCTTCTTCTTCGCCGTCTCGGTTCCCGTATTCCTTTTTCCCTTCTGCTCCTTCCCACCCAACGGAGCCCACCGTTCGCGCTCGGCCGATCCGAAAGGCCTAACTGCAGCGTTGCGCGCGCCAGGCAAAGCCAGAAAAATGTAAGAAATGAAAAAGAACGAAGAAGAAAACGGTAGGGGAGACGGCTGCAGGATGACGGATGTTTTTCCCGTTGGGTCCTGACGTTTATGAAATGCGAATCCTGACGTATTGGCCCCAATATCGCGCGCTTATGGATCCCGACGAGTTGGCGCTGCTCCCCCAGCACCGCTCGACTGGGCTTTTCTTTCTCGCCCTCCTCCTGCACTTGGAGCCTCGCTTGTTTGGTTCTGCTTCGCTTTCATCGTCATCTTTTCGCAGTTGTTGTCCGCTTCCTCCATTTTTGTTATCGCCGTGTTCTACGCACCACCGCGCTCTCTCTCTCTTTCTCTCGCATTTCTTGCCAACGCCGCTCCTCGTTCGCTCCACGGATATCATATTTTTTTTTTTCGTTCTGCCACTTTACGGCCTCCAGCGTGGGTCCTAAGTACTCGCTCTCACTCTCGCAACCCTTGCTCTCAAGCTGCAATAAAATGACTGAGTTCATCTGACAATTTCTGAGGGGGAAGAAACTTTATGGCCGCGTTATATATATGTTCGTGCGAGCGTCGGATAGATATAGATTTCGCCTAGCGTCCGTCCTGCCCGCTAGCGGCGTTACAAGGGAGCGCGTTTCCGGTAAAGTGAAAGCTGGCTGTCGGAATGTCGTTGTTTCCGGCTCAGCCATTTATTACGGCTGGTTTCCTAAGCCCAAGGCGTTCTTATTAGGCGAGTTTTGCTTTCTCGGCCGATTTCTCAGCATTTTGTCGTCTTCTTTCTCCCTTTTTATCGAGTGATTTGTTTTTGCCGTTCTCTCCATACAGCCAGTTCTTTTATTTAGTTGCTGTTTTTTAAAACCTGTCGTCGTCCATCTTTGTGCCCTTGCAGAGAGCCAAGTCGTTGAAGTCTCGGCGAATCGGGCATGATTCATCGCTTCCTGCTTGAAGCTATTAATTACGCGGGCATTTTTATCCGCTGCATGTGAAGCGTGTAATCGGCCAACTCGGATATACCGTGTAAACAAGCTTGTGCAGGCATACGCTATGATCTCTCGAACTGCATAACGCAGAGCGAAGCAAAGAAAAAGTGTGTAAAGCGTACATGATGATGGTTGATACAGCCGAATATCAGAACACATTTACGAAAAAGCTCGGTGACCATCGATAAGCATATGAAAGCAGTGTTTGTTGCGGGGAGCACATTTAGTGGGTAGCGTTTGTTTGTTTCATCGCGTAATCCTGTGGCACACAGCTCTGTCGTTTTGTACATCCAGCGGTGCTCCTGTATTGCCTCCAAAAGGGTAGGTGGGGGAGGACGACGACTGCCCTGTATACAAGAAGCCTTTCCTCCACGACGGCCATTTAAACAACGTTGTGATCGAACGAGAGCTCTCGCGCGACGGTGTTACGACATCGTGACAAGGGGCCTGAATATTTGGCCGACAAAAACAGAGACTTGAAGAAGCCAAATCTTTAAAGAAGCTGCCTGCGTTTTGTCACTCGTTGCCGATTTTGGTAACAGCCGGAGTACGCATGCGTGGTTATACATGCCCGATGAAATTTGACGAGCATATTATTTTGTTCTATTCGCTTTGTTAGAGTTTCAAGAGTTTTAACACATTTGTAATGTCTCTTTTAAAATACATTTTCCGTTGGAAACGATCGCACCCCGGAAAGAGGTGTTGCTCTTAAATTGCAACCGTCACACGTGCAGCTGGAGAAAGAAAATTAAGATAAAAAAGAAAAAGCTTGCGAGAGCTACCTACATTTCAAAAATAGTAAAAACTGTAAGCTCTTCACAGGCTGCTTGCAGCCTGATTACTTGGATTGCTAAACTGGCGCTAACGGTAGCCATTTTGCTGTAATTGCCTTATCTGTGTAAGGAACTGCGATATCTGTGGATGTCTCGATAATCCCGTTTTAGAGTATCACCGATTCCCGTTCTTTCTAACGACTGCCGCAGTAGCAGCAACAATAACAGCAAAGGCGCACTTCAAATTGAAATTGAAGGGCTCCGGGGCGTAGAGACGGAAACATTGCCCTCTCGTCGTCAGAGGCTGTTGGATTGCAAATTTCGTTTCTGTTTCCGCACGAGGCGCCTTTCACAATAAAAGCATCGCCAGCGAGAGCGATATATAAAAAGAAAAAAAAACAAGCACAGGAAGTAAATAAAGGGTGAAACAGGGACAGAACAGGGAGGAGGAAATGGACGACGATTCGGTGCCGTCGCACGTTGAGCGGGCGAGCCGAGAGGATGACGGAGCGAGCTCGGTATAACGTTGGCGCCGAGTGCGGAATCTGTGCCCACCCATCGCTCGCTACTGTTAATTAACGCGTAGATGAGAGTCCTCGTTAGAGAGCTGTTTATAACGGCCCCGAGGCGTGCGGTGTGGCGCTGCGCTGCAAAGCCCCGCGGGCCGGCGACCGCTCGCCCTGCGGATCAACGCGGCGCTTCGCCACGGAGCGGAAGGCCGGCGCTCGCTGCAGACACCCCGTTGGCGAGTGCGCCAGCAATAAAACGCGCTCTGCGACCAGAACAGAAACGCTCGGAGCTTCGAATGGATAAGACTAGCGCATCGGGCTGTTGTTGCAGGACACCGTGTCGTCACGCAGGTGTTCCTCGCGCGAGGGAAAATTGCAGCGCTCGGGAATGCAAACTGTGCGAGAGGGTTGAGTTGAAGGGAGCGTTGCGAACATGTATTAGAGTGCAAGGCAATTACTCTGGTCAGCGAGCTACGTAGTTGGTGCGTGCTCGGAATGAAACAGCGTTGCCCCGTCTCGTCTCCATTTTTGTGTCGGTTTTGTTTTCAGCGCAGTTGGATTCCCAGAGTGCCGCAGGCACCCGCGTCGTGTATATACTTTTGTTATTGTTCACTTGGATATGCACCCACGATAGGAAAATATGCTTGGCCATTCGAGTGCTTCATGAAGCTCTTCAATTAAATATTTGTTTTCTTTTCTTTTTTTAATCTAATGTACGCCATCCATATGTGCGCTACGCACACCTGGCTTGTATAGAACTTTCGCGTAGGCCGCGTTATCTAATCTTTGTTGGAGACACGTATACGTCGTATACTCCTTCCTTGTTCCTTTCTTGGTCGCACAGAAAGCATAAATATAACAAGGCGCAAAAAAAAAAAAGAGAAGAAAAGCCACAAGTATTCGCACTGTCGGAGGTCTTCATTTGCTGAGTTGGATTTCGTGACTCAAAAATACACTGTGCCGAGGCAGACACATACTTGACCAATGGACCTACGCATCTAAGCCTCAACTGTGAGAACAAGTCCGTCTACGTGCCTCTGACGTGGCGACTGGTGACCAAGGACACGTATGTCGGTGCTAGCCTGTTTAATAGAGGACGAGGACTCGCTAAACGAAATGTAATTGATTTCAGTCCTATTCGCAAGGCCTTTAATTTTGCTGGACATTGTCATTAATTACTTCACGAACCACACTTGTTCGTGATAGGCGTAAATCTCGCAATTTATGTCTTCGTTGCTTCCCGCAGCAAGCGTGCGTTGGTTCAGAGGCAAAAGCGGTTCGTTGCGTCTTCTTTCGAGTACATGAGCTACTTTGAGTGCTGATCAGGATAAATGCAAAACGAGGATAAATGAGCACTGCTACTCAATTCAAATACGCGCGCAGCTATGCAGTTTTAACAGCTGAGCTGTTTAGGGTCTAGGTAAAAACGGTAGCTTTCGCAGTTAACACAATGGAGCTGTCACGCAGAATGGAAAAGCGGACCCGCTCTTGCCCTTGGCCCACTATACCCACACTGCTACATGATACTGATCATGCGATGGGCAATATAGAAAGAGTAGAGAAAGTGAGAAATAAATAAGGTGGGAAAGAAATTAAAAGTAAAGAAAGAAATAAAGGAAGAAGAAAAGTAACGGGTTGCGCGCAAAAGGAGAAAAAAAGTGGCCTCGCGCTTGTCCTCGACCCGCTGCAAATTATCTTGACCTAAGCCCGCTGCGGTAGTGACAGTGAACTCCACATCCTTGCCGCGATAGTGAACTTTACATCCTTGCCAAAGCTCAGCTATTTGCTCATATTTCACAGGCATGGAACAGGCTTTACTTTTTTCGCAATACAAAACAGTCTTTGTATACCACGCTCGGTGCTTTTTCAGATATCTAAGAAATGAAAGAACTGCTTGCCTCATTATGCTCTCTCTCTGTCTGTCTGCGTGTGCGTGTGTAAGGGGGATGGGGGCTACTGCATAGAGACGGTCATCCAGCGACCACTGTGACTTCTTGGGCTCGGTCAAAAGAGCGCGGACCGCGTCGTTGCCCCTGAGGGCCGTGTGTATTATTAACTGCATGCAGGCCCTGTTTGCGTTCTGACCCGTGCAATGCACACTGTTTGCTCGACCCCAGGTTCGAATAGTCGACTCGCGTCTGTCGTCGACGTCGTTCCCGTTATACAAGGGAGTGGAGGGTGGGCCGCGAATGAACCGAACGGCATCTGCAATGCCACACATATTTTTTTTTTTTGTCTTTTCCTCCTTCCTTTCTTATTTTTTTTTCTAGCTGGGCATAGCGCAGGGCGTGTTTCTTACTGCAGGAGTCATCAGTTCTTTATGATTTGTACGTTCTTTGTTTGTTATCTCTGCTTAGTGAACGTTGCTGGCCAGACACGCAGTCGTTTCGTCTCTCGTTTGCGTGCACTCGGTACGCCCTCACCGGAACGGTGCCCGTCACATAAATGTAAATCTTTTACCGTCTCTGCGGTGACATAGCGAGGGCCCGTATGCTGTGCTGTTTGCTCAATTTTCTCTCAACGGAGTCAAGCCAAAGATAGACGTCGCATCTTGCTGCTTCTTCCCTTCTCTCGGCCTGAGGCTGTCGTCACGGCTATTCACAGGGTTCTTCCAGCCCGCTGACTTTTCTTCGCCTCCCGCGCTTCTTTCTTGCGCGTATGCGCGGGAAGCGGGTCGGCGTCTGTAGTGTTTATTGCTCACCGATATGGAGTGCCAGTGTTTGGTTCAGTTTGTGCTCTTCGGTGCTGGTGCATGTGCGAAGCGCCGAGCCCGCTGCACAAATAAAACACAAAATAAACGTGCTATTTTGTTTACACGAATCTGACGCGAGAAGGTTCACTCAGAAGCAGGGCTTGCAAATCGCTAGCGGGGCACCGCTTGTTGTCAACCCTGCCGCTTTTGTAGTTAGGGCGTGCCTTAAATGTGGTGCGAACCTTAGCACAAGCCTAAGAAGTAGCTTGAGCAGCTTGATGCGAGCAGCACCCTATGACAGCCCGCTCACTCAGGCTGGCTGGATTGCACGGCAACACCGAAATCTGGACCCGACGGCGCCACTGAGCTTTTCCCGTGCCGACCGTGTTATGGTCATTTATGTTCGTCGATTTCTGCGCTTTTGGGGCATTATCAGTGAAACTATTGCAGCACTGACGATCTTTCCTTGTTTATAACGGCTAAAGGTTCTCAATAAATCGATCTACAGCGCATACTGTATGTGCTGCGTTGCGTCACCATCACATGGTCAATATTTGCGCAACCTATGCATGAACTAACTCTGGTGCTGCGCATACAGTATGTAACAGATCCGCGTGCTCCCTGGTGATGAGGGTGGCGTTAGGAAACGGGCCCCTGCCGTTCTCCATCGAACGACGTATACGTGCTGTCGCCGGGTCTGCTCGTTCCCATTCCTCTGTTCTCCTCAATCACCCGTTATGAGCCCACTCAATTTGACCTGACCCATGCGTACAGGGACGACGGCACTGGAGAGCCGCTGCTTCTGTGCCCGGGCATCCTTATGGCGTGGTCCCCCTTCCATCATTTTCAACGTCTCTCTCGCGCTCTGCATTTGCTTTTTTCGTACGCTCTGCTTTGTTTGCACCGTCTCGTTTGTGGAACGGCTGTTTGCGCGCGCAAGCCGCTGCACTTGCTTCCCCTCCTCGTGGCTCGCGCATTGATTCGTGGCCGAGATGATTGGCTTTCGAAATCGACCGAATCGGGGCAGAGCGCGCGCGCGTGTTGTGTGTGGCCCTAACCCTGCTTCAGAGGCGCCGAGTGGAGGTCGTTCCCTCGGAGTGCGCGGCGTAAGCCGGTCCTCTTGCGTTCCTTAACCGCTCGTTTCCCCGGGTGATTGGAAGCTCTGTGCTCTCGCGTTGTTCCGTTTCATCGCGCCGACGTTTTTGTTTGCCAGAAAGTTTCCCCAGGAACGCCGGGATAACGAGATATTCGAGCGACAAGAGGGCACGACCTTCACGATTGTGATGGACAAGGAGGACCGGTGCGTTGGCCGAACAGTCTATCGAAGGTGTAGCGCTTTCTTTCCTCTATTTTTTTTTTTTTCGGCGGCTCTTGGCGCGTGAAGGTTGTGTGCTTTGTACAGCCTGGGAACGTTGCCTTTACTACTCTTCCTCTTGATAGTGCTGCGCCTGCTCTCCCTACTACTACTACTACTACTACTACTACTACTACTACTACTACTACTACTACTACTACTACTACTGCTACTGCTGCTGCTTTTGCAAGAGCGGAGGCTCATTATTATTATTATTATTATTATTATTATTATTATTATTATTATTATTATTATTATTGGAAACATTTTGCGAACAGCTAAGTCGTGGCTTATTTTTAAAACAAATCTTGTGCCACATTGGTTGTGAATCATGACTTTCGTGGCATGCCATATTCGCCTTGGCGACGGGCTCCCTGTTCGCTTGCGAGTGCTCATAGGGCGCATTGCGGCCGATCCTGGCGGGTTAAAGTGAAAAGGGCCTTTCCTCTCTCTCTCACACACACACGCACGTACGTACAAACAGTGACTGTAAGGTGCAATGGCACAGTGACACCACACCGTACATGCGAGATGTGGGACACATCTAGCTGGTAGCATGCGTTGATGAGCACAACACGAAAGAGGACTATCTTCGCTTTCGTCGTAAATGTAAGTTGTGTGTATATTTACATGGGTCCGCAGCGCTCACGGACATGCGCCAAGCTTTAGAACGCAGCACAATCTGAAGTCATGGTGCCAGAGGAGCCTCGTTAGAAAAACAAGGACCCGTACTCATGAAGAAAAGGTTAGAACTTCTTTTGTAGTCAAGAGAAAATGTCAGCCAACCTTCATGCTTCAAAATGTGGATTACGTTGGCCTGTCGATAGGAAAGAAATTATGGCAACAAAGGAATACCTCTGAATAATAATAATAATAATAATAATAAAAAGGCTTCGTTCATTTAGTCTCAGTTGTGTAATACCACAGCCCTCTGATGTAAACACGTTCAGAAGTTAAAGAATGATGAAGACTTGAAGTGATGAAAAAATCGTTGAAATCAACCAAGAAGAGGGAATGCCGCCCACTAAGAGGCATCGTTTCGACAAGTGGACTTGTCTTCACCAGCCGCAGGCACTACTGGCTCTATTTCCCCGCTTTTTATTGTCTTCGACAATGTTTTCATCGCCACTCAGTGATGCATGTCGAGGTAAACTATATATAATATGAGACGTATTTATAATATGGAAGACTGCCCCGCCACGGTGGTCTAGTGGCTATGGTACTCGTCTGCTGATCCGAGGGTCGCGGGATCGAATCCCGGCCGCGGCGCCTGCATTTCGATGGAGGCGAAATGTTCAGGCCCGTGTGCTGTGCGATGTCAGTGCACGTTAAAGAACCCCAGGTGGTCGAAATTTCCGGAGACCTCCACTATACGGCGTCTCTCATAATCAGAGCTGGTTTTGGGACGTTAAACCCCACAAAACAACATATAATATGGAATGTGAAAAAAAAAAAAAGACGTTTTGCAGTGAGTTACGCGTTCAGAGTACTTTAGGTCCAGAGTACACGACCCGCGGAGCCGCAAATTTACGCCCGAACGCATTAGTGCACACGTTGTTGTCTTGTTATGTGGGCTTTAACGTCCCAAAACCAGCTCTGGTTATGAGAGACGCCGTAGTGGAGGGCTCCGGAAATTTCGACCACCTGGGGTTCTTTAACGTGCACTGACATCGCACAGCACACGGGCCTCAACATTTAGCCTCCATCGAAATGCAGCCGCCGCAGCCGGGATGCATTAGTGCACACGTGAGCACATATTTGCGCCGCTAATAGCGCATTCAACCCGTCTGAGCTGTTGTATGTTTGCAGTACTTCGCTTATGAATAAGGAACTACGAAGGCAGTGTATGAGACGTAGAATGACCGATGTTTAGAAGAGATGTACTTGGGGTAGTTGGTGGGAATTGATTTTGCAAGAGCAGCGGAACAAGTAGAGAACCAAGAAATAGCACGAAACGGCCGCTGACTCACAACTAAAAGTTCATTCGAAGACACAGGGAAAACACATATATAGCCCTGACTTAGTCACATGGCACAACCGTGGCATCTGCGCACCAGAGTTACCAAGGTCACAAAATCACCAGATCATCATGCCGAAGAGAGACACGTATTTCAAAAACGCAAGGACATAAAAGAAAAGAGTCCAGTGGCAATTCCTTACTTGCACAAGTTTTCTGATTGTCTGAAGAACGTGGGTAGTAGATATGGCGTACGTGTTGTCTTGTCCGCTCCCAACAAGCTCTCCTCCATCTGCTCCCGTGTGCAAAAAGTTCTGGATTGCGTAAGACGTGTTCTCTGTGACGGGCAAAGAAAAATGGTTAGGTGTGTTGCAAATCATTTGCTGTCTCTAGGCTGTCATTGACATGCCGAGCAGCTTATACAGGACGAAGCGGTCGTTGTATCATTGTTACAATAAAACAACACTTGTCATCGTTAGCGGCCACGGGCAGTTTGCACTTGCCTGCTCATTGTAAGGAATGTGGCTGTCAGTCAGTGGTTGTGTAAACCGCGTGTATAGTGATCCGGAAATGTGCACTAGGGAATTTATGGAAGCATTTTACACTGAAAGAGGGGGGGAAAGCGCGTGAGCAAGGGATTGGTGGCACTGATTGATAAGGAGGTTCGCTGCTTGGATTTTAGCCTGCCGCATTGAATTGTATAACAATCTGGACCGTGATGTACGTATCTGCTTTTTCTTTTTTTGCATTTCTTTATGTACATCTCGCTGTTTCACTTTCTTTTGTCGTTGCGTTTTTGACACACATGTCTCTCTTCGACTTGACCTGGTGATTTTACTACTTTGGTAACTGTTGCCCAGAAGCAGTGCTTGTGCCATGCGACTAAGTCGGGGCTATATATATATTTTCCATGTGTCTTCGAATAAACTTTTAGTTGTGAGTCAGCGGCCTTGTCGTGTTCTTTCCTTGTCCAATTCTTGTTCCGCTGCTGTTCTTGTGAAATAAGTAATGTTTGCCAGAAAATGCTCCACGAGCCAGTCCGTACACACTGACGTTCCATTGTCCGAACCTCTTTGCTATTTCTTTATGACATTGTGTCGTCGGCATTACTGCGAACCTACGCGCGAATTCCAGCACACGTTCTGCCGGAACACCAGGCGACGTTCGGGCAGCTCTCGCCCTATACGCGCCGACGATACGCGCATATGTAGTAGTACACCGTCTTCCATTCGCGCAAAACGATGGCACGATGCCGTGGCCTGCAGCGGCCTAACCGCGCCTCGCGGTGCCTCATATTCCACGCCGGTTCGCATCAACACGTGCCGCACGTCCGCGGGAGGACGTCGTCGCGTCCCGGGCCCAAATCCTCGCCGTCGCCGACGGCGTCGACGACGTGATCTCACGCGTCGCGTTGGATCGGCGCGGCTGAAGCGACGACAATGTGACCGGCGCTCCTAGCCCTTTGGCTTCTTCATCTTGGGCGGAAAAAGAAAAACACAGCCACGGCCGCCGGAAAGGCTTTTTGGCCGAGGCGCGCCTGGGGAGCGCTCAAGGCCAACCTGGTAGACGTGACTCGCACGACGGAGCGCCGGATTCGAGACCACCCGCCTGCGCGGCTCGGCCGTTTGCCGGCTGCAGCCGGCGTCCCGCTGCTTGGCCACCGCTGGCTTCTTTCTCGCTTGCTTCTTTTTCCATTTGTCTTCCTCGCTTTCCCATTCCCTCTTGTTTCTCTGGCCGCAGTCGTCCCTTCTTTATGGAGAGAAGACATTGTTTCCTATATTCTGCGCTACTCGCAATCGATGTTGCCGCGCCGTCGACCTCATGTTTCAAAGCTAGATTTCCTTTCCATTGTCTTAGCTTTTGGCCGTTGTAGGAGATTATTAATTATTCGGAGCAGCTACCTGTATCCCACATAGGCCAGTGACAAATGAAAAACAACGTACTGCTATACACAATACACCGCTTCTGCAGTGCTTTCCGCTGTAAGGTCCATAGATAAAAAGTTTTACCTAAGGACCTTACACCTCGCTGTTGTCGCTGACTCAGCCTGCAGACAGTCTATTCACGGTTGTTTCGCTGTGTGCCTCTCGTGGACGTTCTTTGAGGAAGAAACCGTGGTACGAGAGCGCACGCTGACGGCGCCTATGGAGCGGCTCGAACGGAACTTCGGCTTGACGCCCGTGCTTTGTGCTGTCACCGAGTGGCGGCAACAACGTCGAGACACGTTCCTTTTTTTTTTTTTTTTTGCTTCGAGATAAAGTTGGCGGGTCCTCGTGCGTCGCAATAAACTTCAATCTTCCACTGTCAGGCTGAGACAAGTCAGCCAAAAAATGCATAGTTCTGGAGAAAAAAATAAGCGAAGCCGGCTTGTTCGGTGGTAGTTTGTTACGACATGCCGTTTGTTATTATTTTAGGCACACCCTCGTTTCGTTTCGCAGCGGCACGTTGCACGCTCTTACGCTCGTTGGAAGAACAATCGAAGCGAGTACAGTCGAAGAATGACTCAAACTTTTTGGCATGCTGGCAATAGCTGTCGCGTTCAGTGTTTGTCCTGCCTCTTCGTTTTAAGGCAAAAGCTTTATTGCTCATGCGGAGGCCACTGCTCGTGTGTCTAGTTGACATACAAGAATAGACCTTTTTCATAAATTGCAAGCTAGCTTTCCTGCAATGCAGCTTGCCCTACTAATGGCGGCATTGGCAATCCGGCAAACAACGTGTGCAAGCGCAATTCGCTTGCGATAGGGCATGTAAAATGTCGACGCAGCCCTTCTGATACAAACATTCCCAAAGAACTTGTCGCAGCATGTGCAACTTGAATTTTGACAGCATTTAAATAAAGGCAGCTGTCGCCATTAGTAGGGCAAGTTGCATTGCAGGGAAGCTAGCTTTACAGTTTATGAAAAGGGTCTATTGGCAATGTCAAATACCCGAGGATGGTACAAAAAATTTCACGTGACAGGAAGCCCAAAGGTGCGCCGTAGCATGGTTAGGCGTCAGTGAGACGCCATTGATGATTGACATGGTGAATGCGATATTAATTAACGATTGTTGCTCAAGAATTAATTAAACGCCTGCATGTTACAGCTCCGCGTGGATATGTGCCACGCTTGATGGGGGGCTCGAGCGCAGATTTGCGAAAGCGTTGAGCACACTGCCTTGACGGGCTAGTCGGTTTGAATGTAAATACTTTTTTAGTGCAAAATGACATGCACACGAAAGGCGACAGGACAAGGCGATAATGTTGGCCTGTGCTGGCTAAATAGTGGCTAATATGTAGGGTGATGTGGAAAAAAAAAAAGGGGGGGGGGGGTGGAGGGGTTAAGCAGCGTATCAATTTGGGTGAGTTTGTTTCCCTTTGTCCCCTTTCGTGTGTACACTTTGTTGATGACGAAAAACGTAGGATATTTGGCATCTAATGTTGCCTATATAGTGTGTACTGTATAGCCGATATTGCCAGATATCGGCTAGTGTTGCAAAATGACGGTGAACGTTGGCCGGTATTTTTAGATGCTGACCATATATACGCCATCATATGACAGAAACATATTTATTCACTTTCACGTATTCAATAGTGTACCAAATCTTATCCTTCTCTGACCCCAGCCCGTCCGCTGAGTGCGACATTTGTGCCATTGAAAATGAATATTAAGTCACGAAGAACCGTCTACGCGCAAATATGCAGACCTACGTATTTTTGAATTATCAGCTAGACGGTAAACGAATAAAATAAGTGGGGCACGTCAATATTTAGGCATTGCAATATCAGGTTGCTTATCCTAGTAAATTAAAAAAAAAAAACCAGATAGGCCACCGACTTCTGCAATGCCACAGAAGTAAAACATTGGCCACTAAGACTTAGCCCTCAACTTTGCTGCCCGATGTGTTAAACAGAATATCCGGCACTGATACGTCCCGTTCTGGAATAATATAAAAAATGTGGAGTAAATTAATTTGAAAGAGAAATAAAAAGACGTTAAAGATGATTCTTTGTTTTGCGATAAGAGGCTAACTGTCGACAGCTTGCAAACTCCTCGGCGCTATGAAGTGTGCATGTGTCAAGAATATTTCACTTACGAGCTCCATAACGCATGCCCGTAGACAAAAATCTAGCCATAAGTATAACTTAGGTTAGGTACCATAAATATAGGTTCAAGAAACAGATTTATTACGCTCTTGTGCAATCATACCTTCACTATTGCCTATTGGTCTGGGGAAGCACAACGCAAGCCAATTTAAAATCACTATTTGTTTTACAAAAAAAAAAAAAAAGCCATTAGATCCCTTGGTAATTTTAACGATCAGGATAGCACAGAAGAACACTGGAGGTAACTCGGCATACTATGCATATATGATTTAAAGATTCTACGACTGGCTCTAGAAACACATCATTTACTTAACAATGACCCTGCCTTTTCAGTCATGTTACAAGACCCCCAAAAACTGCTACCGTATACACTTCGACATGCTAATTACCGGAGCAATAAAGTCAGGACAAACCATAGTACACAAACACTGCACTACCAAATGACAAGCCTCTTGAACAACAACGAATGCATAGAAGAAATAACAAACCACCAATCCGGAAAAATAGTAAAGCGGGAAATAAGTCAACTACCTCTCTCGTAGTTTTTATTGCCCATATGTCAGTGTTAATAGTAAATATGTGTGCATTGCGTAAATTGGCACTTATGTTACTTTTTATTTGTTCATATAACCTATAGTTTCTTGTTCAGAGCAATGACTGAATGATTGCGGTTCTTATACATTAATACAAACCGTCACATTACCTTTGTAAAATTTATTTCTGTATGGGCACTTTTACTTTCACGTGTTTTTTTTTTTTTTCTCTACGGATCCAAGGTACTTCATTTACACCGTTTATTCGGCAATGCTTGTGTGCAAACTGTTGTTTTCAGGTGGGAGGACCCCGTCAGGCGTTAATTTCTTTAGTCGTCTCTCTCCTAAGTGTATTTGAACACTTGAATAAAAATAAATTTCAGTTTCAGTTGATTGCTTTTCAATTTTTGCGATACCGAAAGCATCACTGCTGCGGGGAGTAGACGCTTGGTAAGCTAGAAACGGCGCAACAAGAAAATACAGGTGGAGACGCCACTCCGAGATGATAGGCGTCACAGATTCTGACGTCTGACGTCATAGATTCTGATGTTTGCTAAGGCTTGCATAATTACTGGTTGGGAAAAAAAAATGACACATGTCGGATTTTAAGAAGGCCAGAGGCGTAACATCGAAAAACCTCATGGCGCATGTCCAATAACCTCGTATGAACACGTATGAATCATACGTGTTCTCGTATGATTCATACGAGATTATTGGATACGTGGTATATGTGGCATATGAGATTTTTCGATTCTGAAACACGATGCATACATCGTGTTTCAGAATACCCTATTGAACGTGGCCCGAATACGAAAGAAAGCAGACTGGATTTTGTGACGTCATGTGCCGTCAGTATTGGGCGCGCAATTCCACTAAACGCGCCGAGACGGTGGCCAAAATGACGATGACTTGGGGGCCGCCATTCCTTCATCATCACGACCGAGTTACGCGGTTAGTAATGTTTACGTACTCGTACTCAAAAATTAAACTT
Organism: Hyalomma asiaticum; assembly: GCA_013339685.2. Taxonomy (NCBI): domain Eukaryota; kingdom Metazoa; phylum Arthropoda; class Arachnida; order Ixodida; family Ixodidae; genus Hyalomma; species Hyalomma asiaticum. Next base: position 50,619,518 of record CM023483.1, on the reverse strand, counting down.
TGACTTCTTCTAATATTGAATATGAAATGGCGAGATCAACGAGAATAGAGTTATTGAGTGATATTTTATCAGCTTAAACAGCTTTAGTGTTTCACTTTAGTGTACACTCTAGGACAATAGCACTAGCGTGGCAGAACTGGTTCATTGTACGCGGCGCTGTTAGACGTTTCTAACCAAATCGAGTTAGTGACGTCACACAAGGTGGATGTTCGTAAGAGTGCATTCATTCTCCACTTTGAATCGAGATAAAGATGAAAACTGCGGAACACGTCATTTCTTGCGTGGGTTCCGTCGACAGATGTGGAAGAAAAAAGACTTCATGTTAACGTGTGTAAAAAAAAGTATACCTCAGATCGGCTACTGCGGAAAGTTTCCTGAATTCATGTACAAGAAAGCACTTGCGTCGCACGGTTGCGGATGTATATGCTAGGCACGAACGTTTTGAATATACAGTAGATGCCTGCTTCAGCGTCTTGCGGAACACAATCAGTCCATGTTACCGTTGCCTATGCAGCCAGTGCCTAAGTAGTTACAGAAGTTGTTGTTGTTTGTTTTGTGGGGTTTAACGTCCCAAAACCAGCTCTGATTATGAGAGACGCTGTAGTGGAGCTCTCCGGAAATTTCGACCACCTGGGGTTCTTTAACGTGCACTGACATCGCACAGCACACGTGCCTCAACATTTCGCATCCGTCGAAATGCATCCGTCGCGGCCGGGATCCGATCCCGCGACCTTCAGATCAGCAGCCGAGTACCGTAGCCACTATAGACCACCGTGGCGGGGCAGGCAGTTACAGAAGTGACCAGGGTGGCGCCATATGCTCCGTTTAGTATCTTGCTCTCTCAAAAAAGAGGCATGCATGTTCACTAACGCTTTACTAAGCATCCACAGTCCGAAAAGCCGCTATACCTTCTTAGTATTTTCAGGTAGTAAAATTGTAGGTAGTGAAGTTCACTACCTGCGGAAGTAAGCGGCAGTACTAACTCGAGCTCACCATCTTAGTGAAAAAGTTCGTTCAAACTACTAACTACATGTTAGTAAGCGTTCGTAGCAAAAGTGAATACATTCGCTATACTTTGTTAGCATTGTCACTAACCACAGTAAAACAATTGCGGAACAACACATTTACGGTGATTTGGTTAACGCGTGCTATTTTGTATTGCCATGCCATGTCGGTTCTACTACAAAAGAGAAAAAAAAAAGAATAAAAATTGGAATGTTGCAGCACTGCCTAGTTATATTAATTAGCACTCGCTAGTTGTATGATGCAGTTTCTGTCGTAAATTCACAACTGACATGCTCAACTAACAGTATGCATAGAAACATCAACAAGCGATAGACGAAGAGGCAGACATACACAGAACACGAACACCCTCTATTTGACATCTAGTCTAACAGTAACCTCAAAGGTATACATGACCCTGGCGTATCACGCGTTCTACTGGCGAGCAGCCATAAATTTGTAGAAGTAATGCACGTTCGGAGTCCACATTCTCATAGCTTACTCTTTGCATAAGTGTGTGTCATGATGTCGCACAAAGCTGTTATTGAAACATATCTAACAAATTGTAAATGCAGCTACGGCCTACCGTGGTTATTATTCAGGTCCAGCCATCTGCGAAGCATCTGACAAAGAAACGTCCCTGGTTAGTAACGGATGTGTTCACTATTTTTCGGTATCTTCTGGCTAGTAAAGGGAAACTAAGGTAATAATAAAGTACCCGGGAATTTACTAGATGCATGCACTTGCTAGCTTTTTACTAACTTTATTTTGAAGAGTGCGCGCATGACTTTTCTCATTCGTATACACTTACGTTTGCTCGTTTCGGTATATATCAGAACGCCGGGCCTCCAAAAGTACGCATTTTCGCCTCGCTGACGTGCCCGTTAGCGTGTGGCCCTGTCGAGCGTGCTGCAACAGCACCCCCGGCGTGTCTGTGTGTCAAGAAAACAAAAGGCCCCCCGCGCATCGGTCGTCTTCGCGGCGTGTTCTGCCAGCCTGTCTTGCCTAGATACTCCGTCTGCGCAAGCTCTGTCGTCGATGTGTGTAGCGAAGCTGTTCCTTTGTCTTACGCTTTGCCAGTCTTTACGCCGACGCGCTTTGTTCGCTGATCAAGACGTATGACGTCTGGCTGCTGCAGTCCGCTGCTTATAGCGCGGCCGCACTCTGTCCCCGTCAGCTACGATTGTGTTGCCACTGCAGCTAGCCGCAACTACACCGGTGACAGGGCGGAGAGGCGGCGTTTGCCGCTAGTCGCATGGCTAGAAAGGAGCACAGAATGCACTGCTGCACACTGCCGTTTAAATTATGTTACTCAGCTGCAGTGTTTGCCTTACCGGCAAGTTGTTAGCATTGGGAAGGCGCCCTTTGTTTCTTTGGTTCAGGCTCTTAGTATGTGCGGCGGCTGACTGATGAGGTAATCTGGGGCAAGCCCCATGGGCGTCGAGAGACCTTATATCGGCCGCAGTGTTCGTTGTGCTTGGCGCGTTCCCTCGGCTGTCTGGAGCTTTTATCTTCTTGTGTCCTTGCATCGGCGCGTGAGACCGGCAATCTCGTGGGACTCCAATCTAGAGAGGTCAGGCTGCTTTCTCGATGCGCTGTGCGTTATAAATAGGAACAGGCCGATTACACTGCGTGGGACTCAGTAGCAGCGCTGGTGGCCTACACACACACACGCGCTATATATATATATATATATATATATATATATATATATATATATATATATATATATATATATATATACTTCAAAGATAAATCCTTGGCAGCAGGTCAATTATATAATCAAAGGGTCACGTTGAAAAAACGTAACATTTATTACGACGTTTCGGCCGTGAGACCGGCCTTTTTCAAGCTTCTAATACAAAATGATTGTATTAGAAGCTTGAAAAAGGCCGGTCTCGCGACCGAAACGGCGTAATAAATGTTATGTTTTTCCAACGTGACCCTTTGATTATATATATATATATATATATATATATATATATATATATATATATATATATATATATATATATATATATATATAAATTCATGCACATAAACAACTTGCTATGTTTAAGAATAAGTACAAGAACGAGTACAGATACAGTAATGAGAAACGCACGATTAAAAAAAGCCCATATGCAAGGATGGCGGAAAAATATGTGGACACGATCATCTCTGCGCAAGCAGGGTTTCTTCTACTAGTTCTAGGAAGCCATGTATTCTTATGCTGTTTCTTTGCGTAGGTCTATAATTCCACTCACGAATACGTCTTGGGATAAAAATAATAATTATATGCTTTGTTGGCCGGATATTCTTCAGCTATAAAGTATTCTTGAAGATACGTACGTGCGAAATATTCCAAATTTTCCGTAATATGTACTTATGATTTACAGCTTTTGACTTTAACTTTGCATAGAAAATTAGTGTTATTTGCGAAAGATAAGTTGAAATTCCTAATACAACCGCATTGTTGCTTCGTCGCAGTACAGCATTATCGCACAGCGAAGCACGCTATGACTAGGAAGCTGTCATTAGTTTTCACGGTACCCAGCGCGCATTTTTTTCGCCTAATTATACGCACGGTTATGTATTGGGAGTAATTAACAGTGTGATAACAATTATCTAGCCTTTTTATTGTCAATCACTGAGAGCTGTGTATGAGGTTGCTGTGGTCATGAGAAGCAAATAAAAACAGTATCTAATTTACTTCTGTCACTTCGCTTTGCGCAGCCCTTCGCGGTCTGCGGAAATCTTCCGGATTCTGAGGCCGTCAGTTCGGCAGGCGTTACAGTCTTCAGCATGGCTGTTTCATTGCACGCGTGGTTCTGAAGCCCAAATCAAAATAAATCATGAAGCTTTAACATCCCCCCCCCCCCCCCTTTTTTTTTTTTTTCCTCGAGAACGCAGCGCTTATATACTCATTATGAAGTCGGCTATACTTATGCAGTCCCCGTTCGCATTTAACCCTAAAAGCATCGCAGCACTAACTAAGGGGTCGCGTCTTTACAACTAATAAATATCGCCATTGTGCACCAGCTGTTCGAAGTGTGGCTTATTTCGCAGGCAAGTAGGCGGCACGCGTAGCGCAAGCTCAGTACAGATACGTGCAAAAGTCAGTAAACAGACAACAGTGCTACACCAAGAGCGCCGTGCCATGCCGCGGGGCGTGTCCCCATCTAATCACACGAGCCGGAGCTCCGCTTCTTTACTGCGCGGAAAACAACAAGAAAATGAGAGGGATGAAAAAGCAGCGACTCTCTGGAGCGGGATGTTCCCTCATTGTCAGTTCATTCGGGTTTACCATTACGGAGCACCGGGACGCTCGTTTAATCGCGGGTACAACGGGTTTTCTCGTCTTCGGTCCATGCTCTGTCGGAATAAATCCATGCAGCAATGTGAGAGTTAGGAGAGCGGCAGAAGCTGAGCACATCCGGCAATTTGCGCTCATGGAAATGGCCGACGATAGCTGGTACTCTTTACTGACACATGCATGGCTAGAGATTCAGCACGCAGCCCTAATAGCCAGAAAGAAAAATAGAGAAATTATAACAATCTATTCATATTCGCATCTACTTGTAGGCTACGTGTAACCTCCTATGTGATCACGTGTATCACCATGGTTACGTGATGGCCCGCCACGGTGGTCTAGTGGTTATGGCACTCGGCTGCTGATCCATAGGTAGCGAGATCGAATCGCGACCGCGGCGGCTGCACTTCGATGACAGTGAAATGTTGACGCCCGTGTACTGTGCGATGTCAATGCACGTTAAAGAACCCCAGGTGGTCGAAATTTCCGGAGCCCATACGGCGTCTCTCATAATAATGTCGTGATTTTTGAGACGTAAAACTTAAGAAATAAATCAATGAGTAGGTTACGTGACGTTATGTTTATATTCATTCGTGTGGATTAGTGTTTATGATACATCGTTGAGTGCGTGAAAAAACTGTATATACAAGTAACCGTATGCGTAAATAGTCCGCGTGCTTGGAAGAAACCACAATAACTCAGTGATCCCACGCGTACCTTGCATAGTACTGCGTAGTTTTACGCAGAGAGCGGAGAGCCGCCCATATTTTCACGTCATTGTCTTGCACAGTTCGCCCCCTTTTCCAATTGCTCGCCAGCTCCTCGCTCTCCGCGGCAGGCTTGCGAAGCGTGATTCAAGCTCGGAGCAAAGAGCAGAAAGAACGCAACTCGTTTTGCATAATGTGCCTGCGGGGAATAGCCGTCGCCCACAAGCCGCGAGAAAACGCTCGGACTCTCATCGAGGCCGGCTATTGCGCGTCTCTCTTTGGCTTGTGTTGTCGTTCATTCCGGGCATAACGTGGCGGCGCTGAAAGCGTTCGCCACGACGCGCGATGCCGTTATATGGCAGGCGGCGTGGGACTGCTTAACTACCTGAAAGCAGCGACTGCGCACCGCAGTGCTGGCTCGTCGTGCGAACGTTGGGAGAAGACCCGCGCGCACAAAGAGTAAAAGAAGTGATACGCAACGCGCCGACTGCGTGGCTTTTGTCGAGAACGCGTTGTGTGTGAGATAAAGGCACTACCGAGAAACAGCGAGCGAGAGACAGAGAGAGTTCTGGGGGAAAAGTTGCTTTGCGTGCAGTTCTGGTATGAACGAAGCGCGTCGGGTGGTGAAAACTGTAACATTCGATAACATTTTCTTTTCCATTTGTTCGTTGTGAAATGGCATATCAGACTGGTGGGGCTCGCGTACTGAGAGCGACCAGCGGGGCTTTCGCAGAGACAACGGCGAGGCAACCCAATTCATTTGTTTGTTTGTTTTAATTACAGCACAGGTCCGTTGCGTATTTTAACGATACTCCACGCCTGGTATAAATGGAACATGAACGACTTACGTGCACCAGAACGCGTGCATCACTCGTCCTTCAGTAGTGGCGCGAATGCGAGACACACGCGTGATTCATGCAGAGAAGCACCATGTCTAGCGTGCAGCAAATGTATTGACTGCACCCATTGCTACATTGAAGCAATTGTAGCGTTATTGTGCGGGACGTCTAGCCCAGACGACTTGGCTGATTTTTTTTTAATTATGATAATAGCGAAGTTAAGCATTGCACTATATACATTCTTTTGAAAAGACTGCCGCGAATTGTTCGGTATCAAGTAGCAATATTACCATTACAACGTTCTATACAGGGAGGGTTCTTTTTATTTCAGTTTAGAAGCTTTCTTCAGCGCACACAGAACAGACACATACGCAAGCGAAGAGGATCCACAAGCGCTACTCAGTTTATTGATGAAAAAGGAAGCGCACGCGCACTTTATATACACCCAGGCTAAGATTTCAATGCTTTTGAAGCAAGATCCTCTTTACGGTGTATATGTCAACTGCAAAGAGGAAGCTTCATATCCCTTTTCGAGGAAACAATGTAGCAAGTGTTTTTGTCGCAATGTGCTCGACATACGCTCTGCTGTGTTGACACGGAGGAGCAAGAGGCACCATACCGCTCGAAACGCATTTTCGTCAAGAGACTCCTTGGCGTTGAGGAAATGGATATTGTTGTCTGCGCTGTCCCTTTTGCATAATCCGGCACGCACTGCGTTCTTCTAGCAGCCAACAGAAAGAGACGCTACAGTTGCTAGAACCGGAATCCCACGAAAAACACGAAACAGGTTGAAATACCACCAGCGGCGTACGTCTACCGAGACGTCCACGCACACCCCGCTGCGTCCCTATTCTCCTGCAAGGCTTCCGGCAGCGCAGGCCGGAAGTGCACCTCTACGGCGATATCGTTTCCGGGAATATGTCTAGCGGCAAGCACCGTGGCCGAACCCGCGAGGCGCCGCAGTGCTGCTGCCGCTATCGCTTTCTCAATGAGGCCCGGCCGTGTTGTATTCTTTCCTCGCCGACTTCCTCCAGCGCCGCTTCTCCTCGCGCCAGCAGCGCTGTGTAACAGAGCGCCCTACCAGGAAGGGGTGCCACTCTCCGCGCATCTTTCTCTGCCGCGGCCGCTTATTGAGCTGTCAGGGCGGTCGCTTTAAATGGCCTCGCTCGGCGATGATTGCCTTGTGCTGCGGCCGAGAATCGGGTTTCGGATGGAGCGGATCCGCTTGGATCGCGAAGGCTTCTCTGCCCGGGCACCCCTTCCTTCTTCTCGCTGCTGAGAACATCGCCAGCGCGCGCTGTTTTTCTTTCTTAGCGAGGATTTTCGCTACACGTTGGCGAGAGGATGCGAGGGCGAGTCGTGAGAGCGCTTTTATACGCGTCTGCTGACGCGGCGCAGAGCCGAGCTGACGCGTGGCCGGCCGCCGGCGCTGCCGGGTGAAGACGCGCTAATCTGGCTTTCTCGCGTTGCCACGCGTTGCCCCCCCCCCCCCCCCCACTTAAGCCGTCGCAGCTTCCGACGTCGGGAGTCTCGCGCCTTCTCCGTTGGCTCGCGCTGATGAGAGCGGCTTCCCGATGACGGCGCCCTTGGGTCTGCGTTTCGTCGCTCCTCGGCTACCGGCTTGGCGAGTCGGCAGCCGCTCAGAGGCGCCTGGTTCTCCGACTCCCGTCCATTCCTACAAGGCACTTTGAACGGAGTGCACGCTCTATTGCGTTCACTTCGCCCTAAGCGTTTGCGCGATGAGAGCTCTGTTAGTGAGCATAAGCTGTTATTCTTATTATTCTTATGAACCAATGTTTTGGGTGCCAACCGTAGATAACGGAACAGAAAGATTCGATCGAGCCTAGCCGGAGGGCTTACACGTGGTGAAATCTGTGTTTCTTATTTTATACTTGCTGGTCTTATTTGAGTTCCTCTCATTTATTTTTGGCCAGTGCACGTTCTTCAGGAACACAGGTAGCCGATCTAACAAGCGCTTGTGACAAAGGCTGTTGATTTCGACTAGCCGAATGTGACGCGTGTCGCCAGAGCGACCGGCTCCCTCAATGCACTATTAGAACCGATACTTTCTTGTTCCGACGTAATTACGGCTGGTATCGGTCTTTTGTTTCTGGTGACACCTCTTTGCGTTCGATTAAATCACCGCTCACTTTCCCTTTCTCTCACTTACTAGAAAGGAAGTGATATTTCTGCAGCGACGAAGCGTAAAACTCCCCATTTCACTGCCACTATTTCAACAGCGGCTCTACGTCTGCGCATAAGAGCAGCCTCGCTGCTTGCGTGGGATGTTCACCTTCTGGCCGAACTCGACCAACGCGAAGCAGCTCGTGCGCAGCGTCGCGTGAAAAGACTGTCGACGTCATCCGCGCTTATTTCTCACGCGTGGCGGAGCACGCCCGAGGAGATAAGCGCGAATACCAAAGTAGCCCGAGAGCCGTGCGACAGTGGTGACAACCGCGACAGCCGTGCAAGCGCGTCGCCGCTGTATACCGTTAGTTCCTCTGCAACGCGCGGCCGGAAGACGACGGCTCGCGGAATGTTCACGCTATGCCCGACAGTGAAACAAACGGCTCGTGGTTTTGTGTTGCGTTTTCTTGCCTCGAATAGGATACCTGGGGTATATATGTATACGTGCTTCCAACGCTATTTCTTTATATGCAGGACGCGTGCCGCTGCAATCACGCTCCATGTCAATAAAACCGCGATGTCATGTAAAAGCTACACAGCTCATAAGTGGCAAAGAAACCTCATTTACATTTTCGCGTACTCGTATATGGGATATTTCTATTGACCAGAGATGTTTACTCCCCCCCCCCCCCCCCTTTTCCGTTGCAAAACAGGAGACTATTCTTAATGAAACGCGCTGATCATTTCTGAACAGTCCTCAGCTAGTGCGTAGATTATTATTATTATTATTATTATTATTATTATTATTATTATTATTATTATTATTATTTACAAATACCACAGGCCCTTTTCGGGCCCAAGCAGGAGTGGGTACATAAACGTCGGTGACAGTAATATGTCAATGACTATAATACTTTATAGTACTTGATCTCATGAGCGCATTAGTAGGAGCTCCAATAGCCCCGCGAGATTTTGCTCAGAACTGCCTGCAGCCCGCAGTCACACACTGCGTTAGGTATGGTGCACGCATAGCGCAGCGCACAGGCCTCCGCTACTTTGAAGCGTCGAGAAAACGTAGCTATTGCAAGGGCACGCCACATTCTGCAAGAAAATTAGTAATGACAGTGAGATTTGGTTATTCTTCTGACACGGGTGGTTTTATTGCAGCATGGAATTACAGAAGGGGGTTGGTCCGAGAGTCGCGGACTGAACTGGGAATAACGACCCAGCTATGATTAATGTAATGGCTCGTTGGTTATAGTATAGAAGCGGTCGCAAAACGAGCTCGCCATTATAGGTTAATGCCGCCGATCAATAACCTGGCAGGCCCGTATAGCAGCGCATCTGTTCAGCTACGTGTAACCTACTGCGGCTCGGTGACGCATGTATGCTATTGAAAGTGCGATTAATGGCGGGGTCTTTTCCTATGAAACGAGAACCGTGTAATTCCTAGACTATATGCATGGCTATAGATAGGTCTACATAGCCGACCCGTAGTGGATGCGCTTCAACAAAGCGGGACGAACAATTCGGGTTACACCAAATCGCAAGTGTCCTGCACGTTCGATCCGGGTTCATTCGCCTTACATAGCTAGCTTCAGCTCAATTCCAAAGAGTCGCTTGTTTATTTCAATAGCATTTATGTAAACGACCCTTTGGTCTGGACTAAACAGGCGGTACAGCCGCTGCATGCAGTGTCATAAAATTTTAATGTTCTCTTTCGGGACACGCGAACAAACTGCCGGCATAACCCAGGGTTTAAAAACGCCCAAGGCAAGCGCCGAGATGTCCTCTGTAGCCAGCGGCCACTTTGGACTGACAAATATTCCTCATATACGAACATGCCTACGCTCCTATATACCAAAGAACGAGCGGTCGAGTAAGTAATTAATTATCGTTGATTCGACAAGCCAGCTGGCGAGCAAGTATCGCCATATCATAATCAGCCTTCATAGTTTTTACCACAGCTTTTGTCACGGCAGCTTATAGTGTTGTGGCCAGCGTGCAGTCGATTCGACGTTCCGACGAGGTCGCCAATGACCACTGAGATGGACGCTGCCTTTGTCCTTGGCGGACACGCCGCATAAAATAGGCCATTTAGGGCGAGTATAGCACTAGCTCATGCAGGCGTGGTGGGGTCGCCGCCAGCCACTGCACGATGCCTCTGTATAACATCAACGTTTATGAGTATTCCATGGGCGGCGCGGTTACGGCGTCGTCAAATATGCATCGACGACTGGCTCGTCTCTCTGTGCACGGTCACTAATGTTTATGGCGGCCTCCGGTATTAGGCTACTGTAGTTTAATGCAAGGAGACGCGAGCTGTCATTATGTGCGCGCGTGTTAATTTAACACACTTATGAATAAATTCGGAACCCAGCCATGGTTTCTGCCAAACGCATGACAGAATTTACAGGGGGGTGTTGCTTCTCGTTTCAGTTGCTTAGACATCATTGAAGTTGAAGGTAGGCCTTTCGTGTTCCGCCAACCATGTTGCTCGAACATTCATACTGGCTGGCGAAAAAACGTTTTCGTTTCTAAGCAACGATTAGTACTGGGAAACAGAGCCAATAAGGGAGGGCGTCGTCCTTTGCGTAGGTTTCGGGTATACGAACAATCCACTATTTGGTAACACTAACGAACGTGCTCTTCGACTGAAGGCATAAAATATGGCTCTTATACGTTGTGCTTCGCTTAGGTGTGGGAATGATAATGTTAATGAAGGATAACGCCGACAGGAACAGACAATAGAAGCGGGCGAAACGCGGTGTTTACTTTGTATGGTGTAACTGCCAAATCAAAGACAGGTGCTATCGGCCAAAAATGTAAACGGACCACACGGTAGGCGGCCAGAGTGTCTGCGGGACCTACAAAGGGGATGATGTTGATGATGTGAGGGCGAATTTCAACGTCTGAAGGCACTCTTGATCTGAGCTCGTGGAGTGAGCTAGCAGCGCGCTGTTGTGGCCCTGCGACCGTTTCGACCGCCTAAGCCATGGTCTGTTTACTTTATAGGCCGATAGTACGTGTTTATTTGTATTGTGGACGCCCTCGCAATACCTATACCCGTATTGCTATAATTAAAGTCATGCACGTATACCGCTCGCCTAGGTGCACCGTAGCGCTACGGCTGTAGACACATCGCTTAAAGTTACTTAAAGACATGCCACACAAATACAGGTTGCAGAGTAATTGCGTTAGCATTTCTTATGGCAGCATTGTGGGGCATAGCACGGCGGATACTTAAGGTTCGCCGCCGCCGCTGCGTCCAGAAACGACGAGCACCTCCTTCGTTGCACGCCACTGGAGAGGCTCCACTCGAATCGCACCACCACGTCCGTGAAGTCTCGCCCCGGCGAAGTCGGTACTAAACAAATTAACGCCTTCGAGACTAACGGTGTGCGAGCATATACAGGCAGTGCGGATGCGCGAAGAGCTTTTGCGCCACAGTTTCTCGGCAGCACTTTGCTGCCAATGGGAGCTGACTGCGATGCATTTCGCTAAAGAAGTAACAGTATGCGTAGCAGCTTCCGCAGACCTCCTAAGAGGGGCCAGCGAAAAGCGGCGTAAGTCAGTGTGTGCTTTTCTTCTTTGTTTCATCGCCCATTCCCGTCTTAGCGAAGGCTGACGCACACGAGAACACAAGCGAGCGCTTTCTCTTTCCACGGCGCACGCGAGCAGCGCAGAGCGGCTGAGCCCATGCCCCGCGGCACACTTCGCCGCCATCTATTATTCACGGGACAGGACGGGTTTCACGGGGCCTGTCCTCTTTGCGCGTCTCACCGCAAGACACCGTAGCGAACTCATTAAACTAACAGCGCGCGCTGCGTCCCCACCGTTTCTTCATCCCACCGCCCACAGCCTCCCCACGGCTATCCCCCCATGTAATCAAATTAGATTACTGCTTTCCGACCTATCGCGTATTCGTCGCTTTTTGCGTTTTTCTTTTTCGTTTCCTCTCGCATATTTTGAAGCTTTCACTTCGTCTTTGCCGTTCTGCCGCGTCCTGACTGTGGGCCGATTGTTTGTGCTTTGCTTAAGTGGCCGGAATGACTATCTTATTACCCGGGCGATTTACGCTCGGGGTCCTTCGTTGTGTGCCCTTAAACTGTGCTCTAATGTTGCCTTTGTTTTCAACGGTATGGTAATAGCAGGCACGTTTGGCATGCGTACAAATGCGCCGGTGGCGTATGTATGTGTTTTTCTACAAGAGAGCTATTACCTAGTGCCCCGTAAAAGGTCACGTTCATTCAGTTCTGGCGCCGTTCAAACCTCAACGTCCGGTTTCGTATGTTTTGTTGCATTCCTTATTTTGTTGCTCTCCCGCTGTGATACTGCCATATCTTAATGCGTTACTGTTCCCGCGTTTGTTGTAGCATCCTTGTGTTTTCTTCGCATGTTCATCATTCACAGCTCTACACACGAAGGCGTTAGTATTCGCAAGTATGCATGTTTATTTGTCATAGTTACATAGCCCGATTGGCACGTTTCTGCATCAACCCTTGTTTTAGAAACCGTAATGTGACCGGTAACAGCGAAGTACCGCATAGTCGCCCCATCACTCACGTTTGGTTCATAGGATAATCCACGCTGTAGTGAAGAGGTCTTCCTTTGCTTCACTTGCGTCTTTTCTCTCCAATTGCTACACCCATTGTTGGGCTGGTGTGGACACGAGAAACACACTCGACGCAGAATCCAGCTATCTTTATTCTCCGGGGAACTTGGTCGGGCACTTGCGCTTTTCGCTCTCGTTTCCGTTGTGAGCACAGTTTGGAAAGATTTACTTGCCAACTCCTATGGCCACTCAACACTGCAAAAAAGCGCAGCTAGTTTGGCACGTCACGGGTCTCTGGTAAAGGTAGAGCACTACTGAATCCGGGTGGGAATGCCTTTGTACAGCAACGTGAGCAGTGCTGTGATAACTTTCTCCGCAGCCCTACATTATTGTCCTCCCCGCCAACGTTGCCGCTGAACTGAGGATTCTCAGAAAGGGAAAACAGAAAACGATAAAGCTAGCGAGAAAGAAAAGCTAGGTGTCACCTATACGTTACAGCGTCGGCCCCGCCCCTACATCTGCTAAGTGCATTGCGTTGACAGGATCGGCTCTGAGCGGTGAACGAGACAACTCAACTTTCGAAAGCGAAAGCCGGCTCCCCGCCCTATAACTCACGGGCTTGTCCCACGCGATCATATAATTTACAGATTCACGCCCAGCCTGTTTCTGAGCTGCGGTCTTTATGGCGACCGCGCAGGAAATCATGAAAGCTGGGCGTCGGGAGGAAAAGATAGCGGACACGGCTCCCTAAAAAAAAAAAAAGGCATTGGCAGCAAGAAACAAAACAGCCAAGTGCGCATCACACACGCGATATATATCGAAACGAACTGGGCGCAAAAAGCGCGTGCACCTACAAATAGAAAAACGGTTCCTCGTCATGAACCCCGGTCGCTTTCGGCTTGCCCGTGTAGCAGTCCCACCTGGGGAGGAAATAGTGATCCACCCCCCCCCCCCCCCCCACACACACACACTTCCCTCTTCCCTTGAAAATAAGAAGAAAAGTGCGGTACAGCTCATACAGAACGCTCCCTGGCTTCTCCTGCTCCCCCGCAGTGACGCATTTCTCGCTGCTACCGGAAACATTGTTCACATTTTGGGCTATGGCTCTCCCCTCATCGAACCCCGCTCCTTTATGCTGTCCTCAAAACCGTACTCATGTGCGCTTGTTGTGGGCGCTTTCTTGTGCACCGCCTGTCGACCGCTCAGTAGTGGAAGCGCCGCCCTGTCTGCTTTCACAGGGAGTGTTCCTCCCTTGTCCGAACTCGTTGTCCGTTCAGGTATTGCAGCGCCATATTGGGGGAGTTGCCGGTCATTGCGTCTCCATACTTGTTCGCTTTTTTTTTTTTCCCTCTTGACGCATTGGGTGCCACTCCCCACAGCACCCGCCACTTCCTTATCTTCCTCTCTTCTCTCTCTCTCTCTCTCTCTTTTTTTTCATTTTGATTTCTACTTCTTCAATTCTAGCACTATACATAGCGTTGCACTCCATGGCAATGACGGGGAGAAACTGTCCACTTTCATACGCCATGGCGCGCGCTCTTTCGAAAATATCTAGCTGCGTCCCTTCGCCCCCCCCCCCGCCCCCCCTACACCGCTCGTTCTCCCACCACTTGTTCAACATTTCTTTATATTGCGTCGTTTCATCGTATCTTTCGCCCTTAACTTTATGCATCGGTAAGTCATTTTTTGGGAGCTTCTCGTATGCGATTCAATCTTTCTCCTTTTTTTTCGAGTACATCGCCCGCAGTGCGCGCGCGCTGCTTCATTCCGATCCTGTCGAAGTGGTCGCTCTGCTACGCTCTCCCTCTTTTTCATCTCGCTACATCAGCCAGACGAAGGAAAGAAACTCATGCTTGAGCGACGGCACGAGAGTTCGGCGCGTTTCCTTTTTGATATTTTTTTAACGATGAATGCCGCTGTCCGACACTGCATGCGTAGACCTGTCACCGTGTAGAAGAGCGCGCATCGAGCGGGGCCACGGCGTTTCGCGGCGCACGTCGTATTTGACTGACAGCGCGTAAAATTGAAAAGCAAGAGAAAGGGTCACTCGTCCTTCTTTCCTTTTTTTTTCTTTTCTTTTTTTCATGCGCGTCCTTCCGGATTCCAAATTGGCATTTCTGTTTTTAACCGCTTCTTCTAGACGCGTTGCTCCTCGTGAAGAAAAAGAAGTAGCGAAAAAAAAAAAAGGAAAATAATAACGAGCCTAGCGAGGCTGACCTGTGAAGTTGGACAGGTGTTGGCTCGGCAGTTCCGTGTGCTGCTGTCGACTGCCTGTCTGTGCAGTGTTTCTTTCACGTTCTCTCGGATACGGAATCTTCATCCAACTCGGTGCCTTCTCGGTGTTCTTGATTTTGACGTTTTATTTATGCGCAAGCATTTTTCTTTATTGGTTCTTACAGGATTCTGCGGCAGAGGTGTTTCTCAGCGCACCCTGCGTTTCTTTTTCTTTTTTTTTTTTATTCGAACTCTAGCGCAGTCTTGGAATAGAGGAAACTATTAAAACTTCGAAAACATCCGTTCTTCCTTTCTTGATATCGTCGCCATATAACCAAACATCCTTCTGGTTACACCCCCACTCCAACTTTTGTTTGTTTGATTTCTACTGGAAGTACTTTAAGACAAAATCTCACATATATAGTCATATTTCTGGAACAGCGTGCCAGACCTTCAGCAGAAGCTGTAGCTATAATTTCTCATCACTTGAGCGGCACCTTCCTTGAATGCATAACTCCGGATCAATTGTCACAGCATGGAGCTCCGGAGTTCCGTACGTAACGTACGGCGAATGTTCAGCGCCGGCGAGTTGCAATTAAGGTTGATACCACCGTAGACAATCAAAACGGGGGCATCATCACACTTAGCAGTCAAGTGACGTAGCTGGTGAGTGACTACGGTGTGTATATATGTATCAGCAAACGAATAATCGAAAATCAGTAGCCCTCCCCTGTTGCTTAAGGCGTACTTACCTACAAGCTCTTCCTAAGGCTGCACTAACAAGCAAAACAGACCATATACATACGCTGATAAACTTCAAGGGAACGAGGGACAGTGAATAGTTTGTGGCACATGTGATAACATTTTGAGTTTCGGACCCAGCAATCCCTCCAAGAAGGCTAGGAGACCACCGCCATGATGGTCGACAATTTATGTTGCATTTAATAACAGTGAAAGGTCCTTGTTCACGTCGTGGTAAACGTTGCGACATGTCCCGTCGACGTTGTCGATTTATGGAATTTTTTCTTCTTTTTATCTCCTGCCTTCAGACATGCCACCTACGCGTCTATGCCGTTGTGTTCGGGGAAACAGATCACTTTTTTTCCAGCGTTCGCGAGGCTTCCCTCCATGCCGCCATCTATAAGCTCGTGAGGCTTCTTTCATTCTCCTGATTCCCGGACTCCATGTGGATGGTGCGGTGCTGCGGCCGCTATTTCATTCCCGACTGGGGTCCCTTTGTGCCGAAACCCAGCAGGAAAGGGGGGGGGGGGGACGCAAGCGCTCGAGAAGAAAAGCAAAACAGCGCCGCTGTGGTGGTGGACGGCTCGCTGCAGCAGAATCACGAAGAAGCCCCATATCGAATCCTATGAAAGGTCTGGCCTCCAAACACATTCTCCCTTCCCCGCTGCAAGGTGGTGTGACCGGTGTGTCTCGACTTGGGTCGAGAGCCGCGGCTCGGTGCGGCTCCCGTGAATTCGGGGACGAAAACACGTCCTTGCGGGCTCCCCGGCGGCCCTCTCGGCTCTGCATTGCGGGATACTTTCCTCTGCATGCCGACGGCGGTGTTTTGTGTACCCTCCGTCGGTTTCTTTCTTTCTTTCTTTCTTGGGGATGATTTCTGACATCCGCAGCTGTCTGTATTTTGATGTTATTTTTCCCCACGATAAAGCCTATCACTGAGTCGACAACATGCGCACTGCATTGTGGGCATGGTTGCCTCAATTCTCTCCCGCTTTAAGGCTCTCATTGAGGCGACAGTACGCCAGCTGCCTTGTGGGCGTCTTCGCCTGAATTCCGTCGCTCTGTTCTTTAACTTCGCATTACTGGGGCGCGTCATTAAGACGACGCGTAAGCACGCTACTTGCATCGTCCCGAGAGTCGTGCTCCACTGCCACTGTTTGCGCAGGTCACCTTGTTTTCGTTTGGCGCAGTTAAATGCAATATCTTAGCTAATGTAAGATCGCTAAAAAACGGTGGAGAACATGGAATGTCGCTGGAGCCAACATTTCGACGAGTGAACTTGTCTTCGTCAGGACGGTCGTCCTGACGAAGGCAGGTCCACTTGTCGAAACGTTGGCTCCAGCGACATTCCATGTCCTCCACCGTTTTTAGCGATCTGTTCACCAATTGAAGCCTCCATCAGGTTTAGCTAGCTTTTTCAGCGTTCACCTGAATGGCTCACCAAAGTTCGGCGGTGAGCACCGACTCTAAGTGCTTAGCGATTTACACGTATGCTAACTTTGTTTTGGAGGACTTCGTGGTCCCGCACCAATGGAGCGTTTACCTAGAAATGGAGCATCGCTGACGTGTTGTGAACTTGATCCGATGCGTCAGACAAGAGTGGCAGGTTCTTGTCGCCGCACGTGCACGTTACGAAGGGGTCGAGTCAAGGAATGAGCAGAGACGTACGATGAGATTCCACCAGCAAAAGTCTCTAGAATGATTATAGCATATGAAGGCAAACAGTCGCAAAATCCATATTTAATCGCGCCGTTCGTTGTGTGGAACGTTCTTTCATATTTTGCTATTGCAGCACGAAGAAAGACTTGAAGTGCTTGGCCATACAAAGGGAGTGTTGGAGTCTTATGTGCAAAACCACGATACGCTATGAGGCACGCCGTAGTGGAGGGCTTAGGAAATTAGATATCATGGAGATCTTTCACGTGCATTGAAAACCCACGGTACACGGGCCTCTAGCCTTTTCGCCTGCGTCGGAAATCCTTCCTCCGTGGCCGAGATTTGATCCCGCGCTTTTTGGGACAGAACTCGAGCATCATAGCCATACCACCACAGCGAACACAGTATACACCGCGGCGAAAAGAGTTGTTAATTTCTATGGGTATGGGAAAGCAGCGCTAAAATTGAGAGGATTGGCAAGCGAAGAAACACACGACGAGCACTGACTAACAATCGAAGGCTTTATTGTTGCGAAACAATATGTAAATGGGCGGAAGATCAACTGGGACGTGAATTGTCATGACGTAGTTGCAATACTTGTAAAACAAGATGGCGAGGCTATCGAGAGATAATACGTGTGTACGAAATTCGAATAAATTGCGTCATCAGGCCGATGCGAGTAACTTTTCTTTGATTAGCGAGTAAAAGGGTCCGCTTAATTGCCTCTTTCGTTGACAGCAAAGGCCTCAGCGATCACATAACACGGGCTGGTGTACCTTCCTATGTCTTTGTATCTTCTGAATTCAGGGGCGCACCCGCATTCGCTGCAGTGGAGTGTCATATTGCCGCTCTGTTTAATTTGGCGCTATGATTGTTGTGTTCGCCAAGCACCTTGTACAGGCGGCGAACCGTCTGAGCACTGTATTTACTATCTATTTGCGGGTTCTGTTCCCGTGGCTGGGGCCGCTGGGCAGTTGATTGTTTTTGTTTTTACATCGAAACTGCATCTTTGGCATCAGCCTTATTCGTTTTCATTTCAATTGGTTTGATCCAGTTATACTCGCTCGCCCCCCCCCCCTCTCCCCCCCAATCCCACCCCGCGCACACACACAAACACACACAATTTGCTGTCCAATGAATCTATCTCTTTCAGTCCCTTTCCACTACCCCCGCGGACGCTTAGCCGTGCTCCCGACATGGGTTGCAGAAATTAGCGTCTTTTCCTTAACCGAACAACTATCATCATCATCTTATTGCAAAAGCGAGTAACCTTATGAATGACGTTGGCTGTGCATTTGACGAGCGCTCTTGTGTGTTTGGTGGTGCATTAGATCGTTCACGCGCCTGTATAGAAAGTTCTTGAGTGGCAAATGCTTCGAGTGCATCTTTTTGGCGCTCTCCCGCTTCTCAATGCCGAATGTTAGCACTATGCCCAAAGCTACGCCGTGCACGCTTACTGCGTTGTCGCCTGTCTGAAAAATCAGTTCTCCATCGATCCGTTATCTTAAGTGACACGAAAAGTGAGTAATAACGTGCGGCGATGTCGCTTCACGAATACCTGGCAAAGAGACGAAAGAGAAATAGGAAAAGGAAAATTCGCCAGCTGCCCTCGCGAACAACATCCAAATCGAGGCGCGCGTTGGCGTCGCAGTCGCAGCAGGCACCGTATACTCCCAACATCGAAGCGAGGTGAACGGCCCGCGGGGTTCTCGCACACGGACGCCTCCTACGCCAGACTGCAGCCCGCGGCTCAGTGTATCCCCGCACCTGCGCTCCGACCGATTCAGCTGCGTCCGTGTATACGCCATTTGCTCGCTTGTGGGAGACGCGAGGCTTTGCGGCGCTGTGTGTGAGCCGTCGGATATGGCCAACGCAGGTGGCACGAGGGAAGCGCTTTGTACAGTGGCTTAATTCCGCACTCCAGTTAGACGACCTGAAAGGACAACAAAATGTGTCACTTCAACATCTCACGAGCGTATCATGCGGCGCTCGTCGAAAGAGACGAGTCAGTCGTGCCCATTGCTCTCTTTATGGAGAAATACGAGAGAAAATTTGATGGTGTATGAACCAGAATAAATGTCCCTTGGGGTGGTTTGTGCTAGGCGGAGGTTGAAATGGAACTGGAAACGAGGAGAAAGGGGAAACGAATACGAGAACAAGAAAAGTGGAAAAGTGGATGCATGCGCGCACACGTGATCATGCGCATGACGATGTCTGTGTGGTCTCCTAGAAAGTCTCAAAGCAACACTGACGGCGATTTGAACTTGAATCCGTGCATATATATATATATATATATATATATATATATATATATATATATATATATATATATATATATATATATATATATATATATATATATATTGTTACGTGGAGGCTTCCGAGTGCAACCTGCGGTCCGCAGTGCAGTTCATTGTGCGCTGAACATATGTAATATTTACAGGAGAGATGCGTAGTCATCACACACACACACACACCCTACATTGTATTAAAACAACGTAGTTGCATTCAGTAACATTCATAGCGGCTGACACTGCAGAAATGCAAGTTTATCTTGGCTGAGTAGCCTTAGAAGATTTGCCTCATGAAGAGAAACGTAGTTGAAGAATGAAAACTGATTTCGCGGCACTTGAACATGCGTTACGAAGCCATAAATGTTGGCAGGCCGCGTTCTTTGACAAGTACGTATACAGTCAGCGCGTTCATTCGATAACAGCATACTAGATCTAAACTAATTTAACAACAAAGAATATGGAAATTTCACGAAGATTTCAGAAGCTAACATCGTTAACAACAAAATACAAGACATAGAACATGGAAAGAAAGCTGGGGATTCTTCATGATCTCGTCTTCTCCCTTTCCTCCTCCTCTTCAGATCACTCCTAAGTTTCTTTTTTTTTTTTCTTTTAGCGTGGTCCTCTGTAAACGTGACCACGCGCACTCCGTCTGGTAACCCTAAATGCGGCGAAAGCGATCGCGTGACGTGCTTCCATCAGTAAGTCGGCTAATGGCGAACCACGAAGAAGCGACAGAACAGCTTCCAATGCGTCGTGTAGAGAAAGAACGTTAGGGGTTGAGCACGGCTGAGGGGTTCTACAGACAAGGCCCGCTTTCGAAATGTAACTGCTTCGGGGCGGGGGTCATTCAGACTCGCGGCTCGATGAGCAGATGAACCTCAGATTGACCTCTGCGTCGCGCGCTACCGTCTCCACTCGGAACAACTAGACAGAAGTAAGCTGCGGCAATGTGAAAGTGAAGGAAAGCGCACTCGTTGATGAATGAAGCGAATGGGGAACGAACGATGCAAAGAAAAATAAAAGCGGGCAGAGCCATTTTTCTTGCTTCGACCAGGGGGAAGGAATGGTTCCGACCGGATGGCTCCACCGATGGTCCATATTGTGTCCGTGTAGCGTGGGAAATCGCTTCGCTGCTGTGGCGGCCTACATTACTCTGCAAAGGAAGGAGGACAGATGCAGAGAAATCCCCTGCAAGAAGAAGAAACAAAGGTGAAACAAAACCGTGGATGCTCAGTGTAGACAGGCGGGCAGAGAGCCAACATCGACGGAGGACACGGAGGTGAGGGAGGAGCATGTGATGGGGGCCCTCCAGAATTTCTCGTTCCGCATTCCTCACGATTCGGTAAAGATGTACTACGCTCCTTTCCGCGAGGCAAGCGCCGAGGACCCTTCCTTCGTCCCGAATCGGGGAGGGTAAAAGGGACTAGAGAGGTGGTGCATCAAGGAAGCCGCACGCCGAAGGGGAAAGCTGGCATCTATAGGCTGTGGATTTCGACCCGGATCTTTGTATATGCGACTCGTCTTGTCCCTGCTTTTGTGTAGGTCTTTCAAGAGTGAGCCGTGGTTTCAACTACAGCCTCGGGCTCCTTTTTTCCTTCTTCCCGCCCGCAGCACCGCTCTGGGCCCCCCGATGTGGCCGGGCGCTTCCAGTGCGCCATATATATGTCCAGATTCATCGCCATGGCTTCGACTCCCCCTTGCGGATGCTCCCTCGTAAAGCCCCGTACTTTGTGACTGCTTTGGCAGGGGCCGAAAGAAAAGCCTCTCGCCCGCTTGCATCACCGGGGGTTGCGACCCGGTGTCGTTTGCGGATGTCACCGGGTGCGTTTTGCTCAGCCCGGCGGCGGAATGCCACCGCCGCGCGTTGCTCTGATCTCGGCCATTTTTGTGTCCTCGTATGTCCCCCCCCTCGCGTCCTCCAGCACGGGAAGGGCAGTTGTCTGGAAGCAATCGGCCCTTCGATCTCTCTCGTCGACTCTGCTGTCGCCACTGCACGAGTGGCGCTAGGCTTCCGGCAAAGCTTGTCGCGTATTTATTTGTCCCCCGTGTTCACCCGCCGCCTCTCAGGCGAACGGTGTTGTTTCTGTCCGCGCGATGCCTCGCTCTTGCTTGCTTTCTTTGAGCGAGGTCCGTCCGTCTCAGCTTTATTCGATCCGTGGACTAGGACTGGTTGCTGCGGCCCTTTCTCTCGCTTCTTTAATGCATTTATCTTTTCTCTGGGGACTAAAGGAAGTCCATAGTGTGTTCGTAAACAGCTTTGCCTAACTGACATCTGTTTAAAATGGTGCGTCGTGTATTTCCATTTTATACCGGGAGTGCTGCGACGTCATAATTACGCCAATTAAGGCATATAATTGAATCTCGGGGAATATTAGGCGACGGGAGCAACGTATTGTTCCTGATGAGCGAGTCTGCGGTCAGAAAGACGGCTGTTCTTCACTGCGTCACTAAGGAAACTTGCAATATGTGTCCTCGGAATGAAGCGCTATTCACCGATCATATGCTATGAAGTTGAGTGCTTTTAGAGACTTCGTAAGCCCCAGACAGGACGAGGTTGTTTTATTTGCGTTTTGGAAATACCTTGTCGCGCTGAGAAGTACCGAGTACCAATCGTACAGATGTTTGATGGAACTTCGAGGAGCGCAGCAGACAGTGAATGAAGGGCACAGTTACCGAGCAAGGCGCCGAGGTGATTGCACGCACATAATGGTGTTTTTTCTTCTTTGCCACAGTGCGACAGCCTGATGATTGCACACTCGGCAAATTTAGAATCTCTTAGTGTCTCTGCGGGATGGCTGTTTTAAATATTTATTTTACTTCGATTTATTCTCGTACAGCTCTGGTACGCATGGCAATGTCAGTCACTTCCGAAAAAGAACAAAGCCTTTGATGGGCTTGGGTGGAGCTAACGCCTTAAGCTTTTCACTTTTCATATTTTTTGTCATTGTTTTGTTAGTGAACTGCAGAAAGTGAAAAGTGTATATATATATATATATATATATATATATATATATATATATATATATATATATATATATATATATATATATATATATATATATATATATATATATATATATTTGCAACATAAACGTGCATTGACAGTAAGAGTATGTTCCGTGTACAAAACGGCTTCGGAACGAACTCCACAAATCCTGAGCAAAGTAAACAGTGTTGCGTGTTCGCGTTCCACACTTCATTAAGCGCGGGACGTAAAACTATTTGCAGGTAGGCAGAAGTGTGTACAGGAGTCAAGAGTATCGAAAAAAAGAAAAAAGAAAGAAAAGAACTCTTTCAGGCACATGGTGCTCTTATAGCGCGTTTATCCAGCGCATCCATGAAATCGCCTGATGGTCGCTAAGAATGCCCCTCCAGTTTCAGTGTCCAGGCCTGCGTCTGTGTGAGTGTGTCGATTTGTGCCTTTTAAGAATATCCGAGTTTGCTGACTTTAGTAGAAGCAGTGCTTCTTCGTTGGCTATTGTGAATGTAAATTGAGGATAATATTGATATCAACGTTATCTTTCGGGTGATACATTTCGGTTTAACTTGTCTGGTCGGGATAGAAAAAGAAGTCTCACACCCATTCGCAAAGTAAGGAAAAGCAGAAAACAAGTATAAACTGGTAAGTGCTGATTTTCCTCGCTGAACCGATCAAACGAAAAGAAATGGGCTCTGCTTTGCTGTCGCGTTACTCAGTTCCCCCCCCCCTCTCGAGAGCGGAAGTCTCAACGTCCTTTATTACTCGCTTTCTTTTTCTTTTGCGATTACCTCGTATCACGAAATAGTGCGCCCACCTTCGTTTATTGCCGTTTCCTTTGCTCGGAACCAGCGCCGGCGTCTCAGTGTCTCTCCCATCCAGCGCGAGCCATTCATCAAAATTCTCCCGGTGAACAGCCCCGCGGGGAAGAGCGGGAATCGCTGCAATGGTGCTGCCATTACCGGAAGCAGAGGGCGCTACAATCGCGGACGTGATGCCAACTTCCGGCGCATGCGCGCTTCCTCCCACGCGCCTGGCCGTTCATTGCGGACCGCAAAAAACAGCTCCCTGCGGGCCAATTAAGGCCGGACGACCTTACGACGTCACTTCTCCTTTTCACGGGAGGCCGTGTGCTTTGCTTTTGCTCAGCGGACGCCACTGCGGTGCGCCTTTCTTTCTTTCTTTCTTTCTTTCTTTCTTTCTTTCTTTCTTTCTTTCTTTCTTTCTTTCTTTCTTTCTTTCTTTCTTTCTCGAAGCTTTAATGGCGCCAGTCTCTCCGGTACCTGCATTCGTCTCGTTCCGGTATCTCCGGGGTTTAAAAGAAGAAAAAAAAAAGATGGAAAGAAGTATAAAAGCGAAAGATCGTGGAAATTATAAATTTCCCGCGAGCGTGCGCCGCAGTTTCTATCCGCTAACCGAGAACCCCGCTGCCAGCAGTAGTGAGCGTAGTGTACGCGCCGCTGCCCGCGAGACCGGAGCGACGTGCGCTAGCCCCGAGGCGCGCGAACGTTAAGCGGAAATGATGACTCAAGATGGCACCCCCGTGGGAGAGGAGTGCGAGGTCTTCAAAACGGATAAATTTCGCCTCATAGCGTATCTTCTTCGTGCGAGATAGCCGTGTTTCGCCCATGGGCGAGGAAGGAGTCTGCTATGGCTGTATATACGATAGCCTCTTACAGCCGAGCCGGCACTTCGCAAAAACGCACGTTTCTTCATCCCATCCCGCGCATCCCTCGTCGCCTTATGTGTACTTTGCCGTATCTATCACGAATGTCACGCTCAACGGTTTTCTTTTTCTTTTTTTTTCCCCCTTTCTCCCATGTCGTTTTCTGCGCGCCTTCAGCGTACAGTCCGCTGTGGGAGGTTGGGAGGGGAAGGTGGTGATGCTGGCCGTATCACGTTGCATGCATGGCGCCGCTGTTACGGTTATTTATTGTTATTAGTATGTGTCGGATAACGGGAGGACGTAAGTCGCTTGCCCTGCGGGCAAGCTTTCCTCCCGGAAAGGAGGCGAGTCTTCGCATATCGTCGCTGGCCCAGCGCGCGCTCAGAGAGCCGTGCTCGGACGATGCACTTTGCAGTCTCACGTTTCTCGAAGCGCGAGATTAATGCGTAAGCAACGGGTAAAATGCTATAAGGCTCGCAAATGTAACCGTCTCCAGATATAATGCGCCGAAATTGGTACTTGAGGTATACAGTGCACTGGATATAGGTGCTTAACCGGGCATCGGCCTCCGAGTTTCTTAGTTTCTCAGTTGCCACAGCGCACGTTGGTGAGATATAGTTCGTACATAACTGGAAGTCGATCGAACGCCGCTAAATAACGGGACGGACAAAAAAGAGGGGGGGGACAAAAAAAGAAAGAAGAAAGAAGACCTCGCTTCGCCCGGGCTTCTTCTCTGCACTCTTAGCACGGTAACCTTTAAGTTTATTTTATAGGTACACAAGAATGTGAAAATATGCTCCTTTATAAAGGTTAAAAGCACTTTAACCTTTATAAAGGAGCATATTTTCACATTTTTGTGTACCTATAAAATAAACTAAATGTTACCGTGCTAAGGGTGTAGCTAGTCCATTTTTCAATGCTGTTTGATTTCCGCTCTAAGCTTCGTCATTTAGGCTTTTCTTGACCTGAGAGCATCTGCCACGACAATCTGTTCGGTCATCGACACATTCACTGGTAATGAAGAATACTTGCAAATTTTATTTTGTGTTTTGGCATTCTTGGTCACGTTTACAAGTGGGAAAACTGTTGTTGCATGTTCACCTTTATTCAGTCATGGGCTTCACTGCCACACTTAGCAAAGGGGATTGCGTCAAATAGGACATATATGTATTAGCACATGCGTATACAGTAACGCATCTTCATTTGACAGAGTTGCGTGACCAGTGCGCGGAAGTTCCATATTTCAGCCTTCGTGTGGTGCCACAGCAAACCTTTTTTCTCCCCGTGGATATCTCATTCTAACATCCCCCCCCCCCCCCTCCACGTCCCGACCCTTCAAATTTGAATATCCTGTTGACGCTAACCAGTTGGTCAGCACATGATTCAAGAGTTTTCTGCGTGTTCGCGTCAATTCTGTCGTGTTTGAAGCGTTACGGAACCAAGTTTGCGATTAGTCCAGAAGCGCATACGTGTTCGCCACATCGGTCTTTATTGAGAGGCAGTAATTTGGACTGGCCTAACGAATCAAGAAGAGAGAGACGTTTTTGCTTTCCCTGCGAACAGTAACGATCGAGTCGTTCTCTCTGCACTTGCTCTTGCGGTTGAAGCGAGGCCGCGCGAAAGGAAAACTTCGCGTCGGTTTCTTTTCATCCGCCAAATGGATTTTTCAGACCGTCTCGTTCCAATTCGAGCGTGTGTGCTGTAGTATAGAACGTCTTGACTAAGGCAACCACGGTGAGGGAGGCGAACGATTTGGAGATTTCTAATCCCCGTCTTGCAGCGTTTCATCGTTAAAAACCGATTACCAAAGCCCATAGTCGGCGTCCCTGCCGCAGTGGTATCGTTTGTTCTGCCATTTTCTTTTACTGTTCTGTCTTATATTTTTATTATTATTTTTGTTACTTCTACGCATTGTAGGCCCCGTAAACATCTGAACTCGCAAATGCACGTGCCATACGTCTTTCAGGCAAGGTCTGCGGAATTTCTGGCGTGCGCACAAAAACAGAAAGCGTGTTTATCGCTATTTTTAATCGTACGCGAGATGAAGGGCCATAATTTTTCTTTGCGTGTAGTTCCAACTTCCCTCTAGTAGTCAATGCGCTGGCGACTCTCTACACGTCAAAAGCAGCGAGAGAGAAGAGAATTTACTGGCACTGTGTAGAACGCACTATTTAAAAACGCGTATATTGAAATTTGCTCACTAGAAATAAAGCAGTGTATCAGTGCGTCATTACTACTTAGTTTTGTTTTATTTGGCCAATCACGAGCTCTTTCCAAAGATCCTTGCCTTGCGCGAAGGTGAACTGCACGAAGACGGGACAACGTATGAGACAAGCGCGAGCGCAGAATATCCACATTTTTTATTGAAGGAAAGAAATGAACACACCGTATATATATATATATATATATATATATATATATATATATATATATATATATATATATATATATATATATATATATATATATATATATATCACGGATACGGATGCGCACGTCGTCACTATCGATTTTTTTTTACCTGTTACCTAAGCTACATAGCTTAGGACATTATCTAATGCACCAACAAACCTATAGCTCTCTGCTTTTAGTTAACCCGTACAGGCGCATGGAGTCTAATAAATCGCTGTAGTGTATGGTACGCTAGTATAGGACGAGCTTTTTTTTTTTTTTCCGTGTCTGTGGACGGTCTATTCAAATATGCCTAAAACGTTTTTTGTAGTGCGTATTGCATGATCATACAGACGATTAACGTTAACAAGCGCGCGCATGTATACGCTAACGCCAGCATAGTGTTCCCATTCAGCTTTGTCATAGCGCACTCAGGTCCCCTCAACCCTGGGAAATTTGACATCACCGTAGTTAGTTAGCAGGGATATACTACACCTTGCGTGACGGGGCTTTCTCGCGGAACGTTCTTTTCGACGCCCCCGTTTTATCTGTTTGCGTATCTCGCCGAGTCGGAAAAGTGCTGCGCTCAGCTCGGAAAGTACACACCGTCGAAGGGCTGCTTACTCTGCAAGCACACAGTGCTTTCCGGATGCCAACCTGTGCGCACTTCCCGGTATCGGGCCGACACTGCGTCAGTACAATTACGCTAATGATGTCTCGCAGCAGCGCCAGCTGCTTTATATATCTCATTTCAGTCTCTTTCCCGCCCTCGTTAGTAATGGCCATCTTTTCTTCCTGTTGGTGCGCTAAGGCTTTTAGCTGTTGCTGATGCGATGGTGACCTTTTGCTGTTTAGGGTGTCCCAGGGAATACAACAGCGCCCACGTACAGGCGTGTTCTGTTTAGTTGCCGCCTACAGCTACTCCCAGTGTTGCCGTGTTTACGTATGTAACGAAAATGTGCGGAAGCACGACGAACTTTGGTTTAGCTTACCTGGCTTTATTATTGAAGAATGATGCGCGCATAATGTCGTATGGAACGTGGTAA
Source organism: Hyalomma asiaticum (assembly GCA_013339685.2). Lineage (NCBI taxonomy): Eukaryota > Metazoa > Arthropoda > Arachnida > Ixodida > Ixodidae > Hyalomma > Hyalomma asiaticum. The sequence goes on along the minus strand of CM023483.1, from coordinate 50,592,008 downwards.
ATTAAAAAAAAAACTGCATTAATTTTAGCAACGCCTTATTGATGTAAAATGTGTAATGATAAGAAGACGCTAAACAGGCACAAATAGTTAAACTGCTTCGGCAATCTTCTGCTGTGGCATAACGGTCACGCTTATACCACAAGCAGACGTACTACATTCGCCTAAAAAAGGCACGAACACGAGAAACTGGTGTCGCACCATGACGTGACGGATTTAGACCATGCCTGTGTAGCCATGTTAAACAGCAAGTGCTTTATCGTTGAATAAGGGATACATTCCGCCCTGAATAACGTAATTTTCGAGTGCACTTCTCTGTGCCAGAAGCATCCAAATAAGAGAAAATATATCGAAAATAAGCGATACCACGCGGATGCACTGGCGTTGCCGCTGTGGCGCTAAGTCGAACAAACGAAAAAGCTTTATTTGACGCTGCCTCGCTGACGTGACGTGAAATGGTCAAGGTGCGGCTTTATAATTTTCTATAAAGCAACAAAGAATTGAAAACCGATGTTGTGCGGCTTATTGCCTCGACAGTGGCAAAATGGGTCACACTCAAACGCCTTTTACAACGAACGCCTCTTCAGCAAAATCACCGCTGTGACGAAGAAATGCCTATGTCCACCTCACTGCGAGCGTTGTGGCAGGCGACCTTTACAGGGAGGTGAACAGTATAGAACGAGGAGCTTTCAAGGTTCCGAGCACCTCGTTATAAAGGTGTGTATGACTGTACGCGAGACGTCCCGTCGGCACGCTCTTCCGAATAATTTCGACATACCTTCGAGCCACGGCGGCTGGAATTCGAAGCCTCCGATTTCGTGTTACCAGTACGACGTCATACCAACTGCACGAACCATCAATGCAGATACTAAAAGCAAACGGTAAGGATGTGCTGCTGTACGAGCACGGCTACAACTAAACGCTTTGTTCTTTTTGCTCAGATATAGCGCGTGCGATAACTCTGAGCTCGCCGTAAATGGCTGGGCGGTGCAGCGACCACTCGTCACCCGTAGAGAGAAATATGATCACTGTTCGCTTTAGTGGCGGTCGCTGCGTCGCTGGACGATCAACAGAGGGCGTAGAGGCCGTGGAGAAGGGCAAACACGCAGAGAGCAAACACGGGCTGCCGGCGTGACGCTGTGCGACTGCCTGTCGCCGAGAGCGTAACGGCGCCCCCGGTTCGACCAGGGCCGTTTTGTGTGCGCCCGTTTCCGCCTTGTCGTACGACCGGTGGACAAACAAACGAGTTTCACGGCGCCTCTTTTCTACCGCAGTTACTCGCATGTTACTGATGCCTCTGTTTTTCGTTGGCCTGTCTGTAGGGAGTCACTGACTCAGTACAGTGACGTCCTGCATGTCGTTGTACAATGGGGCCACAGTTACATGGAACACTTGCTCGAAAGACGCGTCCGCATTTTACTCTCTCGCGAAACCGCAGTCGCATACTTTTGCAGCAGATAATTACTGCCATTTCAAAGTCCTTTCGTCGGAGCAGTCACTGGACACAAGTTCGGTGCCTCTTGCAATTAAAGCGGCCCTGCAACTGTTTTTAAATATAGCCAGAAAGCGATGGCTGTCGGCCGTTGAGTGTCACCTGCGATGTGAGCCAAGTATTGCGCTGCGTGCACTAAGGAAATTACAGTTTGGTTTCAAAACAGCTGGAAATCGCCTGCTGTTCTTTTTCTGTTCTTTTTTTTTTACAAAGGACGTCACTGGCCGCTTGAAATTTCTCGTTATTCTTAAAGATACATGCACACATTGTCCTTATTTGCTGAAGTTAAAACGAAGAAATAAAGCATTGCAGAGGACCTTTCCGCGATCATGATATCAACTAACAGCACATTTTCATCACCCACTCGGTTATTATCACATTAGCACATTATCATCACCCACCCGCTGCGGTTCAGAAATGAACATTGCCTCTAAAACTGACCCCAGGAGAACACTCGATGACTGTCATCTCAGCATTTAATGCAGACCGCAGTGTACGCTCTCGTGGAAATGCTGAACGGAGCTGCAACGTCCTTAATTCGGTAATGATCACCTGCAATCAAGGCTTTCTCTATAAGTCACTTGGAAAAAAGAAGGAAGAGAAGTCTAGTCTATTTGCGATCATTCTTCATTTCTCTTCCTTACGTGGCGAAACCAACTTTAATGCAGCAAAGTTTCGCTGTCTCTCCCTTTCGCTAAGTTAGACTGTGCTTCCTCATCCTTTTTTATCCGGCTCTCTTATGATAGATGATCGTGAACTGTGCATATAGCCTGAAGTGTTCGTGTCGGTTTTTAAAGTTTGCCCCTAGCGTATCACAACTGCGCGAAGGACGTATAACCTGTGCGGTAGCCCGCAAGACCGCTGAGTTAGGAGGGAAAGCCGCCTTTCTTTCCGCAGCTCCGAGCTTGTTTTATGAATTGTGACAGGCGCACTAAAGCTGAAAGCACTGACCGTAATCCTTTATTTCTGGCTGTATACAACCTCCTCCTTTTCTTGTTTCGCGCTCGAAACAATTCTTTCAAAGGGAATGTTTCTCTTATCCGCGCCTCTTGGCTTTCTATCAAATCCAGCATTTTTATGTTGTTATTAGCGAGTAAGGAAAGGACCACAGGACCGAGTTTGCTTTCGCAGCGGTTCTTGCCGCAAGTTGCGGTGGTTTCTGCATGAAACGAGGAGTTCTCATCACGCGGAAAAAAGAGTGGAAGTGCAATAGCAGCGTTGAAACTCCCCTCTTCGCGAAGGCGTGCAAAAAAAGGAAAGAAAATGCATGAAAAGAAATACAGGCGTGAAGGAAATGCAACGTCTTCGACTAGGGCGTGCTTGCGTAAACTCCTGTCATTTTTTTTTTTGCCCCTCTTTGTGGCTTTTTTTAGCTGATACTCGCCTCGAGATCGCGAACCGAGGCCGTTCGCAGTATTATATTAACACGGGCGCCGCGCGCTCGCTCCTCGTCAGCGCCAGCGGCACTCAGTTTACGGGGTGCGTATAGGGAGCCGTGGCGCCTGGTGATTCGCTTTTGAAGTTTTGGGTGCGCGAACACGCGCGCCGGTCCCCCAGTATTTACAGGAACACTTCCCGCCGCTTCGACCATCAATCAACTCTCGTTCGTCCGGCATCCGAGGTCTCGAGAGCGCGCGGCGTTTCCGTTTCTATGTACGCTCCGATATTCTTTTATTTTTCGTCTTTTTCATGTGTGCGTGTTTCGCGTTCTTGTTCTTCATCGAACTTGTGACACGGTGACGAGAGAGCGCCGCTCTTGCTTTCGCGTCCTTGGGTCTCGTTGCTTGTTAAACTCAGAAACCAAAGGAACACCCTTTTCAGCGCGTCACTCCTCTTGCCCCCTCCCCTCCCCCCCCCCCCTTTTTTTTTCTTTTTCTCATATTTTCGTGATTGCCCTCGACGTCTGATAAAACGAGGAGAGAAGCAAGAATAAACAAACAAGAAGACGGCAACAAAACAAACGTGCGTGTTTTTTGTATTCTTCCCATAAAAGGAGCTGAAGCAACATTCAGGGGTACAACGGTGCTCCTCATTTATTACGTGTAGCATCCTTGCGAAACTTTCTGGTGTCATTCGTGTGCGAGGGAGTGTCTGAAGCATCCTTTGGGAACACTGAGGGACAAAGTTGTCGGGGCGCCCACGAATCAGCATTTTTTTATTATTATTTCAGGGCGTTATTTTTGTATGTCGTTGCGATCGTTCTTTTGCATTCATATATCGCTTACGACGCGTGTTCTTCCGGCTTAGATTTGGCGAAGCAATAATTTCATCTTAAAGTAAAGTAAACGTGTTCCTCGGTATCGCACTCTTAGGCTAGAGGACGCTTGTTTGATTCCCGGCTATGGCGGCCGCATTCTTATAAGGGTAAAATCTGAGAACAGTCATTTGGGTGCAAGTCAAAGAACCCCTGGGGGATTCTTTGACCAAGCTCCGTGCTCCTTCCTTCTCTCCCTCCCCCTCCTCTCGCTACGCGTTTCATAATAATATCGTGGTGTCGGCACGAGAAACCACAGGAACTATTGCTATTAAACACTTTCGCAACATGAAGAATGATTATTATGCAACACTTGGTATCTACGAGCAATTTTGTCTATATTATACAACTGGTGAGGTAGACAAGCCAGCAGGAATGCGATATCTTTATAAATTCTGGGGCTTAACGTCCCAAAACCACGACATTAGGAGAGACGCCTTGGTAGAGAACTGCGGAAATTTCGACCACCTTTGTGGTCACCTGCACCTGCACTGACCACCTGCACTGACATCGCACAGTACACGGGCCTCTGTAATTTTCGCCTCCATCGAAATGCAGCCGGCATCGAAATGCAGGCTCGATTCAAGTGTCGAGAAATTTGTGCACTAACATATTTGCGTACTTATCGCCAATCCAGCCACTCGGTTTTCCGGTCCTGCCCCCTACCCTTTATTTATTTTTTTTCCCCTCGCGTTTCTCCCCAATCGTGGTGTTACCTATCGCCATCTTCTTTCGTCTGCGTGTGCTCTTTGCGTTAGAAGAGGTCTCGACCACCTTAAATTTTAGCTCCACGTGACAAAAAGGGAGAGAGGAGAGAGAGAAAATCGAAACTATGTTGCCTCGCCTCTATTTTGTTAAACCTTACGTTTACCTAAATAGCGGTGCAGCGTAGTTGTGTTCGTTGCAACATCAACGTACTAAGCAATGAGCTACCAATTCGTAATATCCACTTCGGTCCACAAACAATCAGTAATAACCGTGATTTCATGCCGTTTACTGTGAATCGTACATTCATTTCGAGGAAACAAAATGTCTTGGGCACACTCCATACAAGCGCTGCAGTGTGAGATAAGGAGGGAGGAGTCTGGCCTTGATCTATTTTACATATAGCGTTTTGCTCGATGTCGGCCTTGTCTTCGGTGCGTTTTCTATGTTGGTTAGAGCTGCCGCTTCGAGCATTTTCTGACGGAGCTCGCGAGATTGAAGTTAACCGAAGTTTATGGAAAGCGGATGAAGACGCGTCAAACAAATGAGCTTCGGCCTGCGCTCCTCTCGAAAGAATTGATGACGTATTTCTCTGTCTAGCCACATTTTTCCTTTTTTGTATCGTTTTGTTCTCCGTTGATAACTATGTTTTCAATGAAAACGGACGAAAGGAATAACGGAACAGAAATGGGAGTAGTAGTCCGTCTCGGCAAATGTTATCCCGCACGCGATACTCGAAGATCGTGCAATGAGAAGAAAGGAAAAAAAAAAAAACTCGATTCTACTCATCACGCTAGCGCGGAGCGCGCTTCTGCTTGGCGCCGAAGTGCCGCTCGTCGCGAGAAAGCTTTCGTGGAGCGGTCTGCGCAAGAATCCACCGTTGCGGCAGAATGCCTCGCGTTATGTAAAAAGCGAAAGGAGTTCTTTTTCAATTATTTTGCTTTCGCTTCTCTTTTTCTTTATTTAGAAACAAAGTAATTTCACGATGAAATAGATAGATGGTATATTTGCCGGTGCACATAAAACGAACAATGGAATATAGCAGCCAGCGACAACACCGTTAAAAAACAAACAAAAAAGGACGTGATAGTGAGTCGCTGTATACTTGTAGAAAAGAGTACATGTAAGCGCCGTGGAAAGGGAGTCCTGGCTAATGATCCGTTTTATGAACCTCTGCGCCATCGCTTGGGAAGTCCGCCATAGGCGGCTGCTCTTATCGTCGCAGACGACGCCGTTTTCGGCTCAGGGCGAAACAGAAGTCGTCTAGAGCGGAGACAGAAACTAAACGCATTTCACAAAATATCTAATAGTGTCTGCTCACGCGACAGCGTTCTTGGCTTCGGCACCGGGGCTCATTTGCGGCGCAGTTTGAGAGTAAGCAGAAAGGGCAGCGAACAGCAGCGTTCGCACCACTGGCCGCCGCCTATTCGTCGTCCCCTGATGACGTCTAATGACAGCCTTCCTCCTCCTCGCTCCGCCGTCGGTAGCGACGGACGATGCCAGTGTCTTGTGAACGATACGATTACTTTCCGTGGCCAGCGCGCTGTTGCGCTGTCCGCACTCGGACCACGGAATGCTGGCCGTGGCGTCAACCCTCGCGGTCACACAGTCTGTGCAGCCTGGAGGTCGCTGGCGTTGCATGCCGGAGTGGCGAACACTTTAATGCGATAGCAATTTCGTGTCGAAATTCGCCGCTGTATACTTGGCGGCTAGCGTGTTGGCTTGTTGAGCTCGAGGTCGCGGGATCGAATCCAGGCCACGGCGGCTGCATTTGGATTGGAGCAAAATACTGCAAAAAACACACCCGTGTACACTCGTATTTAGGTGCACGTTTAAGAGCCCCGGGTGGTCAAAATTATTCCGGGGCCCTCCGTTGCGGGGCGCGCCTCAGAATCATATCGCGGTTTTGGCACGCAAAACCACGTGTATTATCAATAACAATTCCATGTCAATACCGATGCCCGTGATGTTCCGTATAAACTTCAAGTGAAAGAAAGAAGGGAAATGCCTGGAGGAGCCCGTCCCAATGAATCCAATAGACAGTGAAGCCAAAGAATGCATTGTCGTGGGGTAAGCACATATCGACCGAGAAAATGTGATTTCCTTGCTTTCATTGCTTGTTGACTTCGAGAACGTGTGCACAAAGCTGAAGTGCGAAAAGACATCGGCTCTTGGTCCGTTTGCGGTGGGTGTGAGGGAAAACTTGACCTCAGCCAGCCACATGCCCTTCCTGCATGTGGCTGGCTGAGTTTAGCGATAAAATGACCAGCATTATGTTTGTTCGCATTCGCGCTTACGAACAGTTCCAGCGTAAGAAGTAATCTTTTTCTTTTTTTTGTTTTTTTTAAAGTAAGAGTTCAGTCTACTTGGTCGTGAATTATTTGTGGGGGAACGGCAAGAATGGACTCAGAAACTCAGTATGTCGAAGAAAGAGGAACATTTAACCCTAACTAGCGATTTGCATTGCCGAATATGTCTTCGTTCTTATTTTTCTTTCCTGTCTGCAGTCATCCTTCCACGTATGCTTAAGCTATTGAGCAATATTATTCAACATCCACATGTACATGCTTTCTGTTGGAATAGAAATCGCTTGCTAAATTTGGGCTATACTTCACTGAATCAGTAGAGTAAGGCATGCTGACCAGTAATGTAATTCAGTCTGTCTGCAGTCTGCCCTCTTAATGCAGCCTGACGCTTTGGATGTAATCAGCAATGGGCAAGTAAGTTATGACCTTTCGCATGTGGTCATACGAGCTGTACCTCACGTAGTATAAAATAAAAAAAAGTGTAGACGCATTAAGCATTGACTGATGATATCGTTAGGCCAGCTGGAAGTGGGCAATAGCCGTGCATGTAGGGGAAAGTGATATATAGAAGGGTGGTTGCTACGCAACCTTTTAGACGGCCACTGTCTAGAAATGTCTCTCTGCACCGCCGACCACCGGAAAGCGGCGTCTTCAGGAGTCTTCTGGGTGGAGATTTCGAAAATTAGTCTGTAGAAAAACGGTCCACGCTGCTACTAAGTGGCATTATTCAAATGTCTGCTCCTTCATTTATTTCCACGTCTTGCATTGCTGCCCGAGTGTAGTGCGCGTAATATATTTATTCGGCTTCTCTTGTCTCTCGCAGAACGTGACGTGGGACACTGAATGGACTCTGTTCTGTTGACCAGCACCTGCTTCCTTGCTGACAAACCGGTAAGATCACGCACGACTCGCCTTTCGTACGTGGCCGCGATTTCTCTTGCGAGGAAAGAAGCGGGGCTTTCACGCGTTGCTCTGAGACCTCCACATTGCGCAGAACAAGGTTTTCCCGTTCCTGAATTGGCTTTTTAACTTCATTTCCTCTGGACCATAGAAATGTGCAGTAGAGCACCTGGCAACATCCGGTGATTACACTAACACCTTATTTATCTCTTAAAGCTATCTCATTTTTACCGTGAACTACATGGTTTCCTTACGCTTTCGTGTTTTACACTTTCACGTTGTTGTTCCTTTGCTTACTGCGTTTTTAAGGGTCGCGTTAATTGCACCAGTCTTTATTCCTACACTTTTTCGCGCTATATGTACCCAGTATTATAAGAGCACACTACACTTTATCTGAGAGCAATGAACAAGGCCCCCAAAGATGGGAAACTAAGGTATCTCGGATGTATGAGCCAGTCAGCGATCTTTCCTAGTGGACAGATCGAGTGCACACACACACACACACACACACACACACACACACACACACACACACACACACACACACACACACACACACACACACACACACACACACACACACACACACACACACACACACACACACAGATAAATTGATTAAGGGAATGGTGACAGAAATTGTGTGGCAGCGAAAATGTGAAGCGCACGTCATTTATAAAGCGATAACATGAATCACAGCCTAGGAGACAAAGAGCAGAAGAAAAATGCTATTTTAATTATCCAGGCACAAGCAGCCACAGCATATAAATATAAAGGTTTCCATAGCGGCGACGTAAGGCCGAGAAGAGGAAAATATCGGTGATCTCGTGCATATCGTGAAGCAAGTAAACATCAGTCGACACAAAACGGGCGAAGTGAGAACGTCGCAGCGGACATATTACCAATAATTTTTAAAGTTTTACCAAAGAAATATCAAGTGCATGGTTCGTATCGCCGAAGTTCTACTAGGTCCTTACTCAGAAAATTCTTGCGCTTCGCGACGATGCAACAAAGTTACACAGGCCCTGCAGTGGTGTCCGCTGTGCTAAAATGTGTGTCACGGGTGGCCGCTTAGGAAGAACGCCCTGTAACTCAGGGGGCTCCTTTGAGCGCACCGCCGTTGTATAGCAGGCCTCCTTTCTTTCTGCGAGGCTGCTTGAAAGCCGGGGTCAGTTCATCATAAACGCTTAGCCCACCGCACTACGCCGGGTGGGCAAGGACATAAACAAGCAAAAATGAGAGAGAGAGAGAGAGAGAGAGAGAGAGAGAGCACAAGAAAGAAGCCGACGGGCAGCTCGCCGACCTCTCACCGATCCTTTTAATCGGCGCCGTAAACACGTCTGAGCTGTTAAGGCTGCACTCCTGCAGAAGAGACTATAGCGAACTTCTCGGGCTTCCCTTGTGTGCTCCTGCGCCGACAAAGAACGGTCCTCGGAACAAAGCGCGGAGTGAAAGAGTTTATGGGGGCCTATTTACGAGAGCCACGTACGTCATCGCGCGTTATGGGACGCAGGCGCACGTGAGGGGCCCAGTAACCGACGATACTGCTGAGCCCTTTATAGTTTTCTATTGTACAAACACAGCCAAGTGTGACGACTACTGAGCGAGGTAACGCTATATATAGCGCCGACACGCAAGAACAAACTTTGTGGTGCAAGGACAAAAGTGTATATAAGCACTGCATAACATTATAAAATATCACTTTTAAATATTGTGGCAGTGTTTCGATATGTCGCGCACGAAAACATTCTTTTCCCTTTCGTGCAGTTCTGTCCACCTGTGCAGCATACCAAGTTTTTGTAAAAATTTCGCGCGGCAACATTTTTGCCTGCCTATTTTCAAGATCTGCTTGTAAGATACGTTGTTGAAGGACGCTAACGAAGAATGTTTATCTGCGATAGTAAACTATACGTTTTTTAAGTACAAAAGGTGCCAGTCACCAGGGAGGAGAGAGTATTGGTAATTATAAGAGCGCGCAAAAATCAGTGGCGTAACCGAAGCGTTAGCGCTATCTCGTTCGGGTGTCACGGTACTTGTACAGCGTCGGATGAGCAGTAGTTAGTAATTCGTGGATAAAAACTTGGCTGACATTCATTACTGCTGTCATCATTGGCCATCGGAGCTGTTGAACACCGTGATAAATGGTATCGCGAAATCAATCAGCTGTCTAAGCGACGTTAGTGCTTGCTCAATACTTCTTGGTCGATAACTGCGGGACCTCGACTGCTTGACGAAAGTCAACGACACGAAAACTTTCTAATACCCCCCACCGCCCTCCCCGCCAGTTTTATATCTAAGCAAGAAGAAAACGTAATGTTTGGAGCTATCGTGTCGCAAGAGTTTTCTGTAACGAAGTTTGTTCAAGTACATCCCAATACGCGGTGTGTTACGAATAGCGTGAGATTTCTGAGTCATGCGTGCACAAAATTGGTGCTAACTTTGCCGCCCGTCCGCTTCGAGTCTTGGTAAGATACTTAACCCAACAAAACAAGGGTGTTCTTGCGCCATCCAGCACCCCTTGTAAGGCTTGAGCTGCAAGGCATTCTTTATAACCGTCATTTATCTCCAGCTTAGTGCGCGTAGAAATGGCATCTTGAAATTATCGGAAACAGCGTTCGTTTCCTACAGCAGTGGATGCGAATCGGGCTGCAACCAAGAGCTTCTTCTTCTGTCACATAATCGCCTTGCGGAGCTGTATGGTATAGAAAGCACGCCTCGGTCATTTCACAGCTCACGTCCTTAAGACAGCGCTTGTTGTTGCATTTTACTTTACCCGTCCGCCTGTCTAAGCGCTCATAGCACAGAATTTTTTTGCAACTGGTCTAACTTGTCTTTTTAACACTAAAGTTTTTTATACCGGGGTCCACCGCGACCACACCACGTCATTTCCGTCCCGGAAGTGACGCAGTAAAAATACACGTAAGATCAACACAGAAAATTTCCTATTCATGCGCTGACAATCAAACTCACAGCCCCCCGCTCCTTATATTCTTTCTTATCTCGCCTCTTTCCCTCTTCCTTGATGCGCTCTCCGGCTCCGCTCTTCCGGCTCCGGCGCGCTTTGCCTGGAACGGTGCCGCCATCCATGAGAGGGGGAATGAAGCAGCAGTACTTCACTTCGTATCTTCTGATTGGCGTTTCCCTGCCGGCTACTCTTCGAGCGTGATGGCACCAAGAAAACTGCTGCGTTAAGCGCTCAAGTAAACTTGATTTATGCCGTTGTCGCGCGGCGTTTACTATCGACTGTTTCCAGTTGTTACGTAAACTACTTCAATTAGCACAAGGAGTATGTCACGGTCATGGGCGTTACCGCTGTTATGGAGGCTATGCGCGAACGTCGGCGCATCCACGTGAAACGGTGCCGTACCGGCGAAACACCGATAGCAATGGGGACGTTCATATCCATGTACAATAATCATTCAACTGCTTCTGGGAAGACACATTTCACTTTCGTGTTATACCGATTCCCCTCATGGAGGATTCGGACACATATTTTTTTGTTGCATAAAGTTAACCAATCTTTAATAAATGGCTGAACCGCCCCAGCCGCCCCAACATGCAGGATGCAGGACCCGCTCGCCCTGGTAGGCCCCAACGCAAGTGACATCTTTCATGAGAAAAAAATAAATCCGGATTTTCAGTTATTCAAGTGGACAGCACACAGTATCATTAGACTGTCCGTTCGCTCCGGGGAAGCGGATAGAAAAAAAAAATAATTTTGCAATCGTGATTGTTAACCTTCCCGTGGAAATGTCTTCGTGTGTATACGTGTAAATGAGTTATGCAACACTTAATGAGAGAGTACCACGAATATGTGCAAATTATTATCGCGAAACATTGAAAGTGTTGCGTCTTCCTTTTCCCGTGGTATTACTTACCGATTCCTTGCCAACGGTCGCATACGTAGGCCTGCGCAGGCTTTCTCTCCCGTATACGTCTGGATGTCACAATGTCGACACACTCGAGTGCGGTGGAGCGTAGAAATTTCATCTATTACAGGCACCAGGGGCTTCGACTGTAGGATGCGCCCTGAAACCGAGGAGGTAGAAGGAAGAGACCGTCGCCCGAGGACGTCGCCTCCCCCGCGCCCGGCGGCGTAAATCTTCGACGGGAAGGCGTCGTCGCGCGCTTCCTCGCGACTGGCGCCACTGTACGGGCGAAAGGAAGGGGGCAGACTTTGGAAGAGATGCTTTATGTGTTATTGGCTGCAATTTGCGTTATGTGCGCGGAGAAACGTAAAGGAATGCGCGTACGCTCGACAGCGCAGCTCGCTGAGCGAGAAACGCCGCCGCTGCAGGGATAAAGGAGACAGAAAAAGGCAGCTAAAAAAAAAGAGATGAATTGAGAAAGCTAGGATGAGTAAAACAGAAAGAAATGGGGGTGCGCCCAGCGGAAAAGGAGGAAGCGTGCGGGTGAGGGCCTCTGTGTTTGTGCGCGGGAGACCACGCGTATGATTTAGGGAGCTACAAGGAACTGCTCTTATGGGAAACAGCTTCGGTATACGCCGTGGCGCACACACGTACGTATATACCGCGCACACGCAACTCGATACAAATACGCGGGCGCACAAAAACGTACACTCGCCGAACGCTGCGTTGGTCGATCTTTCTCGGCTCTCAGAGGGAGGGCGGGGGACAGAATTTAGTAGACGCAGCGCGCCGGCTAGGCGACGCGAAATGAAGGAACGCCCGAAAAAAATAAGAAACGAGAGAGAGAGAGAGGCACTCAGAAACGGAGACAAAGAGTGTATATAGGTGTATGCGATATGAGGCCAACTAATACCAACGTGACAAAAAAAAAAATAAAAGAAAGTGAACCTCTTGAAGTTTTGGTACACTGGTTCGCCCTTTGACGTTATGCTCTTACGCTGCCGGACGTCTGTGCAGTTCTCGTGTGCGGTCTTCTGTTTGTTCGCGAATAAATGAGCGCGTGGGTGGGTGCTTGAGCGAGCCCATTTCTCGAAGAGGGCTAGCCAGTCGGTCTCGTTTTACCGCGGTCCGCCGTGCGTTTGCGAAAAGTTATTTCTCGCTTATTTATGCGCGTGCGTACGTTGCGTTCGTGCGTGAGCGTATAGGACAAGAAGTGAGGAACTGAAGCCGCGTATAGCGACGTGAAGAAATATCGCCGCGCTCGCCTTCTCCTCGACATCCTCTCCCAAGAGCGCACCAAGGAGGTTGGTTCGCTCAAACGGCACCCCCGAGATGTGCCGCGCGGCCTCTGGCGCTCTGGGGGGCGTTATGAGCACGCTTAGATTAACGGGGCCGCCGTTAACTTTGATATGAAGCCTAAACTGCTGCTTCTCGTGCGCTGCGCGCGAGTACGCTGCCAACGTCGGAAACGAAGAGCAGCAAAATACGTGAGTGTTAGCCCACTTGAGACGAGCAGCCGCCTTCGTGTTTCTTCTTTCTCTTTCCTTTTTCGCCTTTCGTTCATTTTTGATTTTTTGGAACAAATTCTCCGGGCAGTAATTTATGCTCCTCCTCCTCTGGCAATTTTTTTTTTCTTTTCCGTTTCCTTCGCCGTCCTCGCCGCTACGAAGCTGTCGGGCCAGCGAGAGAGAACTAGCGATTAAATTGCGCGCTCTCTTCCTATATGGTCTCGTCACATCGCGCTTCAAGAAGTGGGCAGCGCGCGACAAACAGCCTTAGGCCGTGCTACATGTAGTCCTCCCCTGTGCCTGCCGTTCCTATACTCTTCGTGAATTAACAATGCGCATGAAGCGATCTGGCGAAATGGTATTAAGACGGCACACACACGGAACGGAAATTGGAAAGCGCCGGTAGTGTAATACGGAGAAATAACCCGGGAGTATGCGAAGAAGAAGCGATGGGCAAGAAGGGCTGCATATATTAATCTGAACTCAAAAATAAAAGCCACCTTGCCTATACTTCGTTTTCTACGTGCTCTCGAAGTCGACTCGTACAGCTACTGGCGTGCGCATTCTCCGGAGCCAAACGCGGATAAACCACTTACGTGCAACGACATTACCGCTACGAAATTATTGTTCGTAATAAAAGGGAATAATGAGGCCCGTTTCGTACGGTTCATTAATCTCAATTGCGTGCGCAGTGCGCTCGATTAAGGTTGTTCTGCAGGGACGAACCTTTTGGGCCGCGAGTCTTTTCATGCAGTGGTGGCTACGCGAAACGAGGGAAGCTTATCTCTGCCCCGTGTTTGAGATCTTCAAGCGTAGCGCTTCCACGACCGTTCCTCACCATCGACCGGTCTGCGAACCAGTTATTGTCTTTTGAAATTGCTGTCTCAGAATTATTCATTCTTCCGGGAAACTACGTTGGGTACATTCATTCGCGCTCTCTTCATTGGCGCAGGGTTTCCAAACCGCTCTGTGCGTAGCTCGTGGTTTATCGAACAATCGAAGCGCTCGATAAGAATTCAGCTAGAGCGTTTCAAGAAGTAATATACGCGCCACCAGCGCACGGCGCCGCCGACGAAACGAGATTAATTTTGTGGGAAATTGCCTTCCGCGGACTGCATAATTAACCTTCGTTTTAATAAAAGGTGGACCTATTTTAATTCGAGTGGTGACGCAGCTTGAATGCACGCAGTTGTCTAACATTCCTCAAGTGCAGCGGTTTATGAAGCAAACAAACAGAACCGGGCCTGGCCTCGCGAGTGAATTCTCCTTTGGCGTTTCATCTCTTACAGCACCTTAGATCGATAAAAACAACGTAGCGAGGGTTCTCCGCTCACTTCGCCGAACTTAGGTGTATATAGCAACGTCATAATCACGAGACTAATTTCATATTGTAACGGCAATGTAAACCAGCGTGGAAAACCAGGAAAAAAAAAACATTTGCGTGTATGTATAGGCCGGTACTGTACTCAGAAAAATGCTAGTGGTTCAGCACCTGTAATAGGGGAGGATAGGGTGGAAGACGGGGCTTTCCTTTCTAGACCACATTCGTTTGCGTATTGCCTTCCTACCGATGTAACGAATGCTCGTCATAATCATTTAATGTGAATCGACCTGCGCTCTCTGTCTTCGTCTACACGCAGTTCCACAAGGCACGTTGCTCTAGCCTTTCGTTTCCACTACACACGGCCATCTTATGCACACTGTCCAGCTACTTCGGCTGCTTGGTAGACCTTCTTTCAGGGATCGTTATTGTTACGTGAAGCAGCGTTCGTGCAACCGTGTTGTGCCAGGTTGCCTGCAATTTGCCCAGAACTGGTAAATGGCCATTCCGTATAGCATTTTGTCTGCCCAATTTGTGATGATCGGTTCGTTCAACGTGCCCCTTCGGTTGCGTCAACTCTTCACTACACACCGTTAGTTCTGGCAAGTTTCTGGGAACTCTCACATATGGGGCATCTTTGCACGAATGAGTTGTAACGTATATGTAGAATATATGTTACAGCGTATGTGACGTATATGAAGTGTAACGTATATGCATCATGCTTACTCACTTTATGTTTGTGGGCACATACATACATACATACATACATACATACATACATACATACATACATACATACATACGTACGTACGTATGTATGTATGTATGTATGTATGTATGTATGTATGTATGTATGTATGTATGTATGTATGTATGTATGTATAGGTAGGTAGGTAGGTAGGTAGGTAGGTAGGTAGGTAGGTAGGTAGGTAGGTAGGTAGGTATGTATGTGCGACACGCGACCATCTGGACCCACTCTCCCTCCAGGTTAGGCACAGACAGAATGTTACGCGCGCAGCACGCGACTGATGGGAGGCGCGGACTGCTCATCCGTGTTACACAGATTTGCTTCCTGCGTAATGCTGATTAGTCGTCATTCTTTGTGTGCCTTAATTACGCGAGCTGACGCAACTCTTGCCAACGGCACTTCTTTATCGCCTTCTCGCTCGCGGCTGCTCTAGCTTCGGTGCTTTTTGTAATGCTGTTGGTCTAATTCCCTGTGTGGATTGCACCAATTTGCGTGAAGCGTCGCGTCATTTCGCACTCTTGATAACGACGCTGCCTTTTCTTCTGTTTTTCCTTTTGCTTGCTTGATAAATTTCTAGCTTAATTACTTGTTTGTTTTGCATTCCCAAGTCTTTATCAGCTTATTCCCATCTTTGCAAGTGCTCTATGGTTCTGGTTTCTGTTATTTTGGAGAGGGAAAAAGTGGAAACAAGGCAAACATGACGTTAGATAATAAAGAACGTAAACGGAGTTCCTCGCAAAAATCCAAGCGAAAGGCAGGCATCTTTTCCATGTACTTATGCGGGTTCTCTTTACGCTTTTACTCTTTCGTGATTTCAGCGCGAAGCAGGCAAATGCAGATCCGTACCTTCACAGAATGGATGAATCGAGACACTTGGGACTGGTTATGTTAGTCGATACGCGCGGTCTCTGTTTATGGAAACTATCGCAGCAGTAGGCATTGTGAAGTGCGGCAACTAAAAGTGGTATGAGAGGGGTAGTGTGGCGTTTCGAACAGCGGCGTCCTCCGAGGGAACGGGTTTCGGGCGCGGTGTTGCGTTCCAATCACACCCGACCGAATAAAAGTGATAATGTTGCTGCTTGTTTGCTTGTTCTGCACTCTTTCGCTTTGGACGTTGCGCGTAATGAAGCGAGACCGTTCGCTGGTTTCCTTTTGCCATTGGGCCTCTCCGAATTCCGTACGATACTCGCGCAAGCTCCTGCTTAGATTTCCGGCAGCGTACCGTAAAGATAGAGGGAGGAAGTCAAAGAAATGCGCCTAACATGCGGCAATCAAATCCGCGTAATAAATAACTGATTCGTAAGAAAATAACTAATTGCACCTGAAACTTCCTATTGCGCAACTTCCCGGCATTCCGTAAATGCTATGGTTCCCTTTAACACACGAAACAACTGTTTTAAATATTCTTTTTTTTCCAGAACAATAACAGATTGGAATAAGCTGAACACCGAAATTGTTACTCAAAAGTCCTTAGCAATGTTTGAAAAATATCTGAATATGTTATAAGTTTGTGTATCTTTATGTGACCGTTAGCAGCGTTTATTGAATTCTTTTCAAATGTGTGAAGAATACCTCCAATCGCTATGAACTTGTATGTGCTAAGATGCCTGTACCATTTTCATGTATACCCACCTGCCAAGATCTGGTAACATATCGCAGTACCAATAAATAAATAAATAAATAAATAAATAAATAAATAAATAAATAAATAAATAAATAAATAAATTTATCATTTAATCAGCTCACGGAAACACTATCACCGATCTGAATCCCTCAGCCTTCACAACTTCGCAAGCAAACATTAGCCGAAGACAGCCATCGCTTAGTCGACTTAACAATCATTAGACAACGCCAGCAGACATATGCCATCATTTATCCAACATTAGCAGACCATGGATAATAGCGGCAATGGTAGTAAGCAAACGAATGCCGTAGGCCCCGCGCTGCTAGTATACGAGTGTATACGATGCGGCATGGCGCCAGTCTAACGGCAGCTGTAGGGGCGTGTTTGTCTGCGCCAACTGATTTTTGTTCCGCTGGCACGCTCTCTCTCTATCACACACACACACACACACACACACACACACACACACACACACACACAGCCCAAACCAGAGAATGTTTACGTATTAATAAATTCTGCGGTATAAGGCAACGCCTAGACACGAGAAGATTTCGCCAAAGCGTTCGCTAAGGCTGGCATTACCGTAGGAGCAGCCATGAAAGACACAGGAGCAGTCGTGGTAGAGGGGCCGCCCTGCGCGTGCTTTCTCCGCATGCTTCCTCCGTGGTGCGGGAAAAGCGTATTGTTTGGGATTTTCCGGACGACGTTTCAGGCTGTCGACGCGAGCCGACGAGCGGCGCGTTCCTGCGGAGAGATAAGAAATCGGGAGGATGGGGAGCTCGTCTTCCGCAACGGCTTGCTCTCTCGACGGCGTTGTGTTGCTGGCATAGCCGTGGACCCATGCCGCGTCGCCAAGCTCTGCTGCGCGAGCTCGCCCTCTCGCTCGCCGTCTTTCTCGTGTAAGAGAAGGCCCAGAGGTAGGATGGCAGAAAATTTACGATCTGTTGGCGGCCCCGGCGGCAGTCGTTGTCTCTCGTTCCCTCATCGCCCTGTAGCCGGCCGTCGCCTGTTGTCGCCTCGATTTACTTCCCATTGTTGCTGCTTCAGTCCTTCCTGCCCTTATTTCACTTCGTTGTTGGTGTTGCTGGGAGTACTGCCGCCTTATCTTCTTCTCCCACGGTTCTCGCTGCTTTTCGCGGACCTGGTTCTTGTTCTTTTCGGGACGAGCGCACTTTCGATGCTGTCTGCGCGTTGGTATCTATATAAACCAGAGGACGTTGCCTCCCGTCTCGCCGCTTTCGGAAGGCTACCAGTAGTGCACTGTGCCGTTTCCTGGCACTGTGCGTTTTCTTTCCTTTATTTTTCTCTTTCACTGGTGTTCTTTGTTTTCCTGCTTGATCATCCCCTCCAGTTACTGTCTTCGTAAAGTGCATAGTACATTGCGTCGTGCTTGTGCGTTTGTTTCTTGTGCTCGTGTTTTGTACATTCGAGCAGTGTAAGAAGAAGAGAAAAGGAATGCGAGTGTGAGTTGCTGGTGGTCATATTCAATCCTGAGGCCCCGACGAGGGCGTGCCTTTACTAGAGCCGTGGTTCTGGCTCGTAAAACCACACACAGACACACACACACACACACACACACACACACACACACACACACACACACACACACACACACACACACACACACACACACACACACACACACACACACACACACACACACACACACACACACACACACACTATTCTTTTTAGCGGTGATGGTGGTGATGGTGATAATGTTGCCACAGGCGTTGTTAGTCAGGCAGGCCTACCTGGCAGTTTCTGTGCCCGAGCGTCTCTGTCCATGTCGTCTGCGTCACTATATGTGTCACTCAAGGCTGTCCTCCTGAAGAAAAGTTTATAGAATTGCACGCATTTCCTTGCGAACCTTCCGGATACATAAGTTGTTCGGTGGACACTTGCAGAAACCGCCCTTGTCCGCACGTTTGTCCATGAGCTTCCCCCTCTCAGAGCAAAATCGCCTGCATATCCCGGCCGCGGCGGCTGCATTTCGATGGAGGCGAAATGTGGAGGCCCGTTTACTGTGCGATGCCAGTGCACATTAAAAATCCCCATGCGCTCGAAATTTCCGGAGCCCTCCACTGCGTCGTCTCCCACAATGTTTGCGTGGTTTTGAGGCGTAAAACGCCAGAAAACAAAAGCGTCTGCATGACCAGTGGCGAGTTTGTAAAGACGCAAGACGAAGCACTATGCGTTGTAACCACGAAACTGGTACGACGAGGTGGCAGATAGTGCCGACGTCGCACGTCATTCGCGGACCTGTGGTCACAATTTGAAGGTCGTCTAATCGTTTGCTTCGTCGCGTCAAGTGCGACAATCGATTCAGTAAAGAGGTTTAAAAATCGGGGCAGCATCCAAGATAATGTAGCCACCGACAGGTCGCTCGTGTAGTCGAAAAACATTTTCTTCAAAGTTGTAATCGCTTTCCGAAAACTACGCATGAAATGAGCGTCTCCACCATTTCTCCACCGCGTATTCTCAGTAAGCTGAATAAATATTACAAGTAGATATTATTTCACGGACCAGCAAGACAAAAAAAAAATTGTTACTTGATGCTATGACACTGCCTCGTTTTATCGGGGCCGAGAGTCAACATTTATATACACTTTCCACACGTATTATATTATTTTATTGTAGTTTATTTCTAGAATAGCGTCTTATATTCGTTTACGTTATCTTAAGAAAAATGAGGGACACATGAGCCGGGAAGAAGCGCGTTATTCCGGGAATTTCTGGTAGATAACGAGCAAAAATATTTTCATAAACCTAATCTAGTGCTGTCGGAAAAACGCAGTCTACTGACGCGATCTATCCAGCCATAGCTACCGAGGTTACTGGATGCTTGAGTCTGGCCGTCGTCATTACGGTTGGAAAAGCTTTCCAAATTGGGTTCTTTTAGTCGCCGCAACCGCAGATTTCGATAGGTATCATGTTCTGTCGGCATTTCTCCATTTTGTTTTTCCCTCGTCCCGATAAAGGACTTGCAAAAAGGCGAAGGTGTAAGCAAGGCCTTCCACGTTAAACGGGATAATCTTGTACGATCAACGATCTGCGCAAAGGTGGACAGTGGATCCAATAATTCTAAGAAAGCGCATAACGTACAGAACTAACACATGGCATGGGCACTAGAGGGAGATAATTTGTAGGCGAAAGTTGATGAGGACTTTTCGTACTGTTCAATACTGGGGTTATTTTTGTGAGCGTACTTCCTTGTGCGCACCTGCGAATTTCGTCATGACTGGGCCACGTGCATTCTTGGTCTATAGACGAGTAAAGCAGCCTTGTCCGTTAGATTGTCGCCCTCGGCCTCCTCGAATGTAGATCGCGAAACCAGCGCTTCGACCTTTCAGCTGCAGATCTTCGTTCATTTTCTTCTCCTTGCGGCATGCGGGAGGTGGGAATTCTTTCCTTTCAGCTCTATTTCTTTCTGGCAGGAGTCTTGGCGTGGATGCACCTACGTCGTCGCTCTGTGTTTGCTTTTTTTTTTGGCGGTGGTCAGCGGCCTGCTAAAGCTTTATGATTCTCGGCGTTCGTGTAAAAATTTGACTGTCGCTGACGATTCTTTCACATATGTCTTCTTTTTTTTTTTCTTTGCCATTGTTCATTAGCTTTAAACGTGTCTTAGGAACCGGAAACCTTCAAAGCCTCCTGGCCTTGACAATAGTGTCGGTGGCATTTGCGCCGATGTTCAGTATGGCATTGTTACGGACCGCGCAATTTTCGCGAAGGCATGTGACCAGGACCTTGGCTGGTTGGCATTCCTGTGCTAAGCAAGTGCATTCACGGTAACGCCTTGAAACTCCCTGTTTCATAAACATGTCCAGAATTTCGTCAGTGGCCCCTCCGGCATTTTTTGCTGCTTCTGCTTCTCCGCATTATAACTGCTTAACTCAATGGGCGCCGTCTTGAAAATATTTGTTACGGCGAACAGCACCGTAATGCAGCAGCCGAGCTTCGAGAACATTTAGAGGTTTCCTTTAACGCCTTCAGTGCGCCCATTTTTGTTAGCCTGTTGCGTAGACTGAAGGACGGACAGGCGAGAACGCAGCACGCACAAAATACAAGAAAATAAAAAAAAAGCCGACCCTCAGCTCCACTTTCGCGGGCTAAGGCGGCTACATTTTACTTGCCACGTGCGACAAAATGCGCATCCAATGGAATTGGCTCGAAGCGCTCAAAGCAAGGGTAGTTCGCACAACATATGGCCGCCTGTTCGTTCCAGTGTATAGTGGTGGCGCCGTTGCCATAGCAACAAGCAACGTAGAGTCGGATCTTGCCGTGCTGTAAATTATTTGCTTCTCTGATGTTCTGATGTCAATGACAATCCACGCAAGAGAAAACCAAAACCAAATACTAATCTGTTTTCCGATGTAATGCCGCGACCACTTGTAATTTTAATTTTGTCTAATCACAGCCTTGCGCGTTATGTCGTCGCTTCCGCCACAATTTGTCCTGACGAGCACCACTACGCGGTATTCGGTCGGCAGCTAGTGGTGGCTTCATTGCACGATCAAAATATTGAAATGTGTAAAATCCACCCATATCAAAATTGATATGAGTGGATTGACCTGTTCCAATACTGCCATCTTTCTGCGCGACCCGCAAACGAAACACTCTTGCAAAAAAAAAAGTGTTAGAGGGCCCCGTTAGGTGACAACTTTCTCTGCTGCAAAAATACATACGCAACTACGGAACTTCGCGCAAATGTTACACCTAGTTAGAGCAACGTTCTTTCTTTGTCAACGGCGACCGATGAAGCCACACGCCAGGGTCCTATATAAATATGCACCAGGATTTAACTGTAAGGCGACTTACTTGCAGAAAGGCGTGTCCGCCTGGGCTTCCATGTACGCCGTGCGCGCGAGCACCAACAAGCATGAAGCAGGTGATTGCAAAGGTAACTGATATTCTTTATCAGCCGCTTTTCCTCGACACTCATGCGAACGGCTATAACGTTTTCAGTAGTTTGATGCGCTAGGTTGCGGTTGGGGCATGTTTTCTTGTAGCTGCCGCAAGCAGTGCGTAACCAGTTTGTAAAAAAAAGTAAGTTTAGCGGCAAAGTTACATCACTCACTCACTCACTCACTCACTCACTCACTCACTCACTCACTCACTCACTCTCATTTGTCTCGCATAGTCAATATCCAAATGTGGTTCAACCACAGTAGGCGCTTAGGCGTTATCACCCACGATCGCTCGCGCTCAAGGTAGCACTCGCTGTCAGTAGAACATACACTGGTGGAATGAGATTTGCACATGCCCGTTCTGACGACTGATTTCGACAATCCGTTCACATTATCGGTTGGAGCTTTCACAGCGCCGCTCCTCGTCGAGAGCAAGTTTCGATTACCCGTGTTTACTATGCAGCCAGCTCTGGAGCGGCCTAATTCCGCCGGTCGGGACTCGACAACGCGGCATAGCGGTGGTCGCGGCCAGATACGGTCCCTGGGCTCGGCGCGCCTTCCGACAGGCTCATTTGCCTCCGGAGAAAGTTTCCTTCGCTGTCCGCACTTGCACACCGACGTCGCGGATGCCGGCGCTGTTGTGCCCCACGGCGACGCGTCGCACGGGTTCTCCCGCGGGGGAGGATGAAGGCAGAAAGATTAGCGCGACCTGGACGCGGTGTGTGTCATCCGGAGCGGGCCTTCTCGTTGGGGGGGGGGGGGGGGGGGGGGGGGGGCTGCTCCGAGTGATCTCTCCGGTCGGTCGGCAGGGACCTTAATGAGCAAGGCGTAATTACAAGGTTAACGCCTGCATCCGCGCGCGCTCGGCTTTTCCCCGCTCTATGATTAGTTCCTGCTCGGCCGAGCCCTTCCTTCTCTCGGTGTTCTTCCTTCCAGCGAGCTTCTTCTGCCTAGTTAGCGGCCCCGCGACTCATCACGCAACTTCCTCAGCGGCCTCGGTGTCACCCGCAGCCTGCACCCTCCGCTCCCTCGCCATCTCTCTCGCTTACTCGACCCCACCATTCGCTCTTACGCTGAAGGCTGGATAAAGAATTCATTAGGGCAAACTTATGATCGTCACGGTGGCTTCCGTGCCCACTGAACGAATCCACCGGTACGCTGCCTTTTTTTTTTTTCTTTTTTCCCCGGCCTATTTTCGGCAACATTCGTTGGCGTACTTATATTCGCAGTTCCCTCAGCGTGTTGTTGATGACATTGGCGCACTCGATATGCGACGTCGATCGGTGCACGAAGACAGGAACGCTTGTACGCAGACTTACATGCTCGAATTTTCACGCGCCCGCTCACTGCAAGAACTCGTGGGGTGGAGTGCGTATTAATGTGCGGATACTGTCCCCATGAACGGCGTGCACACACCTTCAATCGTATTCGTGTTCTAAGTTGACGTTGTCGTCATTTCGTTGGACGCATTTGTAATGATGCGCTCACCATGAACTCATGTTCATGGAGGACACACCTTCTGCTGTACACATTGCGTGGGTGTTGAGTGTTGAGCGTACACTCTTGCGGCGAAGCCAGCACGCAAAGGCGAAGGTTAGATGTCGCAGACGTAAGTATCGGCGTCATGTTGAAATTAGTAACGATTAATCGAACAGTTATTTTTAGCAAATTCTAAGCACCTTGGTCGTAAAGCAGCACAGACGTAGCATATTAGAATTTTGTACGCACTCAATTTTCTTGTCCTTTTCTTTTAGAACGTGTATAGCGCTGGAAAATTTATGACGCAGAGAGGCTGAAATGTGGCTAGCGTTGTCCGCAATTAGTTGAACCAAAAGATATGGGAAAATCAATAATAAAAAAAAAACCTAAATTCAGTTCCACCCTGCGCGAAATCTGCTGATACATTAAAGAGCTGGTTTTCTGTATTTTTGACCACCCCTACAGCACCATGACAAGTTTCTGTCTTTCTTTCTTTGCTCTCACATAATCATAATCATGTAGTAGTGGGCTGAGGACAATAGTCGGTCGAACGCGGCAGTGGGCGGTCAAGGTCAAGGGTCCGCGTGCAGCGTGACGGACTGTGGGCATTTCGAGCCCCCCTAAACAGCTCCCTTCTTAAAGGGGCACCGACGCCAAAATTTCTCTGGTGCGATAGCCTGGGGGATCTATTTTCGTGTACATGCACATGTCATCTGCCAAATCTCAACGGCGAACAAAGCACCGAAGTTAATTTAAATGAATATTGAAGTTTGCATGCGCAATCACTGCAAGCGCTAGACGCCATGCCTCGGGTCGTCGACAATAGCAAACGGGACCCGAAGGGGACCCCCAGCTTCCGCGACGTCACCACGGCTGCCAAACTCCGAGCTGTGCAGCTAGCGATGATGACGTCACGGCCACCATCGCTTATTCGCTGCGCCTGCGTTAGTAGACTCCCGGCGACGCCAGGCCTCAAGAAAATGGTAGCCACCCAACGACGATGACAGCAGCAACGACAACAGCGCGCAGGCCGTGCGACAGGCGAAAGAAAACGAGCACGCGTCGCATGTCCTGCGGAAGTGCGTCACAGTTATCTGTGCTCACGTGGTCGAATTTGTTTACACCATTGCGAGTGCTAGATGGCAGCAGTTGCACCGGGCGCCTTGTATTTTGGAGCTCTCCCTAACCAAAACTGAAACTAGTCGATAATAAACAGGCCATAAATAATTATCTATCGCGCGCTGGAGCGACTGCCATGTTTTGGCTAGCAGGTCCCCAACTACGTATTGCAGCGAAAAAACATCGCCGCTTTAAGACATGTATAGTAGCGTCAAATGAAGACAAGGTGTGCCGGAGGCGCTCTTTGGAAACGTTCCCATCGTGTTTGGCTCGGATTACGTTTTAGCCAGAGCTCGATTGCTGGAACGGGAGCAAATATTAAAGCATGCGACTAGTCTTTCAGTGCCCTTCTTTTTTATTTATTTGCTTTCTTTCGTTGCTTTGCTTCTCAGATGAGGGGCGCGACTGGATGGAAACTAGAGACTTAACTCATCAAAGAGCAGCGTGGGTATCGGCTCCGTCGTGTTCCGAACGCTGCCTCGGCAGGGGTATCATCTTATCAATGCACTCACCGGAATTACCTGACCATTTTCTTTTGAAACGAAGCGTGCACGTCCGCTGCCTTTCACAACAAAAGACGTCACTCATAGGAACAACAGAAAGGGACGGAAAGCTTCGTTTGCGGTGTCGCTACTTTTGTCCTTGTGGTTGCAACATTTGTGATCGCGTACGCATTGAGCAAACTGATCAAGTTGAGCGTCACATTGTGCTGTTAGAAGTATCTTCAGTGGCGCGGAGCTTTTATTGTTTTTTTCTTTTAAAAAAACAATAAAAGCTTGTTTTTTTTAACATCCCTGTCTTTCCTCCTTTCCTCTTCCTTCCTTCCTTGTTTTTTTTTTTTTTTCATACCTTTGCAGGAGCATTTTTGCGTACTTGTCATGCGCTGCATTATGTAGGAAGATACCGAGGTGCATCAAATAAACGCACGCAGGTTTGTGCGATACATACAGGTACTGCAACAGCGAGTTCTGTGCGGCTGTTTACATACGTTGAGAAAAAATTCTTTATCCGCTTACGCTCGAATGTTCTGCGTGATTGCGATGGAGGAGAAAAAAGAAGGGGGGAAAAATATAGAGAAAAGGAAGGCGATGGAGGCCTCGAAGTCGATACTCAGCGAATCCCAAAGCGCGGCTGCCCTTCGGCTACCGGGCGCCCCTAGGCTGCCGAACCTCACAGGCGGTATGCTGTTTGGGTCCCTCCCCTTGGGAAATTAGCAGTCCAAGAGACACCCTATTACAACACCGTCTCAGCGCCCACGATTCCGCGCCCGTCTCTCCCGAGGTTCTTTGCTTACACTCTTGCTTTCGCATCACCACCGCTGGTGTCTTTTTTTTTTTCTTTCTTCATTTTGTCAAGCGCCCTAAGCTTACGAGGCTTTTCTGACGCCATCAACCGCTCTTCTCTTCACCTCCTTTGGCGTTGCTGATGGTACACTAGGAAGGCTGCTGTTTGAGTTCTCACTGGAATTACAGTTACCTTTAGTTCCAGCCTTGCCGAGAGCATCTCGCTCTTTTTATTTATTTATTTATTTATTTATTTATTTATTTATTTATTTATTTATTTATTTTCACTTTTCAGTAATTCATTGCATTACCTCCCGCGGGCCACCCTGCACCCACGTCAGTTTCAGTTCGAGCCGCTACTGTTCAAGAATCCCGTGTATTGCGTAGCGCCTCTTGTTACGGTCACGTTGATTCCCCAGGGAAAGCTCGCTGCGTTGCACTCTTGTAGCCTAGCCGCCGTGGTATTTCGCATTTACTGCTTCTCTCTCGCTTCTCCTTTAGGCCGCATTTTCTCCTCCTCGTTTTCTAGCTGTCTCGTCCATGTTTTCTTCGTTCACCACTTTTCGTCATCTCGCCGCCTCGCTTGCTTCTGTTTTCCTCGAGACGCCCTGTTTGCTCCCGCATTCCTCCACACGCGCGCGTCGTATAGTGGCGTCAAGGCGCTGCTTCCGTCGCAGCCGCCGTCGCCGCCGCTAATGCTGTCTGCCGCCATGCAACTCGTCTCCGAGCGTTCGTTGTTTGCGCGATCCCGAAGGGAACATCCGTGTTTTCCATTCTTGCCTTTTTTTTTTTTATTAACCTTCTGTCGGATGCGAGATTCTCTCCGTTCCTGCCGTCCTTTTCTTTCGTTCGAAATATTCGCCGCCGCTCCCACTCGCGGCACGTCTTTTCTTGCACTCTGTTTGCCGAGCGGTCTGAGTGCGCTGATGTGTTGAATGACGCCTATATATATGCGTTCTGCTCGCGTTGCTCCGCTACGCGCGACGATCAGCTAGCGCGGGTCTCGCGAGATTGTCGGCGTCGATTGAAACTTGGAAATCTGGTGAACGTTCTCTCTTTTGTCTTTCGCTTTTATGGTCTTTCCTTCTTGCGTTTCATTTCACTCATTTTTTTTTTTTTCACCCGGGTCAAGTCACGCTGTGAGCGGCAAAAGGGAAACAAAAGCGCGCGAGCGTTCCTGTTCCCATCCCCTCATTCTTTTTGTCCTTTTATGTTTGCTTAGCGCTGCTCAGCACGCCACTGTTTCAATCCCGTCGACAGCAAAGCAATAAGGCGGCTCTCACACGCGGTCGCTTCAGTGATTTTCCTGCAGCGAGCGCGACGTTTTATTGCGTATTCTGTTCTGTTTCTCACTTCATGAGCAAAATGGCGCGATAGAAAGAGCCTGCTGGGGGTGGTGGCAACTATTTCTTCTTACTTCTTTTCTTTCTTACAGTTCCAGTAACGCACGTTCAGTCCTTTAGCGATTAATATATGAAACTCCGTCACGGAATCTCTGTCACAAAATAGTGCCTATTTCGACGAGAAACCCGGCGTCAAGCTGAAGGGAAAGCCAAAGAAAACAACAAGAAAAGTGACGCGCACGGAAGAGACGCCCAAGGTCACGCCGAATCTCCAAAGGGGGAGAATTTTGTAGAAAGTGTCTTATCGCGGCGAGCGCGCGCGCTAGACAGACCTAGGGAGAGAGAGAAGGCGGAGAGTACACACCGACGTTCCTCGCGTAGTGAGAGGGAGGAAGAGGCGCCGGCGAAGCTACGAAGGACCGAGAAAGGGCGAGAAGGTTCCCAACGTTGTGCGTGCTTGTATCACGTTGGCCGCACCGAAACTTCTAGAACGGCTTTCCAAGGCTATATAAACAGTCGACCACGGGCCACGGGCCTCCATGGGTAGCAAGTAGAAGTGTCGTAACAGTAGGAAAAATCGAAGTCGTCTGTGACTCAGCGAGAAGAAAGAAGACGCTGTTCCACGAGCCAGCTGACGAGCCCTGCCTGCAAGCTTTGAGAAGACGCCTCGAGTGACTTGGTGAACAGGACTCTGTGTTTTATTCTTTGTTACAGTACATGAGCACACCCGGACGGTTCAAACCGAGCCAATGCTTACGGTTTGCTTACAATTTGCTTGTTAGTGTGTCCTATAACTTCGGGAACATTCCCTCTGTGGCCTCGTATTTCTCTTGTGTTGAAAGACGCCGTGAAGTAATTCAAATGCGTTTGTCTTTAAAAAAAATTGCTGCCATCCCGCCCTGCGAACGTGAATATCGTGAAGCTGTATCAAACACCGCACATGCTGATTATGCGGTTTGCACCTCACACGACTGCTTCGAATGACGTCAAACGGCCTTTTGGAAAGCACCTGCAACCTAATCTTTACCGCGAACGCGTGGGAGGCTGTTACCATTGTTCATAGGTGTATTATGATCCATCATGCCGTAGTGTAGAGGTTATGGTGCTCGGCTGCGACCCAAAAAACGCGGGTTCGATCCAGGCCGCGGCGGTCGCATTTTCCCCTCCGCCGAAAATGCTAAAGTCCCTAGATCTTTTTTTCCGAAAAAAAAAAATATCTAGGGACTTTAGTTGGCGCCAGCTTCAGCATCGTTGCATGGCTTTACCGAGACGC
Organism: Hyalomma asiaticum; assembly: GCA_013339685.2. NCBI lineage: Eukaryota > Metazoa > Arthropoda > Arachnida > Ixodida > Ixodidae > Hyalomma > Hyalomma asiaticum. The sequence goes on along the minus strand of CM023483.1, from coordinate 50,563,880 downwards.
AGCAGAGCTCCTGAAGCGCGTAGCACGAGAAAAGCTAGCAAAGGGAAACATCTCTCCGTAAAGCAATAGCGGGGGGCGTTGATCAAATCTGTCGCGTTCTCGGCTCTCGACGCTTTGCTGCAGAGTTATCTGTCGGCGCAGACTGGGTGATTGCAGCTCGCTGGCCAGCAGGCCACGACCTCCCTCTCCCCGCCTGTCCATTCTAGTTGAGCGCACGAGTGCGAGGCCGGAAGAAGCGATTTAGGCCGAGGTTTCTTGATGACAGTGCCAGCCGCGTCCGCGAGATGACGTCCGCATCTGGCACGGGTCGATCGGCGCTTAAGGCTGGCTGGCCGTCGACCACTTTCTTCTGACGAGTGCCGACGGGGCCCGAAAGGCCCGCCACTCGGTCGAAGAGAGCTGGACGTCGAGGAGAGAGCGCGGGCGAGGATCGAAATTCCAATTAGGTTCGCGCTCTGGTCTGTACACAAGCGCGTTGGAGCGCCGGAGCGAATTGAATCTATACTGCTGATCGGTTCTAGGTGGATGGAGAAAAATAGAGGTAACAAGGCCGAGGTTTATTGAAAAGGTTTATTGCCGCAACGTTCCCTCGAACGCTCCGATAGGGTCCCCATGCGGTTCAGCACCCCTCGCAACGACTAACGCTGGCAAAGGCAGCGCGCGTTTGCGTCTGAACGATATAAGGTAACGAAACGACTGAATGTATTGCTCGGTGTTGTTTTTATACTGACCCCGTGAAATGAAGAGTGGTGCATATAAAACGATGGGAGAACAAGAACGAAAGGAACAGCAAAAAGGCCGCCGAACTTTCGGTCGTTGCATACGTTGTGTCGTTATGCGAGGCATCGTGAAGTGGCAGCAAACCGTTGCTTTCATCTTGATTTACAGTATTCAGCTCCCAAAGTATAAGTAATCTCGGGTTCTCTTCTTTAAGTAGCGGTTAATTTCTACGAAACTGGGACGTCTCTCCTAGATACTGCGTGTGCGAGGAAAAATATTAGTCCAAAGAAATAGTAGTCTCTGCCTTCCTCGGTGTGACGCAGAAAGAGAGCCAACGACAGAGAGTAGGATTGAACGGGGCGCATATTGTTGCAGTCAGTATAATATTCACTATTTACGACTGTACGACCTCTCACTGAACACGCAGGACGCATATGCTGTACATATCGTAAAGTAAGTCTTTCGCTCTCGCGCGTGTGCACTGTCTTAATCTATGCAGTAATTCCAGAGGGCATCCATACCTTGTCGATTATTCGACACGTGTCCTAGTTCTTTACGTCCGAGTTGGGTGTAGCTTCGTTTCATTGTATACCCCGCCTTTCTTTCGCGCTAGACAGGATGCATATGGCACCGTATCTCCTTGTCGCTGTAGCTGTCGGAGTCCGCTCATACCAAGCCTGGCCCAAAAATGAGAGCCGTCACAGGAAGGCGAAATTGATAAGCGGTGTAGTGAAGAACCCTTACCACCCCCCATTTTGCTTCCACTGTCCGGTGCTTCACGTATTGATCGTTCGATGTTCCCGCTTCTTCCGTCGTCAACCCGGTTCGCGATGGCCGCTTTATTGTTTTGCCTCTGCACTTCTCTGATCCCTCATCTGTCTAGCTGACTTTCCTTCCTTTATTTTTTTTCCTTCCTTCTGTCGTTCAAAGCTCTCCGTGACACAGTATGGCCTATAAAGACGGGAGGGGACGGGCTTAATAAGAGAGCCCTCTTTATGGCCCGAGCAATAAATGAGAATCTCACACAACCTCGTAATTAGGTCATAATTGGCTCTTCTCTCCGCGGTCCTTTGTTCCCTCCTCCGTTTCCTCATGTCGTTCCTGTCTCCAGTCCGCGCAGCTTCCTTCTGATAGCGGGTCAGAGAGTACTTTATATTTTGGCCGTCAAACTCTGGCGGCGGCGCGATGAGAGGAGATGTGACGCACAATGGCCGTGCCTCCTTCTCATCCTCGGCACGTCCGAGCGTTATACTTGCACGTTTCTTTCCTATAAACCTCTCGCTTCTTTTCTTTCGTGTTTGTTAACCTTTCTCTCGTTTTGCGCTCCACTGGCTCGACTCATTCAATACCTCGTCTCTTTTCGGGTCGTGAGGTGAGCTGCTGGCTTCTTTCTCTGTTCCCTCGCGCGATGAAACCAGAGAAAACTCTCTTTTTTATCGCTCTCGTTTTTCTGCTCTGTCCGGCAGACTTGTCTTGCTCCTCGTGGGGTCCCTCTTTCATCCGGCGATTACAATAACAATACATCTGCCGCGGGCCGGCTTTCTGATCAGGCCGCAGCCGGATGGCCCCAGGAGGTGCCTTTCAACTGATTGGTCCCATTCTAATGTCACTGAAGGGTAGGTGTACGTAGCGCCTTCGGTGACAGCCCCTGAATTCATTCCTACTTCGCTGTTACCGGCATATTGCCTTTCTTAGACAGAGTAGCCCCGAGCCTTGTCGTTTCTGCAACGTTGCGACATACGTTATCCGTACTTTTCTTTCGATGCTTGTCTCAGTCATCGATCGAGTGTTCTCATATTCAAGCTGCGATGGACGTGCAACTGGCAAAATATTTATTTGCAAGTGCCTTTCGGGAAAGAAAACCGCGAGACAAGTGTTCAGATCACTGCGACTTTGCTTAATTAGACCGCAGCCGCAGCTCGTCCTTTGTGGGCGCTGTTTCCTTCCCTTTCTTCGTCAATGTAAGCAAAGGTAGTATCGCTCGGTTCTTACTCACATATCAAAGCGTTAAGACACTTTGATAGGTGAGAATATAAAGAATGGGGCGGAGCTCCATTTCTGTAGGAGGTCGAAAATTTTAGTAATGTTGCACCGCGTGAAGCTCGATAACTTGAATAGTATCTCGTTCGCTTTCGCGTAAACACGACATTACTCTCTAAACGCGTGCAGCACAGCTGCAAGGCTCTTCCATTGCTAAGAAGCAAATAACCTGGCAGCGCTTTCGTGCTTGTGAAAGGATTGAGAAACGCTGCACTTGAACGAATTCATGATGGACATGGGCGGGCTATAGTGCAACGTTACAAGGGCGCACGTTACTTTGTGTCCCGGTTTCAGGTTTTTTGAACAACGTGGCATAAGGGCGCTTATGCGCACTTGAGCCTTTGAAGAAGTTAAGTGAAAGTCCCTTCTGTAAGAGTCCAGTCAATCGAAACTTCCGAAACTGTACCACGCTGTTTGCACGGGGTCGTTTGTCTCGTCTCCCGAGGGCCTCGTGATGCGTTCTCTTTATGTGCATCGAATTTCTTGCCTGAACAGCGACGGCATTCTGTGAGCTGAAAATTCAGGTAACCACGACTTTTGTTTTGAGGTTGTGCTGAGACGATTCGTATCGAAAGGCGGCACATGCACTTTTTCGACGTAATTGCTGCTTCGACACCGCGCTTCCATGCCAGTGTCGAGAACATCTGCAGTAAGTGCCAGATCTGCTCAGAGCCGTGCTTAATGGAATGCGAATAAAGCTGGAACGTGCGAGCATGCGCGCACATTTTACAGCTGCGGCTTTTAGTAAGTAACCTAAACGTAAAAGCAAAATCATGACAGCGTACAATTTAAAGCGAAGTGCTTAACAGTTTGAAGGAAGGCCGGTTTTCCTTAGAATGTGCAGTTAAAAGGCGATTTGGGAAAGTGACGAGACACGTTTCATATATGTGTCAGCGAATTCGCCCTTTGTGGCTATGGTATTCGGCTGCTGATCCAAGGGCCGCGGGATCGAATCCCGGCCGCGGCGGCTGCATACCGAGGCGAAATGTTGAAGCCATGTACTGTGCGATGTCAGTGCACGTTAAAGAACCCCAGGTGGTCGAAATTTCCGGAGCCCTCCACTACGGCGTCTCTCATAATCACATCTTGTTATGGGACGTAAAACCCCAGAAATCAATCAAATCAATCATTGTTTGGGCAATAGCCTCTATGAAGCCCCCTGTTTTAGGGATAGCAGTGCAACGCTCTATATGCAACAATAAAGGTCAGTTTTAAACGATGTTTGGAAGTAGGTAACATCAAAAGTAGGGAGGCGGAACAAAAATGAAATGGCATAAGCTACAAATTTATGGCAGTTTTACATTTTTAATAGACATATTTACATATGCAAGGTGGAACATAAATTAATCTTGATGTTGATGCCCCCCAAAGGCATCCAAGCGCCCTCTTTCAAAGCGGACGGTCATAGTATCCATGCGGCCCCGCTGCGCCTGGGCTTTGTCGCATTAACGTTGGCCTTGGTTGCGGCGCGACGGTTCAGTAACATGAGCGCTCCACACCGGATGATTCAGTATTTCCGGCACTCCACGCAGCTGCACTGTCGACGACGTTCCCACCCCAAGCGATAGATGTGCACTCGTGTGACAGAGCCGCGGATTGCTGCCAAGTGCACTCGGAAAACCGGGCCCGTATCATCACTGACGGGATCTGCCGACATAACGCGTGAACAGAAATCACTTCCAATCACCGCCTCGACATTGAAAACGGCGACGCCAGGGTACGCTATAGGAGTTGCCTAAATCGCATAAGCGGCCGTGAAGTCTTGCCTATCGATGTGTTCCCACGCGATATGAGTAGTACAACATATATATGGCTGGGACTGCTCTATATGGCTTTGCGGTTAAGTAAAACACACACACACACACACACACACACACACACACACACACACACACACACACACACACACACACACACACACACACACACACACACACACACACACACACACACACACACACACACACACACACCAAACCAACGTAGACGATTTGTGTCAGATACTGCTTTCCCGAGGAGTACGCTTAGTTTAAGAAAATACAAAACAGAAACAGAAGTTATAATCGAACGATTTGATATCATTATGTAACTACGAACAAGCTGTCATTATGCTAGTGGTGATGACACTTATGATGGCGAGGCTAGTCTGGCAGGCCTAGCCGGCAATTACTGCGTCTTAAAGCGTCCGTTTCCGTGCAGCATACTTCACTATCTTTCGCATTATTCAGTCTCTCGCAGAAAAGGCGGACAAGTGCGAGACAGTTTATTGCGCACCACGGCTCTCCTCGAACGATGTGATAACGCAGCCGTAGGGCAACCCTGTTTCTCTAAGGCCACATGCCTGGCAGTCGGAAGAAAAGGGCCATGGCCCGTATTAATAATAATAATAATAATAATAATAATAATAATCAATCAAATGTTTATTTAACGTGCCCAGGAACAACCGTAAGGTCTTTGTACTGGCGCACGGAGAAAAAAAATACAAGAAACAATACAATAAGGAGACTCTACAGAAAAAAAACTAATAAAAAACACAAAACAATAAAAAAACAACTAATAAGAACAGCAACATAGGCCAAAATTCATAATAAAATAACAGGAATAAAAAGCGCCATAAAATTGCACATATACAACTATGCGCAGGCAAAACAAGAAAGGAAAATATCAGCAGTGTACGACACTATGTTAGTACTGTGCAAAGCTCGGAGCAGAACAGCGACTGGGAGCTGGGAAAAACATCGAGCTCTAAAAAGTAAACATTGTAGAGACGTTGTACCCTGTCAACGGTCGAATGTTCACAGAGGCAGGCGGTTACTTGAAAAGGTCTATTCTCTCTGGTCAGCTTACGTGGAATTCGGAAATTAAGACAGTTGAGCAGTACATGGCAGGATATGATACCATGCACAAGCTTGAAAAGAAATAACAGATCAGCGCGTTTTCTCCGGCAGTGTAGTGACGGCAGTGATAGTGATCCAACAGTGCCAATGCAAGAATCAGGGCCATTTCTAGCGAACCTATGGTTATAGATGTTCAGGAATTTTTTCTGGACTCGCTCAATGGCGTTGCTGCTGGAATTAGAAATGCCATTCCAGATCACAGATGCATACTCAAGTTGAGGAAGACATATCGCAGTGTACAATTTGTGGAAGGACATAGGAGAACGGAATTCTCTAGACATTCTGCAAACACAGCCTAGGGTGCGAAGACCCCGCAAAGCAACACGCTTAGCATGAGCAGAAAAGTGTAAGGTGGTATCAAAAAGAACACCTAGATCGTTGATCTCACAAACCTTACACAACGTCACAGAATTGACAGAATATAAAAATGGCACACTAGGCGTTTTTCGAGTGAAACTCATTACCTTGGTTTTTGAAATATTTAGAGAGAGGTTATTGCTCCTGCACCACTCAGAAAAAGAACACAAATCGGATTGCAGCAAGCGACAATCGATAACTGATTGAATTTCCTTAAATATCTTTATGTCATCGGCATACAAAAGGAAAGAAGAATTCCGAATGACAGAAGAAACATCATTAACATAAATTAAAAAGAGGAGTGGGCCCAGTACGGACCCTTGAGGAACCCCACTAGTAGTTTTGTAGGAAAAGGATGTTTGGCCATTTACGGCAACATAACATGATTTATCCAGAAGATAGCTATGTAGGAGATTCACAATTGAAGAATCAACATCGAAGTGCGCAAGTTATAATAATAATTAATAATCAATCAATCAATCAATCGTTTATTTAATAATAATAACAATAATAATTTATTATTATTATTATTATTATTATTATTATTATTATTATTATTATTATTATTATTATTATTATTATTATTATTATTATTATTATTATCGGCGTTAGGAATGTTTGTAAAAGAGATACTTCAGTTAGTTCCCACGCTACGTACATTATAATATAAGCTGCCTAACCATTGTTGCGAACAGCCTTGCGATCAGAGAGCTTCGTGAATTCGACCCCATGTGTGTCCACGTGGTTGCACTCGGTGCTTGATGGAGAAGTAGCATCCCCGACTTGGAACAGTGCGTTCCAGAAGTGCCTTCCAATCTTCTTATTCCGATTGCGATATAACAAAATCTGATTGTTCGAAAATTTTCATTGCTCATGATGAGCGTGATAGCTCAGTGACAGCTGCGTTGCGGTTGCCTGTAGCACCTTTTAGAAGATGTCATTTAAGGTTAATTCATTTAGAGGATGCCATTTAAAGTTCTGAATGAGAAAATCGTAGTGTTGCCGCGCCATCAAAAAAAAAAAGAAAGAACTAAAGAAACACGAGTAGTTGGGGAAAAGGTTTTGGGGTTCAGCCATGAAGCACGGACAACATCGGTGTCGATGAAGATAGGACAGCTAAATAAATTGCGCAATTTGTCAGATGCGCTCATTTGACCGGCTCCCTGTGACATCGCTGTCTTGGCAGCGGCTTTCTTTCTTCTTCTTCTTTTTTTTTTTTTTTGGTCTCCTGGACAGCCTCGGACAAGTCTCGCCTTTATTGATGATCGGTTGTTGCCTGTTTGGTCTATTAGCGGTGGACGTTAAAGGAACAGTTTACCGCCCAAGTGCACCTTATGTATTGACGCCGCGCGATGTAGGAACGGTGCATACGTCTCGGTGGAGCGTTTTCTGAACGCAGTTGCAGGCATTTCCTCGAAGCCACTCTTCATCAGCGCCCAATGTAATGCACCCACGGTACTCGTAAGTCGAAATCGATTATGGAAACGAAAGGCACGCGGCGTGGTCGAGTCAGCAGCCGCGCAACGCCGGCAGCCAGAGCAAGTAAGCGCCGTGGCTCCGATACTGCGCATATACAGTACCTATAAGGCGGAGCACGTATAAGCAAAGCGGGCTGCGTGCCTGCGGTTGACCGAGAGCAGGGAGCTGGTCCGCGACGGTACTGCGGCCAGCCAGCGCGACGTTGTTGGAAGAGAAAGGAGGGGGCGTCTTTTGGTCGCTTGACGGATGGTCTCCGGCCCCATTATGGCCGCCACCAGTGGCGGAGAAAAAAGGCGGGAACGGGCCAAGCGCGTTAGGATATTATTCCGCGACGTGACTGATGAAGATGCATGCGCGAGTTGACCAGTGGCCGACGCATGCGCCCACTCTGGCCGCCGGCAGACACCTCTGCCGCCTGCGTCGAGGCGTCGTCGTCACGTCCTGCTTTGGACGGCGTGCCGCGGGAGACGCCCTCCGTCTTGACCCTCCTCTCCCGATTCCCCGGGGCATTGTGTTGGCGAGCCCTTTTGTCCGGCGCGGCGAATTCGAGCGACCTTTTATGAAGGAGCCACGCACACGGGGCCCGCCGTCGATCGTGCGCCGGCCGTGGACCCTGCAGCCAGGCGCGCCTTCTGTTGCGGCGGCGACTTGGGTGGTGTCCAGCGCAATGTGTAGCATGTCCATCTTGATATCAAAAGAGGGCGGAGAAAGAGGGCCGACGCTGCTTAACTCTTGCGGCGGTTGGGAGGAAGGGAGGGGGATGGCTTCTGTGATCAGCGCCCCATACATCAGCCTCTTTTGTCGAGGGCTCTTCGCTCAAGATTCGGACCCTTTGAGCACAGGATCGCGTTTTCTTTCTTCTTCTCTTTGATGTCTCCTTCATATACGTGTTCCCACCGATAATATCATTCCTTTGGTTCGCATTCTTGCTTCTTCGGCCTGCTAGTCGGTTTTAATGTGACGTTGTCGATTTTATTTTGTTTAGTTATGGCTTTCACCGCTTATATTACCTTTCCGCTGACCTTTCATTCCGACAACATCGCGCGTGGTCGTCAGCAACGAATCGAAATGTTATCTTTAGCGTTCATATATCGACAAGCAAGCCTTCACTTCGGGGAGCTTTATGACACCGCGAGCAACTCGGCCAAGGAACTTCCATATGAAGCAGCAACCTCTCCACAGGGAATAATGAAGAAAAGTTGTGCTGAAGGGTCGCGCACGGGTCGCATGTCGTCGTTATGACTGATTTCTTCTCCCTTTTCTACGGTGTTTACTTTTGTTTAGACCGGAAGCCTGATGTGTCTTATGTGAATGTTGCCTAAAAATACTGTGACAGAAAAATCTGGTCAAAAATACGGAACAAAAAACACGGTAGGACAACTCAAATACTGACGAACACATAATATCCTGAAACACCACTGCTGCCACTAGAGCCGTGGCTGAGGGCACAAAATGCCCAACCATGTGGCGAGAGTCAGGCATAGGTATAGCGCGCGCCACCCACTCCTCGCTCAAGTTTCATTCACTTGCCACGTACCAGAATTTGCATTGAATGGTTACGAGTGTATGGCTAACATTACTGACAGACCTTCAATAAGATGACATGCTCATCAGTATGTGCGTCGTGATTGAATTATTTCTGGGGTTTTACGTCCCAAAACCACGACTTGATCATGAGAAACGCCGTAGTAGTGGGCTTTGGGAATTTCGACCAGCGGGAGTTCTTCAACTTGCACTGACATCGCACAGTGTCCGGGCCTCAACATTTCGCCTCCATCGAAACGCAGCCGCCGTGGCCGGGATTCGATCCCTCGACCTTCGGATCAGCAGTAGAGTGCCCATAGCCACTAGACCACTGCGGCGGGGCTATACGTCACCATTAATGACAATAAAATGGTGTGTATAGCTCATGCCAGCATCAGCAAGGAACGTGTAGGTTTGAGTCACACGTAACCTTTACAGCTCGCGACAAAGCACATTCACGTGATTTTCGACTATCAAATGCCTTCGCCTTCACGACTCTTAAGTGATGGACCATTTGTCACGCGAACTATTTATGCGCTTTCGGTGTGGAAGATAAACTGAGAGCTAGACGAAAAAGAAAATAAATACAGAGAGCTCATCCAGAGCTGCAGACACGGCTACCCTGTACATGGGAAGGATAAAGGAGGTTTGAAAGAATGGACGAGAAAAAAAAATAAGAATCTATATCAAGGCTGCACAAAGTCATCATGATAATGTCATTTTCCGACTAAAATACGGGCGTCACCTACAGCTTATGTAGTCGCGTAAATTCGACCCCAGTAGGGCCTAATCCCGATCAAAAGTGTCCCCTGTGCCACTGACACTACTTTGTTTATGTAGTGTAACGTTTTGCCCCAAGAAGGAACGTTACTTTGAGTTCGTTCACACTGCGCGTATCAATTAAGGAGAGCTGGGTATTTGCTCGAGCAATCAGGACGTTCGCGGCGCTTCGTCACGTTTTCCATGTTTATAAATGTTGCGGTGCTAACTTGTGTCATATTCGGAAAAAAGAAAGGTAAACTCCAAACATTAACTCCCTTTGCTTTTTTGTTGATTTTTTTTATTTTCCCGCGGTTCTTATTCGAGCCCAACATAAAGGTTAACGGCTGACGGGATCGCTTTACGGTGCATTGCGCTGGAATCGAATCAATGCGGAAGCGTTGTGTCACATGCTTTTGAGCGTTGCCGGTGCAATAACTGGGAGAGCGAAGCAGCGGCTCTTCTCTGTCCCGGACTTTTTTCCTTTTTCTTCTGCCCATTGCTTCCGAATCCTCTTCGGTCGCAGCGCTCATTCTACGACGCAAACGGGCCGGCGGAAATCGGTCACCCTCAGCGAGCTAGGGAAAAAAAAAAAAGCAGCCTATAAGTGAGGCATTAGCTTTCCGGCTAGAGGAGGTCCAAGCCCTGTATTTGAAACCTCCTCAAGCTTTTAGGTTTGTAATCCGCGGGTGGCCACTTCCTTTCTTTTCGTGCACTTGGCTTATTTCTATAGTTGGAGTTTGTAGGCTCTACTCCTTGCTTTGAGATTGATTGATTGATTGATTGGGTGGCTGTGTGTGTGTGTGTGTGTGTGTGTGTGTGTGTGTGTGTGTGTGTGTGTGTGTGTGTGTGTGTGTGTGTGTGTGTGTGTGTGTGTGTGTGTGTTTAATTCTCGGCAGACTGGGTTTAATATTTCTTGCGGACCTAAGGCCTTCGCGGCTAGCTATTATGAGTGAGCAGATGTTAATTGCGTTACTGAAGTACTTGGTAATAGCAGCTGCTTTGACCCCATTGACATTATAGCCCGTTGACCCAACGACTTTCACTAGACGAATACTCAGAGGCGTTGGGCGTTATTTCTATAGAGGGACAGTGGTCGTGCGGGTACCTGCGGTCACTGCGGTCACGTTGTCTAAATGTGAGAGCGTTCCACCGTTTTCCCTAACTGTTGAACGGCGATGGCATCAATAGTTACGCCTCAGTGCCACGAGCTGGATCTGCACTGAAAGTTCACTGCTTGGTAAAGTAGGGCAACGCAGCACTGAAACCCGGCGCCTTGGCGACTGCTTTATCGACAGCAAATCCTTCTCGATTGAAGTCGGGGCGCCCAACTCGGATCCGTCGCAGAGCGCACCTTGAGCGAATTCGCAATAAAGGCTCCGAAGGGTGCGATGACCAACCCCGCGGGCGTGAGCCGGCGTTCATCACGTGATCCGCGGCGAAATACTGGGAGGTGAAAAACAAGAAGGAAATCTCGCTTCTCCGATCAAGACGTGAGCTCTGGGCGCGGCAGAGCCGACGTCCGAGGGAGACTGAACGGCTTTCCAATTTAGAGCGACGGTCCCAGGAATCTGCACTGCTCAGCGCGCCGAGGCAACATTCTCTCCTCTGCCGTGTAACGGGCTCGAGAGTGCTATTACTTTCCTTTATACCGCGCACGCCTTCTGCACTGCGGACATTTTTTTTTTTCTTTCTTTCATTTCTTCCATTTGATCTGCACGGGTAAATGTGTACCTAAACTACCTTGCGCTTTGCTATGGCTAAAGGGCGGTGTGCACAAAGTTCATCATTGCTTATACTTTTGTACGCCTGCTCTGTGCTGTTCTTTTGAAGGTTCTTTACTTATTTATCCTTTTTCGCTTCTTCTGACTTTGTCGATTGTGGTGAGGTGGCAAGAAATCTAGCCTGGGGCGTGGACCACTAAATTGCGTGTCGCGACCCTGGAACTTTCGGGGCAAGAGAAATGGTGTCTTGTCGGACGCCCTGGTGCGGCTGACGAAGGCGTCGCTTCTCCTAAAGCTTCAAACTCGCTTTCAGGATCTTCTTTTTTTATTTTTTTTGTTGACGCTCCTTTTCTCTCTCCCTCTTCAGTTTACGTATTTCAAGTACTTAAATTGTTCTTTCTTCGCTTTTCTTGAGCAAACCTATTTCACTAGATCGTCGGGCTTTAAAAATAAAATGCGGTAACTGTTGCAGGCGCCGGCATACGCGTGAACGCTGTAGACTGACACGAAACGGGAGAGGAAAACGGCGGAAGTTCTTCAGGAATAAAATCTAGAAAAGGGCATAGATGTCGCGCTGAAGCAGGTTGTGTGTGTGTGTGCGTGCGAGTGGGGGGTGGGGGAGGGAGGTGGCTGGACTGGCTGTAAGTGAGATTCCACAAGACCGATGGCCCGAGTGTCAATTGAAAATTCGCTTTCTGCAGGAGTTTTTCTGGCCTGCGGCACTTTCGGTCCCGCGCAGCCGATGCGAGTAGTCCCTCCGCATCACGGGCACCAGACGATTTTTCGGGATATAGAAAATAACTAGTACATAAAATAAACTTCGGTCATCTGCACAGGAAATTTACTACCTTGGGCGAAGCACTTCATGCTTAGGAGCATTATATGCTTTTTCTTTCCCCTGTGCATGCTTGCGTTTAAGTGTGTTCCGTCAACAATGACCTACGCTGGTCTTACATTCTTTAAACGTGCTTGAATATAATCAGGGTATCGTCAACTCTGGTTATTTTGGACTTGTTCCTGTAGCTATACAGGTTACCTCCGGGTGGCATCATGGTGGTGCCTGTTTTAACTGAGGAGCCAGATTAACAATCCATAGTCCAATGCAGCATGGGTCTCTTAGCACTGAAGGCTCGTTCACGCTCGTAACGATTATAGTCGCTAATGTTGCCAACCTCTGTGAGCACAAAAACTGCGAACGTCAAACAAGCCGATGCCTCTATTGGGAGTTGTTTTGACGACTCGGGAGCGCTGTTTGGATGGCGTTTACTACAGCGTGCAGTTCCATAGCCACAGCTTACCTCATCGCTGCCGTGGCCACAAAATTCGATCGTGAATTGAAAAAAATTGCTTTCTCGGCATCGTAGACACTCCGTGTGGTGCTTACAAAATCGACGTATGACACCACACCTACCCTAGAGCAAGAAAACATCTCAGCAGAACGAGCAGATCCACGAAAATCTTCCGACATGAGCGGTTATCTTGTTGTGATCGAATGCGTCTAGGATATATGAAACGATACATACTTCCCGCCGCTGCAGGGAAAAAAGAGCGAAGAAATGCGCAATTTTATTTTACTTAAATGCAACTTGAGCGTTTGCACTTCATTCATTCATTCATTCATTCATTCATTCATTCATTCATTCATTCATTCATTCATTCATTCTGCTGTCATCTTCAATGAAGGATTTCCATTCCTACCATGCCTTAGCAACTGCCTCTACAGCCTTCGCTATAAAGTAGTAGTCCGTCAAAATCATCCGGTATCCCACACCATATCCAAGTCACTACTAAGACAAAAGGAAATAGGGCCGGAGGAAAGCTTGACGCAAGCTTGTTGCTTAGTATTGAATTTGTAAATACATGTATTTCTTAAGCATTTGCGCAAGGGCATGCACGCCACTCTGAAAAGGAAAAGAAAACGATTCGCGTTCTTGAGAATTCTCTAAGGAAAAGTCTCAGTGATCCAGCGGAAATGCTGAGCATCTGCGATCTGCAAACCGCGGAAATGCGAAGCCTACTGTCAGAATCTATCTCGCAATGTTGCCTCCCGGGAGCTGCTTTCCGCGGAAGATCCGAGCTGCGGAAAAGCGTCCGGCTCAAATTCAAGCCGCGCTTGCGAAATGGGACAGCATCGTCATGTGGTTCTGAGACTGAAATCTTTTTATGCGCATTCTTGCGTGTGCTCGTGTGGGATACGGAAATATCGCTCCCCGAGAGTGCCTTATGCATTGAGATCGTGCAGACAAGCCTGAGTAACAGATGCTTTAGCTACGCCTTCGATCGCAGCGGGGTTGTGATATCGGCAAGGCAGCCCCTGCGTCACATGCAGCAGGAAACATATTAATCGGCGCGGACTTAGGGTTGAGTTAGGTGAGGAGAGGGGGGCGAAAGAGAGCGAACGTAGTGCGAACTCTATAATGAATAAGAGCGATAGATTGGAGACCGAAATAAGTAAAATTGAGTGACAGGGATGTCATGATCGCCACCAGCTGCAAGCTTGAACAAAAAATAAAAAGAAAACGAAAGAAGGAAACAACGTGCCCGCTAGAAGAAGAGTGGTTCAAATGAGAGGAAATAGGCGCATGTTTCTGCATTCCGTAAAGGTAGCACGGTGAGTGACAGTGTTTTGACCGCCCACCCCTTCTTTCCCACACAACCCAGCTCTATAACAACCATCCGCCACCGCCCACTTCCCGAGATTCAAGTTTTCTGTACTCGAGTACAACTTCCTCTGGCCTCTGATAAGCTTCTGCATCGAATTATTCGGACTAAGCAAAGCCCTTCGAGTCGCACGAAAAATCAGGTAATCCGAAAAATAGCACGCGCGACTTCTGGCTTTTTTTTTTTTTTTTTTTGCTGCTAAAGAAAATTTTAAAAATGTGGGCAGCTTGCACTAATGGTGCAAGGCTCGACTAAAGGTGGAGCTTGGAGCTGACCTTGCTTCTTCGGGCTTCTACAAACTCTACTAAGTCACGTGATTTGTCACGTCACTAGCCGTTACATGTTTTGGCAGGAACATGTAACGTGACTAGCCGTGACGTCATGTTACGTAACTTGGGTCGCGTGTCTAGGTTGAAATTAGCTTGGCGGCCAATGTGCGGTTGTGACGTCCGCCTCCTTTTCCTTCTCAACTTCACCTCCCTTTCCGACCCGTTGTTGTACATTACTGTGATGCCTACGCTGTGCTTCTCCCCTCCTCCTTTCCCGCTACCTCTCCCTCGCTTCCCTTTCTCACCTCCTTCTTATACTCTCCTCTCCTCCTCGCCCTCGTTGTCCTTACCCCCTTTTTTATACTACACGATTCCGTACTCTGTCCCCTGCTTCTCATTCTCACTTCCCTTTTCCACCCACTTGCCCTTTGTAGTAGTGGGCTAATAAGGGCATGAGCCCAAGGGAAGAAA
>CM023483.1:50316479-50543979 GCA_013339685.2 Hyalomma asiaticum | reverse complement strand
GCTTTCCATCAAGAGCACTAGAGGTGACATGGCGGCGCGGATGTCATCTATACCAATAACAGTTTGCGTTAAAAACCGTCTAGATATGAACTTGTGTTGCTACAAAATACGCTCCTGTCAACAGACCTACTTCGCGTGCTTTGCCAACCATATTGTCGACGTGAGGAAGGCTACCCACACTTGCAATGCCACACAGAAAAAGCTGAGCGAATTCGATTGTCCGCCGCGGTGGTCTCGGCTGCCACCCAAAAAACGCGGGTTCGATCCCGGCCGCGGCGGTGGCATTTTCGATGGAGGCGAAAATCCCAGAGGCTCGTGTACTTTGCGTTGTCAGTGCACGTTAAAGAACCCCAGGTGGTCAAAATTTCCGGAGCCCTCCACTACGGCCTTTCTCTCCTCTCTATCTCTTTCACTCCCTTTTCCCCAACCCCACGGACACTTAGCCGTGCTCCCTACATGGGCTGCAGAAATTAGCGTCCTTTCCTAACCGAACCACAATCATCATCATCTACCATCATTGAGCGCGCGCTATCACAGCGTTCATAGAGTTAGGAACTTGCCCCGCCACGGTGGTCTAATCGTATATGGCACTCGGCTGCAGATCTGAGGGTCGCGGGATCGAATCCCGGCCGCGGCGGCTGAATTTCGATGGAGGCGAAATGTTGAGGCCCGTGTGCTGTGCGATGTCAGTGCACGTTAAAGAACCCCAGCTGGTCGAAATTTCCGGAGACCTCCACTACGGCGTCTCTCATAATCATAGCTGGTTTTGAGGCGTTAGACCCCACAAATTAATCAATGTGAGTTTAGAACTCGGCTGCTGGGTACGACATCTCTCTACACGGTGATGCAAATAGCCTTTATGCCAGTCGTCAGAGGAAGGGAAATAATCATTTCAAATTGCAATGCAATATTAAGAAGCATTGATACGTCACAAGATCCGTCCGTATATACATCGCACGACCCTTAATAGCGTATTACTCAATATCAATGTGAGGACGTGGCACAATTTTGCCATCTTTACATCAGATGATCCTCGTCATAGCACCAGCTGTGCTCTAAAGCCACGTTCTCGCTGAGATGGACTACGCAGCCTCGAAGGAACTCGTATATCAACAAGAGCGCAGAAGGGTTAATAGCGCATACCAATTTAAATCCATGCGAGAGCGCACAAGGGAGTGTTGAGCGCGAGGACTTCGGTTTAAAAAAAAAAGAAAAAGCTAAGCTGAATGAAAAAAATCAAGCTAGGATAAAATAAAGCGCAACGAACCAGGATGCGTTTATGGCGTCGTTTACGAGAGGCGCTTTGAGAGTTTTACGAGTTCTGGAGAATGTATCGCGCCTTCTCCGCCGCGCTAACGTGCATAGCGGGGAAGCGCGGAAAGCTGTGGGACGGCTGAACTGAGAGTTGCAACAGCGAAACTCGCTTTTGTAATTATTTTTATTGTTCGTTTCTTTAAAGTTGCGAGAAAGAAATGAGAGAAAGGGTTGGTTGGTGCTGAAAAGCGGGACGCGACAATGAAAGTGTTTTGTTTGCTCGGCGCCCCCGTGCATCCATCACACTGAGTTCTTTTCTCTTGGCCGCTTAGTGCGGCTATGGCTCGAAGAGGGCTGCCCTCGCCTCCCACACTTCTCCACTCACCGTACTTTTTTTCTCATCTCTCTTACGGTGAAAAAAAAAAGTGGGGAATTAAAGTGAAAGTTTGAATGCGGTGTTCACACACAGCTGCACGGATATTGTTAGCGTTTGTGTGCGCTCCGGATGATTTTTTTCTGTAAGTGAGCATGTGCCTTTGTTTCGCGGCATTTCTGGGCTCGAAATGTCGTTCTTCTTGGCGTTTTACTTTTGATCACAGCTTTCCATCGAGCCCGCTTTATCAACTTACCGGTCTCGGAGTCGACTTTTCGCTCCTCGTGTCCGCGCGTTCATCATGCAGCCAAGTTTCTCTCTGCAGGCTAGCCTTTGGGAAGTAAATTGCTGCCATCCCTTTTCTTCGTGTTATTGGTTTTGCCTTTCCGGTGGTTCCTTCCTATTACTCTTATCTTAGCACAAGAAACGGGCTTTAAACTGCACTTCAAAAGGAGCTGCTGGCAGCAATGGCAATTCAACCTCAGACTGAGGCTATAAGTCAGAGAATGCGCGCGAGCGAACCGACAGAAAATAAACAAAACAAACAAAGAGAAGGCACAGCGAAGTTCTATTCACTGGTATCAATACAGAAAGCTGCTGCTGCTGTTTTGTTGTTTTCTTTCACCCTAAATTGTCAGAGCTCTTTGCCGTTTAATATCATTATAAAATAAATTGAAGAGTTGTGCACGTACGCGCTCTGTCGAACACGCTGTGTGAAGCGCACTTTCGGAGCGCAGCTAAAATGAATTAATGACGTTTCTTCCATGCTAAAGAAAAAAAAAAAGTGGACTCGGTCCTTAAAGCCCAAACTAATGGCCTCTGCTCAGGCTTATTTTCTTTTCTGCGTTTTGAACGAAAAAAAAAAAAACAATACATCATGCAATGCACTGAGAACAATGGAAGATGAAACGTCGTCGTTAGCTGAGCCGTGTTGCTTCGGTGTGTTCCATTAACCAGGGAAAGTAAAATCAAATCAATAGTGCTTTAGCTTAAGCTGCGTGCTTTTGTACAGTTTAGTTATACGCTTTTGCTTGCATCTTTAATATAGTTTAATACATATAAACTCCGTGTCTTTCATTTCATAAGGAGCGTCCGCGTTCGTGTCAACAGTAACGAAGCGTAGTGCGTTGATTGCTTCATTGTAGCGACTTGACTTAGGGGAACGCTACGAGGCGAAGAGGGACATTTTGAATAAAGCATTTTGTAAGAAAATGATTTAAAGGAGCAGAAGCAGCTGCTTAAAGGGAATGGCCTCGTAAGTCACCCAAAATAGGAACCTTCCCATATACACTTAAAAAATGGTTTTAATGGAGATGATCGATTTGTACACGCTCAAAAGGCACTGGATCGAGGTGTCGGTTATTGTTGTTTGACAAATCTCTCATTGTTCACTTTTCGGAAGCGTGAGAAGGATTTAATATCTTGCACCGTCTTTAGTGTGACGTTGCGTTAAGTATGGCAATGCACAAGAAGATGGGGAATCTTCAGCTAAGCTAGAATTTACGATAATTGTTCAGCTCATCGCGCCGTCTTACGGATCACTACTCCCAGGTAACCCTTGCTTACGAGCCTCTAGCACGGTTCACGGCGCTCTAGTACTTCGCCATCGTCGAAATTCGACCGTCGCGGTCGTTATGCAATCCACATCGTTGGGTCAGCAGCCGAACACCGCTACCGCTGTGCCATCACGGCAGTCTCGCATTCAGTGACGTTTTGTTCAATTGCGGCGCCTTTAAAACGGCTTTGCATAGCTTCGATGAACGTCGCGAAAGGACATGTATGCAGTCAAGTGCGGCGCTACCATTTTTTTTTTTTTTTGCTCCATATGGTGATTCATTGTAGAGTTTCTTTGTGCTCTCCTCTTGACGCTGCTGCAAGATGCTACAACGTTTCTTGCTCGCGTACAGCGCTCAGCGAATGAATCGCGCTATCCGGAGCGCATGACTTCCGACGCTTTCTACGCCTTTGCTTTGCCCTGGAGACATCGGTTTGATTCGTTGTGGTACTCAATCAAAGCAAGATACTTTTTGGAGGATTGTGACTCAGTTTGGTCCCTCTGTGATCACCCAGCGCACTCCGCTAGCACAAACGGCCTGCGGTCAAGCGGTCCTAGTATGGTGTTTCAATCGCTGAGCGCTGTACATCTTTCAGGCACCACAGCATACCGTAAAATGGTATTAGGGATGTGCGAATATTCGTACAATACTCTATTTTTCATATTTGCATTCGATATAGAAAATGATGTATTGCATATTTTCTAACATTCGAGGTGGTTCGAATAATCGGAAAGATCAAACATGTAATCGCGACATCCTGACGAAAATGGCTAATTTTCCATTTGTTTGCCTACCACTAGCCTACCCGTCATTCATTTTGATATTCCATGTTAGCACTAGGTTTCGAGACCGGCGATGCATCTACATATATATATATATATATATATATATATATATATATATATATATATATATATATTGTGAGGACTAGTCAACGACGAACGCGCTAGGACGTACGACCTGTCACCGCCAATCTCTATGCCATATCGCGATAAACATCAGCTACGTGCTCGGCACCTCTGTTAGTGCTCATTTAACCATGCAGGTGAGCTGCACGCACTCAACGTGTTACGAAAACGTGCCGCCTCGCTGTGCCTGGACCTTTTCGACATCCATTTTGCTGGCTTCACCACTCGAAAGAACTAACAACGTCGCGATGGGCTTTACCATTTGTTGTCCTTTTATGTGGTATTTTACTTGTACACGTTACGATCTGACACAGTATATATTGTGTCCTCCCGATATTAGCATGTTTTGCATCCCTAATCAAGTTGTGCATTTAGTTGGCATAATTGTTTATCAAAGGATATGTAATGCACACGCCGCTTTTGTTTTGATATTCGATGTTCGATGCAGTATTCGAAGCTGGATATTCGCATTCGATAAATTTCATACTCGCACACCCCTAGTAATACATTTGCCGACAAGCTTTGGAGTGCCTTTGAATGGGAGCTTCGCTCTACGTTTCGGTTTAACTTTGCAACAGATGGTCATGCTTCGGGATAAGGGCCTCATCCTTCGTTGGCTTTTTGAAGCAGGCTGCTTCCCACTGCACATGCATGTAAGGGAGGAAAGCTTCCTACGTTGGCGGTGGCTCACTCGCTTGTTTTTATGAGAGGTTTATATCCCCTCAAATGGAAATCCTGGATAAACCTCAGGTTTGTGATCTCCCGTGTATGTCGTTTACGTCGCGTATGTTGGCAGCATGATAATCTAGAAGGAGGTTCTTGGTGACCATAAGCAAGTATGGCCTTGCCAGAAATCTTTGTTATAAACCTAATGACGACGCGGAGCGTTCTGTAACGCGCACCAGAGCGTGAAATTTCATTACCCTACATATGTTTTTCTATACGAGGGTTATGGGTGAAATGTATAATTGTGACTTATCTTTTTGTTGTTTTCTTGAATTATTTTTCTGAGACATAAAGGAGGCAAATAAACTATCCAAACACACCGAACAAAACCAAGGTCAGCTGTGTCTCTAAACTGTGTGAAAATTAGGTCGATGTCATGCAACAGATTAGTTGATCCAGTACACGCAAAGTATATTATGGCACTGATGCGCACAGTCCACTTGTTTTTGTTTTTTATTTGTTTTTTTTTTTACCTCAGAGGCTGCAGTTCGAAAAGACGAGTTGAGCAAGCGCCCTCTATCACGTGCACAGAATCTTCCGTTTAGGCGAAGAAACCTTGTAAACGAGCCTTTCAGTGGCAACCGAGGTTGTGGGGTTCTGATTGCTGCCTTGGACGTCTAAATTTCTGTCCTGGATACCACTGGGAGGTCAGCACTGCAGCTATGTTTTCATGACTTAGAAACATTTGTTTGCGTCTTTCTTCTTCTGACGTCGCAGCTTTCTGTATTTTTACACCACTTACACCCATATGCTGCTTTCGTATCTGCTGCATCAAGAAGATCATTGTCAATTATCACAATACAAGAGATGAGATTTCGGCTAGTTGGTACGAATTACTCTCTTGAGACGTACCATCCGTCATTTTTTTTTTTTTTTTCAGCAGTTAGACACTCGTCAAGTGGCTAATACTGCCTTACAATCTTCCGCGAACAGCGAATGTACGTCTACTAAACACAAAACTGATATTCTTGCGGCATCGCCGAGGACCGCCCGGGTCGCGTTTTTAGACGTCCTCCTGATTGCCGTCAAGCCTACGCCGCGGTTGTCGACGGCCGAGCAACGCCTGACGCCTTGGGAACACGCAGGGGTCCACCCGATGAAAGCGCTGTGGCTCGTGCCTTATTCAAACGACGCGGCCATTGCATTTATATAGCAGCAGCGTTTGCGGCTTGCCGGCTGCGCTTAAGGGACACTTTTGCTGCTTACATTCACTCCGCGCGTCTGGACCAGCAGTTATTCCAAGGGCACCGCCGCCGTTCACCGCCTCGCGGTCGCGCGCAGCTCGCGCGTGCCTTTGTGCGCATACGTAGTGTACATCACAGCTGCGGTGGCGCAGGCGCACTCTGGGAAATTGGTTCAGCCGAGTGTTTTCCCACGCGCTGTCCCCTCCTTGCTTCCATCCGAGCAGAAGGGACGCTCTCTTCCCTTTACCCCTTCTCGACATTTTCTCTTCCCTCGTGAAAAATAAAGTAAAGGAACATCTCCGTCGGTGAACTGCGGCCGCACGCATTTGCGTCCCGTAATGTGTGCTTCCCTTTTTTTCGCATTTTCTGCCTTTGTTGAGTCTTTCTTCCACTGAACAAGCCTCTACCCCCGCATCGTCGGGTCCTTCAAAAATACATGAGGCTCCCGTGAGGTGCCCTGTACTATGACCGAACTAGGAGACGCGTGTGCGTCGCGTCTCCCTTCTACTGCGGCCATGGCTGCGGTTAGCACCGCAGTCTTAGAGTTTCGCTCTTTCTTATACTCACATCTTGGCGTAGTATGTGGATGTGCGGCATCCTCTTAAGTGTCGCGGCAATCTGTGTGCGCCTGCGTGCCCGCATCAAGGCGCACGCGCGGTGTGTTTACTTGGTCGCGAGGATTTACGCCTTTCGTTGAAAGGCAGTGCGTAAACTTTCGAACGCGGCGGAAAGTGTGCTGCTTTACAATATATATGCACTCTCAGCTAAAGTATTGAAGCGAGAAGTTCACGAAAAATGAGATCAAAACTTCGGCCTCCCGAAAAGCTTATGTTGTGCAGGATGAAGAAAATGAGGACCACTCGTTTCAGCCACGAGGCCGCCGCTTTCGTTTACGCTGCTTGAGCCCGCATCCAAATAAAAGACTTAGTTCACCCTCCGATTTCGCACATGCGATCCCGAGCGGTTCCACGCCGGGGGCAGTGCTCACATCCGCTGGCGAGAGGAACTGCGCACTGACAACACTGTTTTGAAGCTCAACGTCCGTTCAGTACACGTGTCTTGTTGCTGCCATCTAACGAAGGACGTGACTTGGAGCAGCGTGCTCTGTACAATAAGGGGACGCTGTGCCCAGTGCTCAAGGATGGTATAGGAACCGCTAATATAAGGGACAGTGCGAATTGACCCTTATATTTTTCTGCACCTGGGTGCAGTGCACGATGACATTACTGACTTAGTGAACATTGCATGGTGCATGTGAAATCTCTCTGAGTCGTTTGTCTGTCTTTTACCATATTTCAGAACACGCATCCCTGGCGCCTACCTTAGTCCAAGAGCTCACCACGGCTATCTGCATACGTGCATCCAGACACCCAAACAATTATCCTGCCAAGGTACGAGTACATCACGTTATCGTACTCCTTCCAACGTCATCGACCTGGATCGCATGCCGAGAATTAGTGCGGTTTGCACGACAACGTAAACGGCAGTAGTCGCAAATTGTTGTGGCTGTTCGACTCAAAACGAGGGGAAAAAGGAAGTCCAAAAGCTTATCATAATTCGGTGGGTGACATTTTGTCCAGACATTGTAACACATTCCACGTGGTGCTCAAACATTCCGCTGTGGGGTACGGCATCTCAAACTTAGTGGCTCTCCTGTTTACCATCGCCCCGCCACGGTGGTCTAGTGGTTATGGCACTCGGCTGCAGATCCGAAGGTCGCGGGATCGAATCCCGGCCGCGGCGGCTGCATTTCGATAGAGGCGAAATGTTGAGGCCCGTGTGCTGTGCGATGTCAGTGCACGTTAAAGAACCCCAGGTGGTCGAAATTTCCGGAGACCTCCACTACGGCGTCTCTCATAATCAGAGCTGGTTTTGGGACGTTAAACCCCACAAATCAATCTCCTGTTTACCATGGCGCACTGCTCTTGCTATACCTACTTGACCTCGAGTCTGGCTTGTCACCACATAGCCGTATGCCTCATTATGTGTGTGTCGTTGCCGCAGTTCGCACAGCGCTCCCTCTGATACAGGCGGGTCACGTCCTGCACTGAAGAATGGGAACTAGGAAGTGGATTTATCCACCGCTCCCAACAAATATTCATTTTGCCCTGTCAAGCCATCCGTGATCCCTCAGTATATGAGGCCAGGAAAACGTATAGCAATAGGGAAGGACGGCGTCGTCGTCATGACTGGACGTTGAATCGCACCAAAGCTTTAATGTGTCTTTCCTGTTTTGATCCCTTCCTATTACTCTTATCCTTGCGTTATGCTGCAGAATACATCTGAGTGTCCTTTTATTTCCTCATGAATTAGACACCACTCCCTTTTTTTTCTCTTTTCTTTTTTTCTTTTTCAAGTAGGAAGACATCTCCCTCTCCAGCAGAGGACGTGACCATTAGTTGGTAGTGCCTAAGCGTCTTCAATATTCCTAGCCAGACCAAATCCGGTAATGTCGCAGCTAGAACTTTATAACTCTTCAACCAGTCCCGTTAACCACGCTTCGCCAGAGAAGTTTCCTTTACAATACAAGGTTGTATTTACACGGATGACCCGTGTTGACTCAGCGGTTGTTATTTCACTTCCGCGGGTCACACGTCTGACTCTGACCGTTGCAAGCGTGGCCGCAGACGTAAACGTTCGGTAGATAACTGCCTGGTGTAGAGCAGTTAAGATAAGCGGCGAAAACATCAGCCAAAATTAATTTGGCTGCCCGACGTTTCAAAGCCGGCACGGTTTGCCTGCAGAAGCGCAGAATTCCATGCACGGATTGCCCTACTTCCTATATTGGAGAAACTAAAAACTCCTGCTATATGATTAGACATCACGACAGTGAGCTGCGCCACCTAAACAGAGAGCGCAGTGCGGCGGCGGAACGCTGCAAACTCATTGGCCACGACTGCCTTCTAGCGGAAAACAAAAGACACGGACCGAATGAAAAGGACGAAGACGAGCGCTAACTTCCACCGGATTTTATTTTCAGAGCGTCACACTCACACTGCAATAAGAGCCTGCGCAACCCAATTTGTTGCATGTTACACCACAACAATGAAAACTGTGGAATAAAAACCAGCTAAAGCCGAAAGATTTTTCCAGACTGCGATGTAGTACCTGAAACGAACGAATGCCTATGTGGTGTTGGGATGCTGGTGGAGATGCAGGAGTCGGGCCGCCGGTCCTAGGATCCACCGCTATCAGGACGACGTTTGACCCATCCCGACTCCAAGGGAAGGTTGCCGGAGTGCGGAGTTGACACGGAGACGATGACGATTCAGAAGAGGAAGAAGAGAGATGATTTATTTTACATGATGATGAGAGCTCATCAAGCGCGTCTGTGTTCTTATTTTATACAATTCTATGTACAATAGTGACCAATCCCAAGGTCGTCTCCGCCTTCGAGGAGAGGGGGTCACGCCCCGCCTTCGTTGCTTCTCTGCGGCAAGGGATGACGTGGCCCAAGTGGCAGCCGATGCTGATCACCGGAGAAGAGGCTTGCTGAAAAACCACAACAGCACAAATAAAAGCGCTCTTCTCGGCCTCGTCCTTTTGACGACACACCGCCGCGTTCTCACAATGGGGCCGCCGTAGAGCCACCGGCTTGCCGCAGTCCTGAGTCCGGTGTGCTGCTGTACCGCTCCCGCTGCGATGATGCTGCCCAGAAGTTCATATTTCCAGAAGCGGCACAAACACGCACACCGCACGACCCACCGCCGGTCCAGGCGTTCCGGGAACTTCACGCGGGCCGGTCGGAAGCTCGAGGCAAGCGGTGAACAAGGCCGTCGCTACAGCGTCCAAACAATGCCCTTGTCTCTTCGAGACGGCAGCCCGGCGAAGTACATTCGTGGGAACGCAGACCCACGCGCTCCCCACGGTCATCTTCCTTGAAAAGTAGATCCAGCGGCCACCGGCAGCAGCCTCCCTCCACCACATCCATGGGGGGCCTACGCCGATCTTAACAGTGGTTATATTGCTTCCCATGTAAACTGCCTGAAAAGGTTGTTTCACTGTTGGATACCCCCGCCGTGCCCTGAAGCCACCTTTCCAGGACGGATTCGCCCTTTCGTGAATCTACACTTGCTATTCGTATTATTACCTGCACCCCGATTGAGATATTTCAACACCTTACCACGGCATATATTGGCTAATTATGACAGATGACAATATGTGCAATATTTAATGCTAATCACCTGTCTTCTTCTAATATAGAAATCCTCCTACTCCACTTTTGAATTTCCTTCGATATTATTCGATGCTAATTAATGTCAGCCGAGACTTCGTTTCAAAACAAAAAGTTGGCACTTTCAGAAGGCTAGCTTTCTTATTCTTTGGTTATTTGTTATTAGCTCTCCAAAAGAGCAAAATTCTTGAAATGTGAAGCGGCTAGATTGTGTCGTAGTCTCTTACTGGTGTATAGAAGGGCTCTTGCTGCACGTTGAGAAGCTGATGAACCGGCTCCTTCCGCAGCCTCAGTGACCAACTGAGCAGAAGCCTAAAATAAAAGACGGTGCACAACTGTTGCTTCTACTGGCTGTGCAGCACATCATAATTCTTGAATGCGGCTTCACACATCCCAATAACTAAACCAGCAGTTCTGTTTGTGAACGTACGGAAGTTACTGTCTTTCAGCCAAAGGACCAGAATAACGCCGCATGTTTTGCTGCTTATGGAAGTGCCATGTCCTCCTGTTCCTTTCCAAAAGCTCCTTTCCAGTGTACAGAGAATTTCTCAGGCAGGCTTACGTACCAGTCAGGGAATATGCGTAAATTAACAGTGGAATACCTGGAAGAGCCAGTGCTTGTAAAGTTGGAATTGACAGACACCCTGTGAATTCAGTTATTCGAAGAACCGTATGAACGGCGCCTCCGTAAAAGACAAGACTAAGTATTAAATAACGTCTTAGGAAGCTCGCGGCCTTGTACGTTATTGCACGTCCTGCCTTGTACGCTGCCTTGCACGTCTCACTGAGCTAAGTTGCAGTGGCGACGGATCGTCGGCGTCGCCTATTTTCTCACGACTCTGGTGGCTAAGGTCCGTGTTATTTATACACGAACGCCTATCTCTCTATTTCTCTCTTTAGAGTGGCCGAAATCGAAGTCACTTCTAAAGAGGAACAATAGCGCGCGCCCGACTAAAATATATATATCTGAGTTCACTCGAAGGACACGCGTGCTGGCCACTCCGCGGCGACGTGCACGCTCCTCCTCGGGGCAATAGACATCGAAGAGCAAACAGAGCTCACGAACGTGTGTGGACCGGGCCTGACGAGACGGCGAGACTTTGGCGCCCGAGTTTTGCGCGCCCGATCAGTGTATAGGGGGGCGGGAGCGCGCGAATCGCAATGCCGCCCCGTCGGGGCTTCGCTGCAGCCGGGCACGTGCTCCGAATGCCCGGCGAGGTTTAGGCCCCACGTCGTCACCGTCGTTCCTATAAGGTCGTTCGCCACACACACCCTCCCTTTCGCCGCCGCTTCCTTTCGTTCTTTTCGTTTCGAAGCGGACGAGCGACGAAAGCGCACGGCGCACTGTTGACGAGCGCGCGCGCGTGCTCGCGCTCTCTGTGCCTTTGTATGGCAATGGGAAGCGGGCTCGCTCGTGCTCTGAATATAAGCCCGTCTTGCGTTTGGTACCGACAGAACGGTGCAGTGCTCTTCGAGCCTGGGTGGCAGCGTCAGCTAATCGGGGCGGAGCTGTTCGTTTTCTGAGAGTAACCAACAGTATTGGTTACTCTCGCGTTGGAGATTGGCCGAATCCCGTGCGCCGGACCATCAATACACAGCGAAAAGCCCAAAGAAAGACAGGTTCGCGCAACATTTCACTAACTCCGGGTGGCTGTCTGTGAGCCAGACACCCCGACAGTTCCGGTGCGCAGATGAATGGGAAGACCTGTCCCTGGCTGAGAGAACGGTTCGTGATTGACCAGCTGGTGCGTATCTCGCTGTAGCGATCACAATGTAGACGAATGACCGCGCTGGTACTAGCCATTTACTGAAATATATTGCGAAGTAAAGTCCCAATTCCTCTCGTGACCTCTAGCTTGCGCGGCAGTGCATGTTTCTATGGAATGAGGCGGCTTCTTGCATCGGAATCGGCACGCACGACGTTCCAGCAGCTTTTTGGCGCTGGTTGACTGGTTTCTTGTGCAGCCCACGGCGGGTGGCTGTTGCTGCTTACACCGGAAACCGTGTTGCCCCGAATTATTGTTGCTGGCAATGGACGTTGAAATATGAATGGTGTATACGTCGGTCCATTTGGTATAACCGAGTAGAAGAAAGATGAAACGACGTGAGGGGAGATCTTACTTGACTGAGGAGCAGCTTGTTTCTAATATTTATACAAGGTTGGCGTCTAGGAACGGTTAACCGGGTGCAATAGAAAAGAGAAGTTATGTGCTGTGTTGTCGCATGGTGGACACATCAGCGCGCAAGTATATTTCCGAGTACACTGCATTATTCTTGATGTTTCTTTGTAAAAGGCAGTTTTTGAAAAACAGTCGTTGAATTCCAAAAAAGAAAAAAAAAAGCTCGTTCGTAAGTGTTTTTCATTAGCCGACTGGCGTCCTTGATATGCCGAGTGTCGGGATCGAATGGCATTTGTTATGACGAACAATTCCTTGAGCTTCTTGCGAATACGAGACAACACGTTGTAAGGTAGCATTTGCGTTCTTGTAACAGCATGCCAGTGCCGTGTTTGCATTGGATGATTACAGCGCGGCTGCGTAGTCTCTAGTAAAGTCCGAAGTCCCTCCATCGCGTCCACTTCAAACGAGGGGCTTAAGTTTCTAGCTGAACTTGAATTGATGGCGCAAATGGTTAGGCAGAACCGAAGAAGACACGTAAGACACAGAAAAGCGCACAGTTTCTAGGACCAATTTTCTATCCTCGCATCAATATAATGCTCATCCTTTCAGCGCATTTTCGCCCGTATTCACACGACAATCAGTAGCTGTGATAATCTATAATTGATCGTAAGAGCGAGATATGGTGAACCCAAATGCTACAGCTATCATCATCGAAGGCTTATATCTAGGACGAAAATCAATTGTTAGCTGATGACTTTGTAAATTCGGTTCAAGTGGTTAAATGCGCAAGCCTTTTACTTCAGAGGGCTCTCTATATCTCTCTCTTTCTCCGCTTCGTTCCCATACGTTGCCAGCTGATGCGCTTTTTGCTTGTTTCTAGCTGATTAGGTGGAAAGTTGAAAATTAAAACTGCTCTTATAGTAATAATGGTTCACTGGACTGCTATGGCGTAATACACTGTCACCATGGAAAATCTATCGAACAGTGGGAACCAGACTTTCTGGCAATGTTTTCTTTTGACAAAACAGCATGTAACAGCGTCAGATGTTGCTTAGGTAAGCGAGCGCGTACGTGTGTCGATGTGTGGGATAGAAATAATATCCGAAGGTGGCAACATGCACTTCTTCAACTCGATATTCTGATCCCGGTGCCTTTATTTCAGGCTATCTGAAAAAGTATTTCCCTTTATGCGCATTTCATTTGGCCCCTGCATTTGCATAATATTGTATATGGAATGCGTTCCCTGAATAGCGGCAACGTAGTACGTCGATCTCCTAAGCCTTTTCTGAAAGATCCAGGCAACTTAGCATATTTTTTTCGTAGGCGTTGCCGTATCGATTTAATTGCGCCCGCGGAATGAAACATGCAGCTCTCACGTCAAAAAGTAAGAGGAGCATCTGTACAGCAACGCGCAATTTCATGCGGGTAACTTATTCCTGGTGTTACGTCACTGTTCCCGTTGCTTCTCGACCGCAGTCCGGATGGAAGTACAAACCAATCGGCAAATCTTTATAGGTTGTTCTATAGCTCCACTTGGACACCAGCTCTCAGGCTAAATGGTGCGGTCATGTCGATGCTTTAGTGAAGCTACTCGGAGCAGGGAGCAGGAAAGGGTTGCTGTACATATGACGTCCGCAGCGCTGAACCGGCGTGCTCAATAGTGTGAAATTAGAGCACGGCAAAGCAATGTAAATTAACGTGCGGCTTCTATTGCTTCTGCGGTGTTGGCCTGGACTCTTGTCCTTTGGTGCGAAATATTCACCCGGAGGCAACTCATCGGCAAGAGCCCTTTGTCGATGTTATCATGCAGCGTCGCGAGCACTCTTACGCCATGCCCGCAGGAATGTCAAGTGCCTTTCCGTTCCGGAACTGTTGCTCGACTGTGTGTTCAGGTTGTTGAGATACCCGTATTGTCTGTTAGCTGTATATTGCCTGTTTAGAAAGAGCTAGAAATAGGCAGCTGCTTATTCCAACGAGAATGACTTCACACCCGTCGAAGCAACGTTTGCCAGCATCATTTATGCGAAATTTGTGTATATAGCAAACTGTCTCGCGTTCTATAATGCGCGCGCGCGAAGGCACACACACACACACACACACACACACACACACACACACACACACACACACACACACACACACACACACACACACACACACACACACACACACACACACACAAGAGAGAGAGGAACTGTTGATGTAGGACGCTGCGTAGCCGTGTAACCCAATGTTAAGTAACAAATCAAATATAATTTCCTTTGACTCTTTCATTTGTGCTACGGCCATCATCCAGTCCCACACGAAGCAAACGTACAATGAAAGCAATATAACAAAGAATCGCCTCACGCCACCCTGACCTGGTTCTAGGTGCGCGGAGAACAGTACCCTGCGCGTAGTAATCCGTTGTTAGCGCAGCTCTGGAAACGCAGAATGTCTTTTCTTGGGGCGCTCGTTCGTATGGTCCGGCAACTGCCCACGCAGCGCTCCGAGCAGCTCTCCCTCCTCTTTTTTTAGGGGCGAAGCTCCTCTTAGTCTAACCTTGTCACGCGTCAGGCGTCAGGCGTCAGGCGTAACCCGCGTGCTGGGAGGCACGCGCTCGCCCTCGGCGTTCGCCTCGGCGCGTGCCTCTGCTGTCTTGTGAGAGCGAAAGGCGCGCGTTGGCTATGGAAACGTGGTTACGGTACTCGGCTGCCACCCAAAATACGCGGGTTCGATCCCGGCCGCGGCGGTCACATTTTCGATGGAGGCGAAAATGCCAGAGGCCCGTGTGTGCTGTGCGATGTCAGTGCACGTTAAAGAACCCCAGGTGGTCTAAATTTCCGGAGCCCTCCACTACGGCCTTTCTCTCCTCTCTATCTCTTTCACTCCCTTTCCCCCACCCCCACGGACGCTTAGCCGTGCTCCCTACATGGGCTGCAGAAATTAGCGTCCTTTCCTAACCGAAACACAATCATCATCATCTTAGAGGAACGCTGTACCAGCTCGCAAAGAAGGAGAACGCGGTCTCACCCGCGAGAGACAACGTTGGCGCAGGCAGCGTCTCCTAGCGAGTTTCTTGATTGAGAAATACCGACTGCTCGAGTTGGAGAAGCGTTCACCGGCAACCCATATATATATAGGCACTCGATCTTGACTTGCAATGAAGTGCCGGTGGGAGATTTCACTTGTGCATAGTTGAACCATGAGGATTCGTAGCGTGCGCGTTAACTAAATTAATCCGGAACTCGGCACGATCTACGATGAACATCCCGAGCTTCGCCCACTCATCATCATTCACTCCGTGGATATGCTTTCTTTTTTTTTTTTTTCCCCTGGTGCCGCGAGTTTTGAACAATAACCATTTCCGGTGGTCCCACGACTTAAAGGCGCCCTTTTTTTTTTTGTTTGTTTATCGTCGGGGTTGACCGCTCGCGCTATCCAGCGGGCGTTTTCTTCATCCGAGCTGCGGAATGGATCACAATGGAATAAGGTAAGCAGTGCGAACACGTACACAAGACAAGTGATCTTTCCTGTTATCCACTTCTCCCCTCCTTGCCTTATTTCTTTACGGTTCCTCCTTCCCTGTCTGTACTACGTGTATGCCTTCAATCTACGAAACTCTTTCCACAGCCGTAGTTTAATCAGCGCATTGCTGATTCGACAAAAATTTCGTCCCGTGGCAACGGCTGCTGCTTTCCTGTTCACCGCAGACAAATTCAACTTAATCTGGACCTACTTCGTTCGCGTTTAGACTACGAGGAAAGCAGGCACTTCGGCTAACCTAACCGCATTCACAGCGTGTCCACGAGCTTTCGCGGCGTCTCCGTATCGGTTGAGTTGGAATCCAACGCCACCGCACTTGTCTAGGCGCTTTCAGCCAGCGAGACATCCGCAGCTCCGCTCGACCAACGATCGAGAGCAGCCACTTTCACCTCCACCGTTCTTATTCATCGCACAAGTGCGTTTTTGCAGGGAGCTGACACTAAACGGCGCGTCCTCGTCGTTTCTCCTTATCCTGCTGCCGCGTGGGAGTCGCCTTTCCCGGCTTCGTGTACAATTACTGTCCGCGTGCGCTTGGGGAGATGTTGGAGAAAATAAAGTAAAGGAAATAAAAAGGTTGGAACACAAGCGGATGCATATAAGGGACGACGAAGCTAGAGGGAAGCGGCCTCTCCAGTGGTAATCCGATCTCCTGACCCGTCCGTGGCGGGCGCTGCCGTCCTGCCGCCCTTTCACCGTCCCCGAGAGCGGTGGCGCGCCCCTATCTATCGCCGGCCTGGCCCGAGACGATAAGGTCTCCTCGCGTCCGATGAATGCGCTGGGCCCGTCGACGGCCGAGTAAGGGGGGTGGCCATTCTCTATGCTTGTCGATTGTTGTGCATTCGTTCTGGCCACCCGCAGCCGTTGAGAACGCGCGTTTCTTCGGAAGACCTGTCACAAGCCGTCGCCACGTCGTCTCCTCTCCTTCTTGCAGTGCTGTTAGTGCCGGTGTGGCTTCAGGTTTTCTTCGAGGACTGTTTCACCGTTCGGTTGAAACTGCGGGAGTATCTCGGGACGTGCGCACTGCTCTAAACGTGTGCGATTGAGTGCTGCTGTTGTCCTCAGCACTGCGCCCACTTTATCGTACTCCTCTATCACCCGTTTTAGTCGGGCTGACGCACCGTCTTGCAAAAGTCAACTTCTGTCCTGACAACCACGGATATGGCGAGGTGAAAGGCCACGCCGATGGATCTACTACTGTTCGACGTGTAGACTGAGAAATCTCCTCTTGCCAGAAGTCCTGTTGTGGCTTTGGGCCGGAAAGTGATGCACACCCGCGCGTCCAAATGACTGTCGTTTTTTTCTGCACGTGTATTTAGTTATCGGGTTGTTTTCTTCAGTGTGGCGGTGTTGACTGCTGTTGCTGTGTAAAATAAGTACTTCGTCGAAGAGTCCAAGCGGATAACGTACTCACCAGGTAAGAGTCTGCTTCACTGACAATTTATCATGAGTATTGAAAACTTGTGCCTCAAAGTTATTGGCACTCATGATAGTAAGGAGTAGCTAAACTGAATTCTTCGAACCTTCGCGAAAGTAGAAATTGTTCTGTTTTCACAAGCCCCCTCCGTTCTCCATGAAGCAGCGGTAGCGTCGCGGTTTCGACGCCATCATAACGCTGAAGTAGGCGACGCGCCTTCTGTTCAAGTTGCTCGTTAACAGTACCGAACTAACAGGTCTTGTGATAAGGGAAGAAAAAAATTAAGTGCGACCTTACGTTTTCCTGCCGCACCGCTCATTACAAGAGAATGAAAGCAAACCGATGTCTTTAATGACGAAGGGAGGCGTAAATGTTTTTCGGAAAGCAAAATGCAAGTAAGGGGCAGTCTTCGCACAATGCACGAATAGCACAGTTAAGCTGGATTTCCTGCGAGGACATTTTCCAGGCAGAAACTCGTTCACGGAAGAAGAGAGGAGCATCAAGGATGGGGCGGGGGGGTCTTCCCTTTCGGTGCGTTTAGGCGGTTTCCCTCACCACATTCCAGCAAAGGGAAGTGGGTGCAGAAGCTTAGAAGAAAAAAAGAATGTCCTGCGGGGATATGTCCCGCTTCACCGTGCAGCTCTGTGACGGACGGAGAGAAGGGGAGCAACGAAAGATGGGAACGCGTGTTGAATGGACAGAATGATTATTTGGGCAGGAAAAAAAATTTGCTTGTGCATGAGCAGTAGAGTTTTCGCTAATTGAGCATCATCTGCATGTTTGCACGGTGTTGTGCAACACTTCGCAACCGTTATCACAGCGTCGGGTTATGCCAAGGTTCCTTGTTGACAGTTACACATGGTAGGCCAGCGCCAAAAAAAAAAAAAGGGGGGGGGGGGGGGGGGAGACGATAAGCGCAAGCTGTCTTGTGACAACTCAGTCAGCGCCAAAGAACGAGGACATGAGAAGAAAAACAACAGTATCAGCGCTTGTAGCACTGCGGGCACTGCTCGACTTGTTCCGCGGATTTTTGTTTATTGATATCTGGGGTTTTTGTGTCCCAAAAGCATGATATGATTCAGGGACGGCCTAATGGACGGCTCCGGAAATTTCGACCACTTGGCGTTTTTAACGCGCACTCGCGTCGCACAGGAGGGGTAAAATACCCGAGTTGCGGTTCTGTCGTTGGTATCGGGCAGCCGGGGCAGGCACCAACCAAATAATTTCAATTCAATTTCAATTTATTTCTTTCAATACAGAGTAACATTGTTAGTGATACGTATTACACTCGGAGGTACCATAGTTACGATTTGATAATAATAATAATAATAATAATAATAATAATAATAATAATAATAATAATAATAATAATAACAATAAACACGAAACAAAACAATTATAACTCTTGGCGCCTCTATGAAGTGGCGGAAGAAACTATGTATTGGAACGGAAAAAGCTTGTTACCGGTGTTGGTGTTGGAACCTGGTCCCCACCTTCCGAAGGCAACTGTCTTAGCCACTACAGTACAGATCCACGGTTGCTAATTGTGAATCCATCTGAACAATATAAATGCCTTGGATTTTCTAACAGCGTGCTTTAGCACTTCTGAAAAACCACAAAGAACACCGAGAAAGAAACAAACTAGGAAAGAGAAGTAGCAGGTCGACACGGCCCCCCACGCCAAGCTTCGCTTTCTCCCATTCCTCGGCAGGCGAAGGGCTGCTGGTTTTCCGTCTACGTTTTTCCACTAGCCTACCAAGATTTTCTTTCACGAGGGAATGCCGCTTCCCTACCCCCGCCCCCCTCATTCGGCACACGTTCGTCTGGCAGTCTCTTTCCGTCTACCGCGCACATATATATCCCTCCGACGTCCTATTCGTGTAAAGTATTTGTAATGGCACCTTCTTTCGTGCTTACTAATTTATTTCCGTCTGCAGTCTCAGGTACCTATCGTGTATGAAGGTTGCAAAAAGGGCCAGCACAGCGCTCTGCGAAAGTGTTGCACGGTAGCGCCATCTTCTCGAAAGACTAGGAGACAAGCTTGATGAATTTGCCGCGCGCATTCTTGAATGGCGAATACCATACTTCTAACCGCAGTGGCTGTGCTGTAGTAATTGAAGGTAGGGCGTTTTTGCTAGTTTCCATCGTAATGATGATGATTTAGTTCAACCTCTTGGATCGGGTAGCCTTGACAGAATACGCGGCGCTGCTTGAACGAAACTGATAACATAAATCAGAACGGGACGAAAAAGACAAATTAGTGGTAAAAAGAAAGCAAGGAAGTCAGGTAGAAGGGGCCTCCTTGTTTAAGATGGCGAACAGTGTAGTTGAGAGCACTGAAATGCCAACTTATTCACATAATGAAGCCGCTCTTTTCACTTTGAACGTCATGACTGCACGTCGGATGACCTGTCTTGCTGTTCATTTTTAGCCCTGAGCGTCCCAGCATCCAATTTCGCTAGACGATTTCCCCACAAGCTTTCTGCTTTCTGCCGCGTGAGCTAAAAACTAAAAAAAAAAAAAAGAAATTGTAACGACTTGCTTTTTTTTTTGTTGTTGTTGTTGTTGCTGTTCCGCGCACAGAAGTGTCGTCGCTTGCTTCAAACGCACACAGCACTTGTGCCGAGAACTTCATTGTGTTTTATTTATTCTTTTCGTCACTCACGAGCAGTCGTCGTCGCTGTTCAGTTGTCGCGTTACATTTCACTTTCGGAGAGGCTAGTGGCGCCGGCAGGCAGAGGATACGGAGTTAGTGAAGTTTCTCATAGTTCCAGCTAATGGCGCGAAAGCAAATTCAGCACATTCTTTCCGCACCCTTCGAACAAGTAGTGAAGCCTGACAATCGTCGTCGACAAAGTTCTCTTAACACTCGGAGAATGTCGCCGATAGTACCGTAGCGCGTCACATTGCGCTCAAAGTACAGTGCGGCGATGACCGGCAGGCACGTGCGAACCGCACCCAACGTGTAAAGAACTCTCTCGTTGCTGAAGCTTGCGTCGAACCAACTGGAATGACAAAGTTTTAAATGTCGAAGTTGCGGTCCGCACTTTCCTAGTGCCGGCTGCGCGGAGAAATTCGAAATGAAGGCGGAGAGGCGAGCCAATTATGCTTCCCAAAGAGAAACACCAAAAACAAAAGCGCGCGGTTTCGAAGTTGGATAGACGCGTCGAGAACAAAGTTATTTCCTCGTTCTAGAAATGCGCGGCGCCTCAAAGCCGTGCCTCGCTCCGCGTCATTTCAGAGAACGCGTAGCTCCAAAACAAGGCTATGGTCGTCGATCACTCCGCCCCTGGCCAAACAGAGGCGCACGTCGAACAAAGTAATAACGCAGTTATACGCGCATTTCAGATCTGCACGAAAAAAAAAAAAAAGGGGGGGGGGGGGGGTAGTATAGCGCGACTGGGATCGAGCGTTTGCCGAGGAAGAAGAGGAATTCAGGTTGTATCGAAATGAGATGAAAAACGCGCCGTGTTGTGTCGCCGAAACGGAGGATATAAAAAGAACTCGCCGTCACTTCATTTCTTGCGCGTCGGAGCTGCATTCTTTCCCTCGGTCGTTCGTGACGGCCTCGCGGCAGAAATTACGGAACCCGTCGCATTTTCCCCACGCTTTGCACACCACCTCCTGTTTCCAGCCGGGCTTTTAGCTGCTTCAAAGGAGCGACGTCGCGCGACGACGACTTCATGGAATTACCTCTTCTCGAATACGCGAGTTGCGCTCGGTCCTGTCTACGTTGTTACGTCTCGTTTCTTTATTTTCTTATTTCTTTTTTCGCGAGTTCTTTGGAGCATTAAGCCGTACGCTACGTTTCTCGGCTTTCAGCTATGTCTTCGC
Source organism: Hyalomma asiaticum (assembly GCA_013339685.2). Taxonomy (NCBI): domain Eukaryota; kingdom Metazoa; phylum Arthropoda; class Arachnida; order Ixodida; family Ixodidae; genus Hyalomma; species Hyalomma asiaticum. The sequence goes on along the minus strand of CM023483.1, from coordinate 50,522,911 downwards.
TTTTTTTTTTTTTTTTTCCTGGCGTGTAAGAGAACCGAGCTTTTCCTTCTGGAGAACGGAAGCCGCGAGCGTCATTAAATGTTTGATTCGCGGGAAGAATTCTATTACCCAAAAGCTGCCAAAGCGCACCGCGCTGTAACTTTGCTCGCAATATATGTGCCCTTTGACTTCTCGTCTACCGCACTTTGTGTGCCGCTGCGGGTGCCGTTTCCGAGCGGAGTTCAATAGTGGAAGCGCTCCGCACATGCGGCACACGTGGCCGTCGAATTTCTCGCTGTGTGTGTGTGTGTATTCGCTTCTTTCACTCGCACGGTTTCCACTTTAGTAGGTTGTGGCCGTCGGAGGACGAGCGATTGAAAACCATTCTGGCGCGAAACGTAGTTTGTTGTGTGCGTATGTGCGCTAATATGAAATACTACGAAGGCACAGGGCTTTCACGTCCAACTTGCATTGACAGAACTCTCGGCATTTCATTACCAAACTTTAGAGAAGATTCGCCTCACCTCGTCTGCTGTCTTTTTTTCTTTTCTTGTTTGTTATTGAACTCGTAAGATTGCCAAGTTAAACAAAAATATGGTGATGTGCTAGCTGTTCCTTTTGAAGATCATTTCAAGATTTTGATAACGTCGTTATACTGTGTGGAGAAGGAGGAGAAGAAGCAACCCCCAAGAACTGTCATCGTGCGAAGCAGACGGCTTCCCGTCACCCTTTCAGGGAGCGGTCCATATAATGAGACTGGACTAATGAATTCTCTTTGCGATAATGAGACCTCCGGCCGCGACTCACTATAGAGCAGACATACGTTTCGACACTTGAATGTAAACACTGTCGCCACCCACTATGCAAATTACAAACCCCGTTTCCCAGACACGGGTTTGACTTGACGCATTAACGAGCCCACTGCTCCCAACCCAACCTATAGATTTGCAGGCTGTTCGCGCACGGCAATGAAATTTTAATTTTCTGTCCGTCCAACTAGCCATCCATAGCCAATTTAGCCTCAAAATTTCGGTGGCTCCCCTGTTGATTGCATTCGTCGAACAGTGCACGCTCATGTCCAAGGAGTCCATGGTGTAATATCTCTTTCTTCTGTCGTTATAGCTCTTTAAGTAAGCCGTACCTGTGACGCAAACTTTCCCTGCTTCAACCACTGCCGTTGCGTCTGGCTGAGCACAGTGGGACCTGGAACGACGTTTGACAAAACTTGAGATCGCTTCACTTGTGTGAACAATTCGTATGGTATTGGAGAGCTCGTTGGCCCTGCTGGCTACGTCTCTGCGAAGCTACGAGAAAAATGCCGATGTCTTAATTGGCCGCATAGCGAAAACCCAGGTTCCTCCGCGGTAGTCCACTTAGAAAATAACGAGCTATGCATCTTCAACCTCCCATATTTCAAAAACATGAAGGCTAACAAGGAATCATCCCTCCTGTGTCCAAGTGTCCGTTATATAGAGCGATGAAAGGGGGAAAAAAAGATGTTACGTTTTCTCCCATAAGGCAAAACAGTGAGGAGATGTAGCTGGGTCATTATTCCATGTAAGTATCTCCCAGTTACCTAAAGCAGCAATTCGATTTTTTTTTATTGGAAGAAAAACTGGAACAAAGGCGGGAGGCTTAATAACTTGACTGCACAATCTTCTTTCATATTTTTCGGAATCCTGCCTCTAAACGTAACGAATGTTTGAAGACACAGACACGCGTGCTGCTAGCTCGAACGGCGCCGCATCTAGCATGTCAACTTTGGTGTACGCTTTCCCAAACCAACGTCTCAGGCACTGCAACACCAACGCCGACGGCCGTCTCGAAATCGAAGTTCACGAGCTCCTCGGAGAAAAACGCGACAGATGCGTGCAGTGCAACGGATGTTCCTGGCCACTGACTCGACCTGCGGCGTCCGCGCAAATGTCCGTTGCACTGCGCGTTACTTGTGGGGTGAGTCCCCATCCCCGTCGTCACCGTCGACGGCTTCTCGCTCTACAAAGGCGACCCATAGCGGAGAGCGACGAGGGCCCCGAGTTCTTATCTTATCGCGGCACACCCGTCTCGGCTCCCGAGAGTGCGCTGCGAACCGAAGGAAAATATTCGGCCCTTATCGAAACGTTCCCTCATTCTCTCGTCTATTTCTCACCGTATATACCTTCTCCCTCGGAGTGGAGGCCATGGCCGGGTGCTTCTCCGGCCGCTTGCTTGCTCTTTGTTTTCACGCGTTGTGCTCGAGTTCTTCGATTCGGTTTCCCGCTGCCCCCCTGCCTAAAAAGCCCCCCCCCCCCCCCTCCTCCTTTGGTGCGTCCTTTTGTTCGTATTGCAATACCGCTACTTTTCATAACACATTCGTTCGCGCTCTCGCCAGACATTTCTCGCCTTTCCGTGCTCGTTGGATGTTGAAATGTCAAGAGGGGTGCTGCCGAGGACGCGTCTTATCGCTGCCAGTAGTTCTTGTTCCCGGCTTCCCTCTCCTAGAAATGTCATGTCTGGGGGAGGGGGGATGTATTTACCCTACGGACGCATTATGAGCGGCTTACATCACTTCCCCGCGTACGGTCAGCACGTGCGGCGAAAACAAAGCAAGTGCGGTGCTCTTTCTACGCAGTATAAACTGAATACGCTCGAACTACACATCAGTAAGAATGCACTCTTTATAGGAACGTAGCTAGCGTAGGGTGTTCAAGAAAACAAACGCAAGGAAGCAATACAATAAGGATTGTTTATTTGTGCAAGGAATACACTTCAAAAGGCGCAAATATTGTCAAAATGTAAACGGTCAGTGGTAACTATCCGTATAGGTATCCACCATTGTCTTAATGTTTTCATAATCTTGCGCTGAGCGGCAGGAATAGTTTCACTCAATCGAGGTGCAACGATAATCTTGTGGTGGGCAAGAAATAAGTCGCTTTTCAAACAACGCCATCAATTTATTGCTACGACCCAGTTTGATTAACGAAGCCACTATATTCAAGAAATATAGGAAATTATGAGAATACCTGCAGCATCAAGGACGTCCGGTGATTTAGTTCCCACAAACGGATGCCTTTTATAGGATTTTCTTGCAATTCACTGCCGTATACAATGCTGCGTAGGAGTAAATTCTAGTTCTCCGTCTCAAAACTACGATCTTACTGAGGTTAATGAAGGACTCCAAGTGATGCCTAGCCACCTCACGTTCTTTACTGCACAACATCCAAGTACACCAGTATTTCTTGGTTTCACCCTCATGAACGCGCGGACGAACTAGCGTACATATTGCTGGTGTGCTCACTAACAGCGTTATGAATCAACCCACATTCGGATTTCTGGCTTTAACTCGCCTGCGCTGTCGCTAGCGGGTGAGCCTGCGAACGACGCGTGGCGCACTTCACACATAGTACATTCCTCGATAAGTTGAAATCAGCTATATACGGCGCTTGTCGCTTCATCGCAGTCGTATATCACGCTCCGTGGGGGCTGCTGACGCACATCGCGCTTAAGATAAGCAGCGAGTGTCACGGTACGCCTCTACTACGGCACTAAAGCGTGAGATCCATCTATACGCAGAGAGAGTCGCTCCTTCCACACTGTACAGGAGCAAAGAGCAAAAATAAAAAGAAAAACTGAAGAAAAAAGGAGGCGGAAGAGCGATATTGCCGAGACGGCTGGTCGCGGCGGCTCCTTCTCTCAGTGGCATGTGATGGTGAATGCGGCGGGCCTGATGCGTGTTTCACGCGAATTCCCGATAAGGCAGCGCCGGAATTCATCGATGGAGTCACTCGCTGCAGGAAGCTGAGCTAAGTGCTAGCATCGCGGATGCTCGACATGGAGCCGCGTCTCGTCCTTGCTGGTTGCGTGGTGCCTGACTCTGCCAGTTGGCCCCAAGTTTCGCAAGAAGTGCGAGGCTGGATTGTCACTTCTCCGTGGCAGAACCGAGTGCTGTGCACACGGTGAGAAGTTTCCTATACATACACACGGATAGACGTTTGCTATGTATTTCTGTCGTCCTTTATCTGTTCGTATTTCGTCGAAAAAGGCGGGGTTATCGAACTGTTGTGTTGCTGCAAGCCGCCGCGATTGTAATCGGGCTGCGCGTTGACACCCCCTCCGATGGCACAATCGTGGAGGCCGACCTTTGCACCTAACCGGGTGGCTTCACATGCGTGGCACTTGGACAAAGGGCTGCGGTGCCGCATCGCCGCGTAGCTGGTGGTCCGGGTGGCCCGTATATCTAGTGGCTCTTGCAGCATTGTAAGGCAATGACGACGAGGAAGTAGAGAAATTAAGACAATGATAACGAAGGAGAAGAGGAAGCAGGTGAAATAGAAGAATGAGAGGCGGTGGTAACAACTTCGTCAAAGATATGAAAAATACATACTCCTGTGCCTCAGGGTAGCTCCACCCTGGAAGCGACCCTTTTGGCCCAGGCAACGATACCTAGCCACAGAGCACGCAGCAATGTCCAGCTTACGCAGCCACTGTGCTAGGTCCTTGGCGGAGGCCTGCTGGATATATATATATATATATATATATATATATATATATATATATATATATATATATATATATATATATATATATATATATATATTCGGAAACAGGTAATAAGTACAGGGAGAGTGCAGCATGGTGTTAGACTATCTGGTACTGTCGCTTAATTTATTCGTCAATATTGTGGCCCCTAAAGTTGAATGTCGTGTACCATGTAATAACGTCTAGTATGTGCGTTGTGTTATTGCATGGCGCAAACCCTTTTAACAGCCGCGCTCGTTATACTTTCTAATATGAAAATGACGTTTGAATTCATATTTCGTTTCGGGTTTATACCCTCGCCATCGTGGTCACAACATGGCCTTGTTTCGTCAGACTTGCAGTATCCCCAGTAATTTAAATGTCTGGGGCCCAAACTCTTATTTGTCACAAGAAAAGTTCAGTGTTCGTTATGTAATGAATAAAAAGATTGAGACTGTAGTACCAAGAAGTTCGAGGTACCAAAAAGCCAAGAGAGAAAGGCTTAGGTCTGTAATGTTCGTGCTTGTGTGTTTGTTCTGTTCTCGTAAGTTTTGTACTTCATGAATTGTCCATGGTTTATCCTTCATAAATCGCTTAGTACTTTTGTAGTTATTCTGCTGTCGCGACAGGCATTGAAAATTGGCTATTAAAAAAGTAGCTCGGTTGCTTGAAATCTTACGAAACATGTAAGGATTTACGCGGGACCTCTGCGCGGTGCTACTCGTGCGTTCGCTGAACTCGTGTTTCGCAAGAATCCTCGAAGGTTGCATTTCAAGAAAGAAGAAAGAAAGAAGAAAGAAAGAAAGAAGAAAGAAAGAAAGAAAGAAAGAAAGAAAACCTATAAATGGCTGGGAGATGCGATAAGCGTGCTCGTTGCTGGCGTCATTTTAATGCCGTTTTTCACTGTCTTGCACGGGGCGATAAAAGCTGCTCACTGCGACGCAAGCAACTGCCACGCCGGGCTGTTGCGTTAGCGCGGCCGTAGAGATTTTACTTGCAACTTCAGCAGCGGTGCTGAACGTACAGCTTTGTGTCTTGTACATTCTTTGATAACCCTCCTCCTTTCTCTGTCTGGTGAAACTGGCAGCGAACACAAGAGGTTTTCTAGACTAGGAAAAGCAACCACTTCGGGATGGTTACGATGGGTCTCTAGCCTGCTGGTTATTAGTAAGTACAGTGCATCTTTAAAATACAAAGCATTTCTTGGGGAACTTGAGCGAACTTTAATCTATCTATCTATCTATCTATCTATCTATCTATCTATCTATCTATCTATCTATCTATCTATCTATCTATCTATCTATCTATCTGTCTGTAATAAAGTAGGGGCTCTTGTCCTTTGTCATGAATACTTGTCGTATGTATCATTATCTTTTGTGATACCTCATTCTCAGTTTTTTCGTCCTGCCGATGCTCATCTGCTTTATGTTTCTATCTGAAGAAGGCTTTGCGTATATTCTAACCAGCGCACGTCATTGCATTTGGCTAGCTTACAATGAAGTGCGGGAAAAAGGAAGGACAGCCGTGCCTATATTTTCGAAAGCGTTATTAATCTGCTTGTTTGTATTATTTGTTGCGTCACAACCCCCTCCCCTTTACTCTCGTTATGCACACCTGAAGGGCCTTAATAATGAAAGCCTATGGTCAATAACCGATGCTTCATTTAAAGCGCAGTGTTCACGTGCTCGTTCATGCGTCGTCCGTCGGTACTCGCCGTAGCCGAGTCAACGAGCACAGCGCGAACCTGGTTCGCATGGCCCGAGCCGCGCGACGCTCTTCTTTTGCCGAGGCTAGCTGAGACTGAGCAGTGGTTACTTCTATTTTGGTATTCAACATTTTCGTGAGGGGATTTACTCGACAGTAAAAAAAATGACAGCATATCCACGGGGTGAATGATGGAGAGTGGGCGAAGCTCTTATGTATTAAAGATACCTCGCCACACACCTCAATGAAACTCGTGAGTAACGTGAGCGCTCGTACTGCAGGGTCCTCGCGGCGCCGCCGCGCAGAATCACGGCTAGCTTCGGCCTCCCGCGCCCGCACGGCGGGGTCGCTTCTTCGAGCGCGAGCCGCCGCCGCCCTGCGCGCACGCCGCTCGGCAGCCTTGTCCATCCTCCGTCGACGAGCCTCTGTTGGCGCGCGCGCCAAAACGCCGCCGAAGAACACGCGATCGCAGTGGCGCAATCGTCTCTCTCTCCTTCCCTACGTGTGACGTAAATCCTGTGTTCATAAAACTCACCTTTTATTATTATCTTTTGCTACAAAACGCCCTCTAGTGTGGGGCGATTTTGCATTTCTCAGCGTATATGCATTCGTTGGATGGATGGATGGATGGATGGATGGATGCTATGAGCGTCCCCTTTGTAGCGGGGCGGTGACATGTGCGCCACCAGGCTCGTAAGAAGATTTAAGCACTTTTTTTTTCTCTCTCTCTTTAAATTTTCCTCATGCCTTTTAAATTTACTTCAATCAAATCGATCATACTTTAGAAAAAACGGAAATTCATAGCCCAGTTCCCTGCCCCTTATGGCAGAAGGTCCTTATTTTTCTCTATAATTATTTTTGTCCGTTCTCTCTAGTTTTCTGCCACCAGTATTCTAACCGTCTCTTACTTATTTCAGTCGCGGCTATGTTCAGCTTCCCGTTGTTCGCCCTAAAACCCAAGGCTTCCTGTAGGGTGGTGCCCAAACGTACACCTGGGCGGATATTTCCGCATTCAATCAGAACATGCTCCGTCGTTTCCCTATCTTCCTCACAGCATGTGCATTTTTCTTCTTCTTTACTGAATTTCGCTTTATAAATACGCGTTCTAAGGCAGCCCGATCTCGCTTCAAACAATAAAGCGCTTCCCCTTGAATTATCATAAAATGCCTCCCTCTTTATTTCGTTTTTGCCCTCTCGGTAGTTATTCAGAGTCGGCTTTTTTTCCATCGCTGCCCTCCAGTAAATCTTCTCCGCCTCTCTGACTTTTCCCTTTACGCTCTTTGTTGTCAGTTCTCTTACAGCCGTATATTTACTGGTGAGCCTCCTAGTTCTCTTTCTCCACTGCGTGTCAACGCTCTTTCTATATAAATAGCGGAACACCTTCACTGCCCACCTACTCTCTTTCATATTCCTTAGCCTTTCTTCAAACCTTATTTTGCTCTGCGCTTCCCTTGCCTCAAAACTCGCCCATCCCATATCGCCCTTTACAGCCTCGTTTGTCGTTTTCCCGTGAGCACCCAACGCGAGGCGTCCCACAGTTCTTTGATTCACATCCATTCCTGATTGTATCTTCGTTATATAGTACAAGTAGCGCCATCTATGGCCGGATTGTAGACTCAACGAGCGGTGGTTACAAACAAACGACAATGGGGACGAACGGGTGACGCCATAAGGAGCTTCGCCCCTAAAAGCAAAAGCCCTCACACTCCCACACAGTGGGTGTGCGCCCGTAAGACTGGTTCTTCATTCTACCGTGACGGTACAACAGCCAGCGTTCTTACAACAACCCACGCGTCAGGAGAACTCAGCAGTTCGCGCCGCTGAAACAGAAGCTCATGCCGGTCCTTGCTCAACGGTGAGCAACGCATCCACTGAAAGTGTTTCGTCGACTTAGTGTGCCAGAACGAGAACACACATGTCCCTTTTTATTTTCTTTTTCTGCTCGGTATAAAGTGATATAAAAGCACACGCGTACTGCTGCGCACACGTTTCGCATGAGAAAGCATCGAAATCAGTTTTTTTTTTTTTTTCCATACAGCGGGGAGAACGTTGTCGTGGCTCAGACGCGCCTTCTCTTCCGCTGATGTCACCGGTTGTAGATGCTATGCAGACGTCATTGCCTGAACCTACAATTAAACTGTTGCTTTCCTAACGCTGACCTTAGCCGTTTTATAGTTTGCCTTAATTCAATAGTGACTGCATGTATGAATGCGACGTCAGAAGTCTATCATAAAGGCAGTCTTGCACAGCGTATGAGCCCTACTCCCGTTTTGTATCGCCAAGAGGGAGTGACAAGGGGGCAAAAGAAGTGTAGTTTCGCGAGCATCAGCGTTTTTTTTTTTTTTTCCTCTCACATCGATCGGAGAGGGTGCTCTCAAGAATGTCAGAGGTCATCAGTACTTTTTCCGGTATACTGCGCTTATTTATGGAGTTTAGCTGTGGCAACAAAGTTACGCTTATTGGTTTTTCCCACAACATTCGGAAGCTGGGCGGTGGTGTCCTACAAACACAGCCGAGTTTGATGGAATTGGCTACATCGGGCGACAGTTTCTTTTCAAACCATGGCCAGGGGCAGAGAGGTCCTACAGCAGCAGCTGGCCGCATAAGGCAAGGCAAAGCGGTCAGCTCGGACGAACAAGGGGGAAAAAAAATTTTTTTTTAAATCGGCCGAGAGCGCACGACGAGCCGCATTTAATTCACGTCTTTTCTCTCCTCGAACGCTCGATGCTTCGAAGACTTCTTACTTTTCGCAGCGAGGACTTCGAAAGACGCAAAATATCTAAGGAGCAAGTGGAGACGGGCGCTGGCGTAATTTCGCGTGACTGGTTCTCCCTTCTCCTCCCGCTCTCCTTCTCGGCGCTGTCCGATCCCGAAGCTTTTTGACTTTTTGTGCAGCCTGGCCGCGCCGAGCTATCTGCAGCGGAGGAGACCTGGCTCGTCCGAAATAAGGCTTTAGAAGGAAGCTCCTTTGACTAGTGTCTCTTCGGCTGTCCTTTGCCTCTTACTTATTTTCTCCGCTGATGCCCGGAGAGAGCAAGTCAGGCGGACAGATCCACTGGACCGGGCCCGTTCGTCCCTGTCCTCCTCTCGGCCCTCCTCGTCGGCCGCCCTTTAGTGACCCCCTACCCCCCCCCTCTCTCTCTCTCGCGGGGCTGTTACACCCTTCCGCTACACTTGGAAAGCCGCAAGAGTGCGAGAACGAGCGTTATGGGAAAAGCATGATGCAAAGGGCGCTCTCGGTAGCGAACGGGTTGAGACGGGGGAGGAGGACGAGCAGCGCTGCCCTCGCCTTTCCAGTAGGAAGAAACGAAAGACGGGGGGGGCGAAAGGAAAGGTGCGTGGAAAGTGAAAAGGGGGGGGGGGGGGGGAAGAGACGGCGCGGGTGCGATACGAGCGAGCGACGGCCGAAAAGAAAGAGGATCGGCCCGGATCGGAGCGCCCAGCAGAGCGAGAAGCAGTTGCCATGACAACGAGACCCTTCTGCACGGCCCGACGCTCGCCGTGTATGCTGCTTCGTCTCCTCCTGGATTCTTTCTTCTCCTCTTCCTTCCATCGTGCGTCGATCTTAGCTCCAGTTCTTTTCGACTCCTTTACTCTTTCTTTCGCCTTCGTCACCAGATTAAAGAAAAAAAGAGTCTCGGTTTCTTTCCACTTTTCTTTCCCTCCCTCCCTCATTCCTTATTCGTCCTACTTCTCCCTTGGCGCTGGTTTCCCTTCCACATCCCACTGTCACCTGCCTCGCGCAGTCGTACCACGCGTAGTTTTGTCATTTATTCCGTTCCTCAATTTCTCGTGAGCGGCTGCTCACCGCCTATTCAATTATTTTGCATATACATTTGCTAGTCCGTCTTATACTCCGCTGAAACCGCTTTAGTATTTGCCCCTGAGGACCGACGAGCTGCGCGAACGTGTAGAAATGGAAAAGGCGCGTGCGAGGTGAAGGGAAAAAGAATCGCGGTGGAAGCGCGAGCGGGGAGTTTGTGCCAATTCTCGGCTAACAGGGTACGAGAAAAGCGCCGAGACATGCCACACGAAAAACGTAAACCCGCATAGAGGCGAGGCTATCTTCTTCTTCCTCGTGTTCTTCCTGTTCCTTTCTCTTTCTTTTCTTTTTTTCGAGGCAGCCGAGGCAACCCCGCGGAACAAAGCAATGATATGCACGCGCGCAAATCCTGAAATTCGGTTCCTCTCAGTTTTATTTCCTCCGAAAGAGCTATACCGTATCCACTGCCGCTTTTCCTCTCATCTTTACTTTATTTATTTTTCTTGAATTTACCTTCGTTACCATGCTAGACAGACGGGGCTGTTGTTTTCGAGATCGTTGGTCTGAAAACCAATGCGTATTTTATTGGCTCGAGAGGTGGATGCATGTGTTTTTCGCTCAGCATTTCTGGCAGGAGAAGGCATATGTACAGCTCGTAGTGCGACCATGTTGTATAGACGGGCCGATGTTCCTCGTTTTTAGCTCCGGACGAAGAACATCCGTAAGCACTTGAGTCGAAGGGAGATTCGAGCGCATGCGCCAGGAATAGTATTAGAAAGCAAGTAACAAGCAAAAAATATATATATATACTGTAGCGGGCGTAGCAGGTTAGCTCACTGTGGTCAAACAGGCGTTCAGCGTAACGATTGACGAGAGACATCTTTAGGTTGGTGAATTGAATTATATTTCTTGGAAAGGTATTCGACGTGCCACTGTGTGGCGCTGTTGGTCACTTGCTGCACTGAGTAACGCAACGTGCACTTCGATCGTTGCGGTTCCGCATAGCTGCCCCACAGTGCGTTTGACCGCAACGCAGCGCACCGTTGATATAGCTAGCGGTACTGTTACCGTCCCGACATAACAGCAGCAACGCTACTGCGTCTCCTTCCGCAGCTGCTGGTTTCGATTACCGATAATAATTATCCTATCTTGGAATATGCCAGAGAAGGAAAAACAGTTTTTCCAGTTACATATTCGCACATAAAACGGCCGCAAGGCATCTTTTCTTGTGCGACGGGCGTTAATTTCAATCTCACATCGGCATATTTTAAAATATAGAGCAAACATGGAAGAAGGCGTTTCTTCCGTACTGTATTTTCCGCTAGAAGCAACAAATTTTATTCATATATTAGTTAACAGAAATTTTCAGCATTTGAAAATAGCCATAGACAGTTTATTCTAGTGTTAAATTGCTCTAGAAAAATATTGAAACATATTAATATGGGTACGGATTTATTATGACGGCTTTATTTCCTTCAGAGATAGGCCCCTATGCACCTAAAACATGATGATCGCATATTATTAGCGAACGCGATCGGCCATTGGCATAGAACAATTACGAATATATATATATATATATATATATATATATATATATATATATATATATATATATATATATATATATATATATATATATATATATATGTGTGTGTGTGTGTGTGTGTGTGTGTGTGTGAACTAATTCCCTGGTCTGTTCATTTCTTACTGAACTTACTGAGGTGATTTTAGATAAATGTTCTCAATCAGGGCCTTTGGTAAAGGCCGGCATAATTCGTGTTCGTTTTTACAGCGGTTTTTTTTTTTTTTTTTTCTGATATTACTGGAAATCGTTGTAAGCCTCAGATTCTGCTGAAGTTCTTGTCGCCAATTACAAGTCACGGCTATTTTGCAACGCTACAAGTTAAATTTGTGTACATTCGACCTCTGCATCCGTATTGTACCATCTTATCCTGTGCGCTGTCACGCCAAGTAGCCAACGCACCGCATTATCACATCAACCCAAACCGCATAATGCCAATCGGACCGACTTACCGAGATTTCTAGGTAACTTGGAACACTTCTGGCGATTACCTTTCTTCCCGAATTGACCTTCCGCTATGGTAAATGAACTCGGAGGGTTGGTGCTGGGACTAGATTGCGATGGCACGTCTCACAGTTATGTTGATATGCCCATAGCTACGGTAAATATTTTCCCAATTCAGTGGGTACCCAAGCGATTGCAACAGCTGGGTTGCTGCTGTCGCTTGTGCAGTCGTGTCGCGTCTTCCTGTTCCATAAGTAGTTGACCCCCCTTTGACGGCGGTTGAGCGTTGAAATCACCCGCTCCGTGGTGCTCTATACTTGTGCCTCTCAGTGCTCGACTATGCAGAAACTATAGAGACGCCTTCAGCGAGGGAAGCGCTCGTAATCTAGCGGAAGTGGATCCCCGGTCGAGCATCGTCGACGTTATTTAAAGAGAAAGCATGCACAATATGGCGGAGGGCTATACATGTGCGCGGCATCCGGACTGCGCGCGTGATAGGACGGCGCAGTGTTGTTTTTTCCTGCGTACTTCGGACGTTCGCTCGGCACGCCTCCTCTGAGCGGCGTTTGTTCCGAGTGCGTACGTCTGTCCTCATTTAATTCGCTGACGCGCCAACACTGTCCCCGCAAGTGGATGTACTACATCATATTTCGAGGCGCGGCGGGCGTTAATTAAAACTCGAGCGTGTATATCGATCCAAGCGCGACGACTGGCGGACCTAGCTAAGCTGCTTTCGGCCACGCAATATTTCTCGAGTGGCGCGTCATGGCCTCGTGCTGTTCGCGCCTCGTGTCTGTTTCGCTTTTCACTTGCGCATTATACGTCGTGTATGCTTTCTCCACTTCTCCCCGGCGCCTTTTTCTTTTTCGCCATTTATTTGTTAAATGACTTATTTATGTATTCATCACGTTCCTTAGGAGAACTCGCACCAGCGTGCGAGGTCCAGGGTATCGCTGTTTTTGTATTTTTATACCTGCTTACATAGCTTTTTTAAATTTTACGTGTCCTGAACAAGTCTTCAATGACGCTGTTTAATTAATTAATTAATTAATTAATTAATTAAGTTCCTTTTGCATGCGCGGAAAAGTGCCTTGGCTCCTGCTTTTAATGCAATTCTGGACGTAGGCCAGATGCAGCACACAAATCGTATGTTATCAGTATGTCTAGGTCAAGTGATCACGATACAAGACGTTGCTAAACGTTATAATTAGGCATACAAGGACTACGAGCTTACTGACACTGAGTTTTGTTTCTTATACAACTACAACAAAAGGGAGCATACTGAAAAATTACGTTGGGGCCCTCATTCGCATTCGATATTGTGAGTTAATAAGACTATATATACATGACTTCTTCGAATTCTGTAGAATTTCGGCAGCACCATCACGTGGACGATTTGGTAATTATAAGGTGCTCGGTACAGGTGTTTTCCGTAAGTGGTTCTTGTTTCTGGTATTTCCATCGCGAGGTGCTTGCAGCATGCTTCCAGCTTTGTTCGTTGAATACGAAATGTACGCATTCAGTGGGCGTCTGGGAACTATTTGTGCTGGCACGCATTTCACACTCCCTTCGAGTCACAGTTTACTGTTCAAAACTGCGTTTGTATAGTTGGAGTGCAGACAGTTGGTAGCCGTCGTTGTAGCGTGCATGCTTGTGGATGTATCGTTACTGCCAGTTTGTCCTACACCATGTGTATGTAAGCTAAGATCCGCGGTAAGGCTTTCTTTTCTTTTTCTATTTTTGGCGCAATACTGTATGCCCCCCCCCCCCTTTTTTTTTTCTCTTTTGTCTCTTCTCCGATTTCTTTCTTACCAGCATATTTGCAACACGAAGTCGTAGCGCGTTTCAATGGCACTGATAGCAGCAGCGTGGCTTACCAAGTGGAACTCCAAGTGCCGCCAGTGATATTTTTCTCTCTTTCTCTCGCTTGCACCAGTTATTGTTAATCGCAAAGAAAATGGTTCGACTACGTTCATCTCATATTTTACAAACAATGCGCACTTTATAATCACGATCCTGTTCAGTGTTTTGTCCACTACGGGCAACTCATCATCGATTATGTACTCGTCGTTGCGGCGCACTCGCTCACGCGCTTGTACTACGCTCGACGAAGCAGTTGCGACACGCAGCGCCAGCATCGCGACTGGGGCGGAATAAACACTCTTGCGCAGTCAGACATTGATATGCGTTATACAGAGCTCCACATTGTCGGAAATAACGTTTGGCTATATATGTACTGCGTAGTCTCCCGCAAACTGTAACGTTGGGGCGATATAAGTATGGTGTCAGCGAATTTACAATGAGTGCCGTATATAGCAAACACACTTGTGCACCTTCTGCGATGAAGATAAGTTAACGGTGGTTTCAGGACTTTAAGCATTCTGTTGAAATCAGACACGCCACTGATGCACAACAGACGCTATTGCTTTATCGTTTAAACTAGGCATTAAAGAGGAGAACGGTCTGCAGTAACTTCTTGATGGGCGTCGGAACATTAAAAGGAACCTCGCTAGAGACATATGTATAAACGTAAGGCTGGTGCGTTAACAAGAATGTCTGACTGGGACCTGATTGGCTACTCTGCATACAGCAAAGCGATGTAAAATTTGCCTGCAACGCGCGGCGTACTGGGCTCGATTGGGTCGCCGGACGCCCATTGGGCAACCATTGCTTGGGGTACCAATCCTACCGTCTAGAACACTATAATCTCTCCGTATGAAACCCCCCTCCCTTCCGTGCTCGGTAGTGTAGGCGCTCAAGTTTAGGAGGAGGCCTTTCCGCTTCCGTCTGCCATTTACTTCTCTTCCCACACTCCACCTTGACACTACGCCGTGCTCCGTTGTAGATTGCAGAAACCACCGTTTTCACTAACCTCAAACCGCTATCACCACTCTCCGCTGGGAATGGGAGAAATGGTACTGAAAGGCGACAAAGAGAATAGAATATGGTGCCTTGCACATAGCACGCATACGCAAACAAGCGTTTAGCGTCTATTCCGTCGCCTACTTAAATTCGATATAAGTAGGACGGCCTAGACAGAGTAAACCTAACGCATTCCATTTTTTTTTTCTCCATTGTACAGCGTTGAAATGAAAGCACCCTTCACTGCAGTTCGGGCTAGTGAGTTGTCTGTGTAGGCAAATTATCCTTATCCAGAGGTCCCCTAATTCGATTATGCTCGATGCTACTGGGGAGAGACGTCCCCAGTTTCCGCTTACTCGAAGCGGAGATCTCAGCATATCGATGGAACGCGCCGACTCGACCTCCTGTTGCTGGCTTCCTCTAAACGCCGTTTGGTGGGTCGCAGACTTTGCAAGGTATCACGTGGTGTCGAACTTCAACGGAGACC
Organism: Hyalomma asiaticum; assembly: GCA_013339685.2. Taxonomy (NCBI): domain Eukaryota; kingdom Metazoa; phylum Arthropoda; class Arachnida; order Ixodida; family Ixodidae; genus Hyalomma; species Hyalomma asiaticum. Next base: position 50,507,593 of record CM023483.1, on the reverse strand, counting down.
AAAAAAGAAAAAAGGATTGAAGAACAGCCAAATTGTAGCAGCGCGGCAGCGAACAAACTCACTGTAGAGGAGCACTGGCTTCGCCGTCCCTTGACCCACACCGACCTGTGGTGACGCGCGACACCGAAAAAGCCGCCTGCAGACGTAGCATTGGATGGGCGGAGAATGCCGAAAGTATCTCAGAAAACAAAGGCTACCGAACGGTTGCGACAAAAGGAGAAATGAACGAGGACAGCGGCCGACGAACTTAAAGTATGACCGAAAGTCACCCCGAACTGCTCAGAATTTCAAATGAACTCTCTTCGTTTTTCGCCTGCTTCCAATTTCCTTCGCGGCGTTCGAGCACCCGCCTGCGATTGTTCTTTCCTGTTAGCTGAAAGTAAACATGCGTTGTAGCAACAAACAGCCGGCAAGAAAAATAGGAAGCAAAAGAAAGAAAATAAAAAAATCGGGAATTGCAGAGATAGGAATGGAGACCGCGGGTGTTCGAGAAAACTTTATCGGCTCATTAAGAATTCTTCGGGCTTTTTTCCTCTCCTATCGGACGGTCGTACTGCGGTCTCTGTCTGGCCGTTGTTTCTCATTGTCTCTGTGCATAGCACCAAACCGTGTGATCGGCGCCGCTTTTTGTCTCGGAAAAACACGCGCGCGCAATGTGCGAGGTCGGCCCTGACACAACCGAGACATAGTGCGTATTCAAACGTACAAGCTCCAGCGGCATGGTTGTGAACAATGGCCGCAGGATTAGCAAGCCGCTCTTTTTCTTCGTGTGCATGAGGAACGAGGCAAGGTTGCGCCCATCCGAATGCGTTCCATGGTTGTTCAGTGGTTCATAAAACTAAGCTGTTAGAGAGATCGCTGTCCCTATATATGTGCGCTTACATGTGTACGTGCATGATTAAAGATACTATACGAGAATTTCCTTTTATTTTGTTCTTTTGCATGACTTTTATCATGATGATGGACGGCTGAAGGGGTTGTATGGGTACAGCCGTATATAAAGGAAACTTAACCAGGTTTCTCTATTGGTCCTTTTTATGAACCTTCCGCGTGTTAGGGACATACTAATAGAAATTAAGAAGAAGAAATGGGCCTGGGCGGGCCATGTAATGCGAAGACAAGACAACCGTTGGTCATTAAGGGTAACAGAGTGGATTCCCAGAGGAGGCAAGCATAGCAGGGGGCGGCAGAAAGTTAGTTGGGCAGATGAGATCAGGAAGTTTGCGGGGATAAATTGGGCCCAGTTAGCACAGGACAGGGATAATTGAAGATCCATGGGAGAGCCTTTGCCCTGCAGTGGGCGTAGACAGGCTGCTGATGATGATGATGATGAACCTTCCGAGGGTATTGCTCGCCTACCACTGAAGGTGAGCAATAAAGAATGAGAACCACGTAGGAAAGAAGTAGGGTCAACACAAACTATCGCTCGTGAACAATGAACGTAAATCAGATGTACACACACAGTGCAACGTTCGTCTCTGTAGAAGTTGTATAACCTGGCGCAAAAAGAAAAAGAAATTCAAAGTTGCAATGCATTAACCATGCACACTCTGAAAAGCGTATTCGCCCCTGATTAGCAAACCCTTTGATTCGTGTTTCTTTTTTTGTCCGCGCATTTTTAATTGTCTTTTCTCTCCTTTTTTCTTAAAGTGCGCGCACATGTGCCAGGCAGCGTAGTATGCGACGCACCAAGGGTTTAAGCTGCTTGGTCTTGTGCGAATATAGGTAAAGAGAACAAAGAACAATAATAAATCATAACGAATAGGTCATGTGACGCAGAGCTAAAAGGCTCTGCGTCACATTAACGTGATTGCATGGCTGCAGCCTCAGTATGCAAATTGTAGATTATTTTTGTTTTGTTTCAAGCTTTAACGGCATTGTGTTAAAGAGGTTGTGTCGCAGAAAATCCGTCGGCGGCGTAGACCGTGAAGGAGAAAAGGCGGCGTCATGGAGCGTGAACAAAAAATCCTGATGGATCCGAAAAACAAAAACGGGTCAGAGAACGTCCCGATTGGCGCCCAATTTATCGGAGTAACCGTCGCAAAGAATATAAAGTGATCGAGCTAAACAGAAGTTTAGGTCCGGATGTTATTCGAACCCAAGCCCTCCGTATGCGAGGCGATCGCCCTCGTACTTCTTGCGTGTTGAATTATAACGTCTTTATGCTGTCCTCTGTACACAAAGTAACACGGAAAACACTGCTGCGGTGCGGTGTTTGCTTACATATTTATATTTCGACCGTGTTGCGTTAACGCCGCAGCGGTGAGGCGCAGTGATGTTCTTCGCACGGAGCGTTCCCTTCCTGAAGGAATTTTCTGCTGACACTTTGGCGAACAGGGAAATCTTTGCGATGTACAGGGAATTTTATACTTGCGCTAACTAATATTACAAGTTATGCCAGTGAGCCGTGCCCCACCTGTGATTCACAAGCCATCAATGTTCGGCCAAGGCCTCCGGCATAGCGGTGTCCGGAGCTCGACGCCCATGACACGTTTCTGGCTCCCTGAGATCGGTTCCGCCGCATGTAGCCAGCAGAACGACGACTTCTAAGATCGGACTTTCGTGCAGCACGGGTTGTTTCAAGAGAAGCTGCTTGAAAACAGAAGACAAGCTCCTCTGTGCAGAATGTATAACTAAAACCACGAAACTTCCTTACAATACGGCATTCCTCTTGTTTTTGAGGTTTACTCTATAAAGAACATCATTATTTCCAAATGCGATTTTTCGGGCACCTGTTTAAATGTTGATTTTCCTTTATAGTATCTTGCAGGGAAATTTGCGAATATTTTTGAAAAATCTTGTAGCGGAAAAGTGCAATTTCTCTTCTCGCGGTTGAGAGTTCGGCTATGTATTATAGATCACTGGTGAGCAACCCTCTATCCACCCTTTTTCATGAAGGCGAGAGGGGAGGAGGCCTACACTTATTTGGTTGTCTACCGTAGCATATAGGTGGAAAATTAACTTCCGGTGAAAAAAAAAAAAAGAAAAGCCTGCCGAATAGAGATGCGCAACCCGGCTGCTCATCTCGGCCCTGAAAAGAAGAAAATACACAGAAGGAGTGTGCATGAAATCTGTGCTTCAATTCCGCCTTTGCGTTTTCCGGTTGCGTGTCCCGTCCGCATCGCCAGGGAACTGTGTACCCCACGGAGCTTATTCCAAGACCTGCTCCATGAGCGAAAAGACCCTTATTTACAATGGCGATGCTCCGGGGTTTTCGTATCACGACCTTGGCCCAGTATACTCTCAATTCCTACGCTGGAGATGCTTTCACTTAGAATGTGTTCTCTTCTCTAGTTTCTTTCTTTTAATGTTCTTTCTTTTTCTTACTCTCATTTTTTTACCTACCTCATCTCGCATCTTTCATCTGTTCTCTTAATATATTTTTTTTTCTCGCGGAAACTGCTCTCCGTTCGTGCTTTTTTTCCTTTTTTTTTTCATTGTTCCGCGAAATCGCGCTCACCTCCATCTGGCAATTTCGCGGAGCCGTCCTCGTTATTTGCATCGTACGTTTTCTCCCGCATTTTATGCCTTTTCGAGCGCGCCACGTGCGTGTGTGCGGATTCCCCTTTGCGCCCCGCTTCAGGCGCGCCACCGTATGTGTTCCCGCGTTTTTCGAGTGGTCTCCGGTGAAACACTTACCTACTTTATTTCTCTCCCTCCCTCTCTCTCTCGCGGGGAACATTGTGTGGAAGATTTCACGCTTCTTTTGGGCAACTTCTCCACGCCGGTTGGCAGTCCGCGGTATACGGTGAAATAAACAACGCCGCCATTGCAGAGGTGAGCATTCCTCCGAGCGGCTCCGTAGAAGCGCCTCTTCTTCTGGAACGGTGCCAGATGTTGCATTTGGCCATTGCTGCCTGCTTTGAGTACTGCATCTCACGTCCCTGTGAAGGGCGTCCTTTTGAAATGGCTGAAGAGAGCGTCATCTTTTTTTTTTTTTTTCCTCGGAATGGTCTTGTTCTTCCTTGCCCGTCCGACCTCTCATCTCGTAGACGCCTCCTTTCGCATTAACTTAGCTTCAGTGTAAACTTTGCCAACAAAGGCAAACTTTGAATTTAGCCTGCTCGTCGTGTATTTGTTTAACCGTTGTGAAGAAGGTGCAGCAGCATTCAAAGTACGGCCACGTGTGTGTGTGTGTGTGTGTGTGTGTGTGTGTGTGTGTGTGTGTGTGTGTGTGTGTGTGTGTGTGTGTGTGTGTGTGTGTGTGTGTGTGTGTGTGTGTGTGTGTGTGTGTGTGTGGTTTGCTCAAATTGACGATTCAATTCACGAACGAGGGAATGGCAGCCATTATCTTACGGTACCTGTTTTCTTTGGTGCAACGGAAAGGTTACCAGTCAGGGTGACAGTAAGTGCGAATTATGTGCCCCTAAACAACAGAACACTACGTGCAGCAAGTCACTTGCTAATTGTATTAATTTGGTATACGTTGCGATTACATAATAAATCATCTCCCTCCCCTACCCCTTATGCCAATCAGTGCTGAACGTTTAAGACCGAAATAAATAAATAAATCCGATTGACTCCTTTGCGCAGTACTTAGGCTTTACCGGCAACTGCCAAACAAAAACTCAGTCTAAAAACAGAAATCATTTTCAAATCGCAAGAATAATGTTCTGTTCTGTAACTAAAATTTACGAGATTTCAAACTGCACAGTGATTCAATGTCGCTCTCCTAGCTATGGAGTTCGCTTCTTCGTACGACAATTCCTGCAGGGAAGTCAGTTTGAAGGAGGACGCTGTGAGGCATTTTTCTATGCGGCCGTACAGACATGCAGAGACACTGAAAGAACATGTCGTCTGATCAGGTGACCAGGTAACATAAAAATTTGAACGAAACGCTGACAAACAGAATATGTTAAAAAATATGCGTGTAGTATTAAAAGAAGTTTCCAGTGAAACCTTAGAGCACCAATTCTAATTATTGCGGCGTCAGTCTTCGCAACGTCTGTGTGACCGTTACACGACGTCATTACTCGCCGGTCGCGGTTAATGAAACTGTACTTAAGGTGCCCCGGTGCGTGCACTTACTCTTCGTTTCAATGACAAAGCCGCGCTCACCGTAGAATCGGCAGTCACGAACACGCGTTGTGCTGCCAGAGCAAAAATGGGGCGGGGCGGCCTCCGTTTCTACGAGGTGCTTGAATAATGTATATTGTTCACGCAGTCATCATGTCTTGTTCCGCTATTCAGCCGAACTTCAGGACGCTGTATTTATTAAAACGATGTCGGTGCAGCGCCTTTGGATCGGCAGCCAGATTTTCCCCAAGTCATTCTGCGTTACCCACCCTGAAAGTGAAAGCTTGTTACCTGCGCCAGAAGGCTCAAACCGCGCAGGAAGAACTCGCGGGCGGACGTAATGCAAATTACTGGGATGTGCAAGATGTTATCGCCAAATAATAAAGAGGAGGAAAAATTAAAAACAAGCATTTTATCTTCCTTTTGTTCCGGAGAAAAAGAAAGGAAACGGAACGCCATTAAAGTCTGCGGTACGCCGTCTTTTGTGCTGTACCTGCACCGCAATCCATCCGGCTATACGCAGCAGTTAACGATAAAAACATTTGTTGTTTTTATTCGTTTTTTTTTTCTTCTTTAGTGCTCAGTTTCCTCGTCACGCTAGTCCTCCCTTTTAAGTTTTCCCTTACTCCAGAAAACACAGTGCCCAGTTCTTGTTCCCTGAGCTATGGCTGTCGTCGTATGGCTTTTTGTTTTCCCAGACTCCCGATGTTTTTCTTACAGGGTATATAGTGCGGTGTCCGCCTTTGAGCAGGAAATAATAATAATAATAAAAAACGCAGAACTTTTGTCCTCCCTGCCCCCGCACCGTCCCGGCGGTTTTCTTTTCATTCGCCACCGAGACAATGCGGCTATTCGCGCAAAACGTTGATTTTTCAGGGGGTGTCCGCGAAGAACAAAGGCCTCTGAGCGCGCGCCGCCGCAGAGACCCTCCACCACGCGCCGAGCACAATGAAGTCACCGCAGTGGCAACGAACCCAGCTGCGTGTGTGTGTGTGGAGAATCCCGTCGACCGCGGACACGGACCGCCTTGGAAGTGCATCACCACGTGCCGCTCCTCATCTGACGCGCTCTTCCATCCGAGCACAATTTTCTGCGCCGCGCGAAACTGCTTCCTCGGTTCGTCGTTCCTACTTCGTGTGCGGTCGCACCTTTTTCTCGGCAGGCCTTGTCCTTACGATGAGCGCAGCCCAGCGCCGTCTCCCCGCTTTTGTTCGGGGAGTGCTTTCTTCCGCCGCTCTGTGTGCTGCGTGCACCGGCTCCGTATACAGTGTACTGATTCGCCCCTCTTAGCAAATTAGGAGTGCCGGCGAGGTAGTGCCGCGGCACTGCCGAGTATTCTTGGACATAATTCCCGAAAGGCATACTGCTTTTTCTGCTTTTGTTCGACGGGAGGACAGAACTGCCTTTGTAGGGCGCGCTTTTTTTTTTTTTGCTTCGTCAACGCAGTACATACATACATACATACATACATACATACATACATACATACATACATACATACATACATACATACATACATACATACATACATACATACATACATACATACATACATACATACATACATACATACATACATACAAACAAACAACCAATGTCAACGCGCCTTTTGCCATATGGGAATGCTGCGTTCGCCTGCGATAGTCTGATCTACTCGTCAGGCTCAGAGGTCTATTTAAACCATAATCCATCAAGCGCTTAGTTATGTCTGCGTTATTTCGCTGCGACCTGGGCACATTTGCATCAAATCGCTATAGACATGTCTGCACGCAAGTAGCGTTAGACCTACGAAGATGGGACATTAAAGTTAAAGTACTTTTTAAACGTGAACATTTGAGAGAGATCTGTCTGGTTGGGACGAAATTAAAGGTGAAGAAAGTGGGGACACCAAGCAAATTATAATCATCAAACGCAAAAAACTGTTTACTCGAAAGATTACGAGGCATATCATAAAACGAAGCACATTTAATATAGTGTAACGCAGACAGTACGCTCCGCCCCTACCTATGGGCGGTCTTATCGAGTGACAAAATTCGGATAGCTTCTTTCATATTAGCTCGCTTGGAGAATGAAATACTGACATCGGTGCAGTAATGTGTCTGCCCGTCATGGTGCGCACTGAAGGGCACCTATATTACATTCAATAGTGTTAGTTGCTTCAAAGCTACGGTTTGATTTAACGGCTCAAATGAAGCAAGGGTAAAACCGAGCAGGCGACAGGCTTGTCTGTCTGTCATTGTATCGCGTATTGCACAAGTTTCACTTTAACCAGCTAGTCCAACAGAGCAAGCTGTTACGCGGTCACTTCAACAGAAGGATCGTGTCGGTTAGGTTGAACAAAAGCCTGCGTCGTGCAATAAACGTTCATGGTTCTCGTATAGGGCCGAAGTACGTTTGGTTCGATAACTGTCCTGTACGATCGCATATCAAACTTCTTCACGGAATGAGCGTGTATTCGTCATTAACGGACAAAAGGTGTACACTCCGTCTATATGGAGTATGTGCACGCATTTTCATGATCGCTCGTATATTTGAACGTTTCACTACGCGTGTATGTATTGAGCTGGATGATGACATCTTGGCACACTGCCAAAGAAAGCAGGGCGTACGTGTCTTCACACTGGCACTTCTGTTTTATCCTTTTATCTCTGTGTGTGCGTCGCTGCACATATCTGTCGTTCATTACAGAACATGAGGCTTTCTACTTATTCTAGTCACTGATCTTTCGTCGCACGTACTTTTTATTTACTTTCTGTATTTATTTTTCACTTTCTGCATCGCTCTCTTTGAAAAGGCTCTCTGAAAAAAGCGAGTGAATCGCGGCTAATCAAAATATGATTTTGCTCAGCCCGCGTAAGTGGTGAGCTCGCTTCGTAAGCTCTTTTAAGCTTTCCTTCCAAGTTACGCTGCTCGGCGCGGGTGCTTATTGTGATACTATAATAAGTCTGCAGGACGCTGTAGTTGTTTCATAGTGATACACGTCTCGTCTTCCTTTTTTGCTGATTCATGCGGGTCTCTTGATAAGTAGTGTCGGGACGGGGCTTAGGGAACGGCGATGCTATTTAACGCGAAGATGCTTCATTAATTGCAGCGTACCGAAAGTGTTGAGAGAGCTGCTTTAACTAGCGCTTGCTCGGGAGATAACCTCTTGCCTCCCTCTCCGCAACCTAAATCTTTGTCGGCGACTACGTGGTGCTCGCTATTTAAGGAGAAATTAATTACGGTGGCCGAGTACGCGATAAACACGGCAGGCCGGGCTGCTTGTAACGTTTGCTGGAAAAACTACATTTCCTATGCGTCCTTAGAACTTTGCACGTGGTCATCCGCAATGCGTACGGCTCGCTTGCACGAACCCTTGAGTATAGGCGTGGCCGCTTTTATAGATAATGTTTTAAGCGTGCTCGAAACAGATTCAAGGAAGGGGTATAGTACAGAATATGCTGGGATTAAGTACAGGTGTCAGAAACAGCGCACGTTCGGCTCTTTCTGCGTGTGAAGCGTCTGTCGACATACAAACTTCGGCACGTGGTGCGCACAATGTGGCGGGTTGCGCGAACTTTTTGCTTTTCAGATTAAAGTTTCCCAGGGAGGTATCACGCACTACCCGCTTTTTTCGTCCATGAGCGCAACCATCACGTTGCTCCAGCGGCGATTATATTTGGCGTCTTTCTCAAAGGGTATACGTAATTTGATAAAATTTACGGACGAGCTGTAGCAACCTCGCAGCTTACACATACGCTTGATTAGTTCATCTGTAAGTGATAAGGTTGAGATGCACATCGTAAGGACATCGTCATCTCTTTTTTTTTTTATTTCTTTGCGCGGCATGCCAGCATTTTAAGTGCGCCACATTTTCGACGAAAGTTACGAGGATAGATGAACAAAAAGGCGAAACGCGCGATATTTCGCTTAGCCAAATTGTATAACCTTGGCCACTGTGGCGTTGTGGTGCCGAAAAGCCAAGGTATATATATAGCAATATTGTCATTAGGGCTTATGCGCCGCGGGTAGCACCCGATAGCACTAGTTTGAAACTAAAATCTATGCACAGGGCAAACGCATCCTGTGTGCTGGCTGGGTAGTGGGCACGATCGATCAAACGAAATTGTCATACAAAAAAAAAATTGTGAACCAATATCCTCCTGCACACAGTCTTTAATTTATTTTTTCTCTCTTCTCCGTCCCTTATTTGCGGACATACTCAGACTGAGGTTATTTGTTTTTTGAGAAAGTTGATTTTATAATGTCACCCGAATGAACTTACGCCTATGAAATCAGTACACTCGCACATTTGCGTACCACATAAATTATTTTAACTCCTCAAGCCGCAGATGAAGATGGAGCAAACAAATGCTGCCCCGTGATGGGTATAGACGCCATCATAAAACGTGCCGCATTCCACGGCTCCAACGCCCTGTGACATATTAGTTTTCAAATATGTTCTTTCCTGCATGCTTAAAGATTAACATTTTATCATCTCCCTGTCTCTTCTCTGCCCGCGCAGACGCGCATGCGCGATGTGAATCTGTTCGGAGAAACGGTCTCGCGGGAGCGCACTCAGCCGTTGGTCGGCTATCATCAACAAAAGCGAGTTACGCGGAGTAACCAGCTCTCGGCTTTCTTGCGTCCCGTTACATAGCGCGCACATATAGCCCCGACTGTCTCGCCCATCTCTTAACAGTATTCCGGGCCGCTTGCTTAAGGCAAACAAGAACGGCGTATAGGGAGCGCTCGCAGAAAAGAAGCAAGGACGAACTCGTTTTGGCCTCGAGGCTCGTTTTCCACGAGGCTCGTGAGATTGATTGCGTAATCAGTTATGTCGGAAATAACCGAGTTATGGCTGCAACCCGGCCTCCGGCCGTATTTCTCGTCTCAGATTCGCACACTTTTGTTCTTTACTGCGTCCCCCATTTTGCGCTTTATTTAGCCTCTCTGTTGCCCTCGAGGAATGAAGCGTACGACGAAGAGGAGTGTAAAGAATCCAGTCTGCATATTTGCATGGTTGGTAAACGAGGTCGTCAGCTTCTTCTTCGGGCAGCGTTCGCGATCCGACGTCATGGGGGGCGTCCGCCGCCGGTTGCGCCGTAATTTCGTCTCTTCATGCGTGGCTCGCTCGCGATATTGCTGCGGGGCGAAAACGTTTCGTTTTCGTCGACAAATCGATTGGTTTCGACTCATTTAAATATGCAAACGCCGATGCGTCTAAAAATGTGGCGTGCGAATTTCATCCCTCGGAAGTTTCCTTACACGCGTTTGAGCCGCCATCCACTTTGGCGGTATCGCGGCTGGCTGTTTTCCTTGGCCTTAGCTTTGCAATTTTGTCACTGTAAAAGGAAAGCGTGTTTACGCACATCCTTTAGCGCGGGCGACCGATTATTGACAATATCTTTTAAAAGTCTTTTTAAACAGCCGATAACTGAATTTTCGATCGTCACGGAGCAGTCACGCTTCTGCTTTTTTTTTTTTTAATCCGCTGTCACGCTTTACGCGCAGAGTTCAGCGAACGCGCGGCATGATTTCTGGCTGGCTTATTATTTAACACCGCGCTGGTTACCTCCTGTTAGCTGCTATCCTTATAATAATTCTTGGATCTTTACGTCCCAAAAGCACAATGTGATTATGAGAGACGCCGTTGTGGAGGGCTCCGGGAATTTCGACCCCCTGTGTTTTTTTAACGTCCACAGGAATAGTACACAACACGGGCCTCCAGCATTTCGCCTCCATCGACAAACCGCCGCGGCCGGGATTCGAACCTGCGACCTTCGGATCAGCAGCCGAGTGCCGTAACCACTAGAACCGCGGCGGGCTATCAACTTTTGTCCTCGTTCTCTCGTATTGATTCACAGGGTGTGTAGGGACTGGGAAAACAGAGAATTATCAGGGACCTGGAACACGTCTAGAGAACTAAGGTAATCGTCGGGGAGGGGAACATTTTCAGAAAAAAAAAAAAAAAAAAGGAGGAAATGACCTGGGCGCCTATACCGTACTACGGAATACTAGTCCATGCTCGTCCTCCCTGATTGGTCAAATCTGCCTTTGCAGGTAGAATTTACCGACCGCGAATCCATGATTGGTGAGTACTGCCTTCACAGGCTGAACGAACCAATCAGGAAGGACCAACTCAGTATACTATTGCGTACTTTGTTGTACGGTATAAGACCCTTGGCGTGGTCATGGAAATTAACAGATGCCAGTCTTTCCCTCCGTCCCGGAAACAGCCGTAACTAATATTCAGAGAACCATGGGTATTCGAACTGACAGCAGCCGGATTCGCTTCTCTAAGAGCTCAAAATTTACAAAATTTCGATGTATGCGCAACGAGCGAAAATCTCTTTTGCGCGCGTAATCCGCCCGAAAATGTCGTTTCACTGCAGCGTGAGTCGCTATGCCGTGAAAACACTTGTCAGGTGATATCACTAATGCCGTGAAGCCACATTTCAGAGCGAAGTGGTCATATTACCTACACTCCGATAAAAAAATTTTCAGTGTGACAAGGTGTTATAACAACTTATATGGACTAAATATGCTAAATTTTATACAGTACCTTATTTAGCCGCTTATAACTTGCGATCTGGTACTGTATATTCGAAATTGCTTGGATGTTAGGAAATTTTCAATTATTACGCACTCTGCTAAATGTTCTCTTTCAAACACCCTCGGTAGTACTCACGCAAGCCCATCTTTCTTTTGGATTCTTCCTTACTACCTGATCTACCAATCGAATCACTTCGTCTTAAAACAAAAATGCGCTCACTAGTTTGCTTACCTCCTTAATTAAGTGAAATACATTTTATGGATATTGTAAATTAATTTCATTGCTCGGAACATGAACACCATATCACAGCGCACTTATTTTTTAAAGTAAATGCGTCTAAGGAAAGCTTTGCCTCTGTTTGCTACAATACACTCGAAGAAATGTTCTCAACAACAATGGATAGGAATTCAAATAAACGAGTAGTACATAATTGTTAGCATGGCAGGACTGTTTTACTTGTACATTATGCATGTAGGCCGGGCCGTTCACGCAATGGTCTATTCAGAAGGCTTCAATACACAGAGCGCTAATGTACAGCACCGCTTCGAGGCTCCCCGCGAAGAGCGAGTGCGGCGAGGGGAAAGACCGGGAAGAAGCGGCGTGCTAGGAGGTCCCGTCATTTCTCTCGCGTTCTTTCCCAGCGGCCGATTGACCGGTGTTTCATTTGTTGTCACTGAGATACGGCCGCTTCGCACGGCGGGGAAGAAAGACGTTCTCATGCGGATTACGGCTCAGCATTCGCGCCGTAAAAGAGAGGCGGCAGAGCCGAGTGATGCGGCCTGGTGGCGCTTGGCAAGGCGCCACCGTTGATTGAGAACGTCGTCCATCTCGGCGAGATCGAAAACGAGCGACGACAGTGCGCGACGATGAGAGAGGTGTGTGTGACAACAAGGGGAGGAGGAGAGAGCCCTGCCTTTGTGCGCGAAGCTTGTCACGGGATCGACGGCACGGCGGAAGTGTTGTCCTCTGGCGACGACGTACTCGGCGAAGCGGAAGGCGACAGACAGCTAGGCCTGGGCTATACACACCGTGTGCCACGTGTCGTCGGCAGAAGAATCGATTGCTCGATAGACGGGACGCGCTTGTTGATCGCTGAACCGTGGAGCGCTTCATGGGCCTCTCGTGGATTACGAGTGCGCAGGCGCCGATTGGCCGCGGTGCCACTGGCAGTGAGCTTGTCTCACACACCGGGCAGGGACTGATTTGGCCGTGCACCGAGCTTGCTCGTGCGTCTTTGTTCCTGTTGTTTAGTTGCTTCGGTTTATTGGGGGCGAAGCTCCCCTTAGTCTAACCTTGTCCCATGTCAGGCGTAACACGCGCGCCGAGGGCGGCACGCGCTCGCCCTCGGCGCGTGCCTCCTGCCCTCGGCGCGTGCTGTCTTGTGAGAGAGACAGAGAGAGAGAGAGAGAGCGAAAGGCGCGTGTTGTCTATGGAAACGCTCTTTCATAGATGAACGCTCTACCAGCTCGCAAAGAAGGAGAACGCGCCCTCACCCGCGACAGACAACGTTGGCGCAGGCAGCGTCTCCTAGCGAGTTTCTTGATTGAGAAATACCGACTGCTCGCGTTGGAGAAGCGTTCACCGGCAACCCATATATATACATAGGCCCTGGATCTTGACTTGCAATGAAGTGCCGGTGGGAGATTTCACTTGTGCATAGTTGAACCATGAGGATTCGTAGCGTGCGCGTTAACTAAATTAATCCGGAACTCGGCACGATCTACGATGAACCTCCCGAGCTTCGCCCACTCATCATCATTCACTCCGTGGATATGCTGTAATTTTTTTTCTCTGTTTTCTCTCTTGCTGCGCTTCCTCCTTTTTGCTCGATTGCTGCTGCAACGACCACAGCTGAGGTATAGCGATCTTTGGGAAAACCTGTATCGTGTTTGGCTGGAAAAGCAAAGGTGGCATAAATTGATGTGCGCTCCCTCTGTTACTGTATTCGCCCGGCATCAGTAGCTCCCGTACATTCTCATGTTTATTAGATCGGCGAGATGATGACTTGTGTCGTACATAAATCGGAATATCGTACATAAATCCTCCTTGGTCTGTATATATGATGTTGTGGTATTGATGCTATAACTTGAAATGCAGCACGATTCGACAGCACATTTATTTTAGTATGCCTCGACTGAGTGCTCGTTTTATGAAACTCGTCTAATAAGCAAAGGAACAAATATGTGGGAGTTGATGCACAAAGCGTTCCCCCCCCCCAAACAGATTGGCCGCACTGTGTTTCTTAATAACGTTATTGCTATTGCAATTGACCGCTGCCTGTTTCCTCAATCGCCTTACAGTAGGAACTTATGAACTATGTCTAGTGTGTGCTGACACGCTTTCGGAACACTGCCAAGACTCCACCTAGTAGGCACCGGGCCTTATCGTTATTATAGTATTCGTAACTACAGTTGAATAGAATGCCACTGGTGTGCAAGATGGCTTCTCCATTTACAGATTCTCGCACCCTATTGGTTATTTTCATAATCAACAGCATACTGATAAACTCTGCCACTTCGTCACGAGTTGTGGACAACCATTGCAAGCCCGACAACGCTTGTACGTCATAATATACGCGTCTGTCGCTTATAAACTTGCGCTGGCTGCGTATAGAGATGCTTTCGCATTTGTGCTCGTCTGTGACCTTGCGTTCGCAGAATCTCCGAAGGAGAAGTATGCGTAGAAAGAGCAGATTCCGAGAGGCGGAGTGAAAAGCAGTGGGAGGTCAGCTTGTTAGACATCGCGGCGACCATAGGGACGACGGGTATTATTATTGCACGGCCGCTGACAGGGCCGGCTGACCAACCGTGAAGCCGCCAGCAGCAAGCGATTCTCATTCGGCTCGTCGCCATCTTGGCCATCGCGGCGAAAATTTGCCGCTATGGTGTACACCCCTCCGCGGTGGCCGCCCTTGCTTTTCTGCGACGCATTGTGTCGTGGCCGGCGCCTCATTGCGGAGTGTGTTCGTGGGCGTCCATCGACGTCTCTCCGAGATGATTGCCGGCGGGCAAACGGCGGCGCAGGAAGAGGCGTCGCCCGGACGACGTGTTTGTCGCTCGGCGCATCTACTGCGCTGCTGCTCCCCGTACCTCTCCTTGCCGAACCCTTTTCGCCCGGTCTCATTTATTCCATTCAGTGCTTCGGCTGCGTGCAGCTGCAATCCATTAGCGAGAGTGAAGAGCGGCAGTGATTCTGCGTCAGTACGACGCTTCTCTTATATATACTTCCTATAGCCTGCATCCTTAGGAGCTGCTGAATTATTCTTTCTGCGTGTACGTATATTCCGCAATATGTTAGTTTATTATTAGTATTATAAGGGAGAGCTTTAGAGGCAATGCGCCTCTCGTAGAAGCAAGACGTAGAGATGTACGAGATGGTGCGCATTCGTGGTAAAGGCTTTTTTTTTTTTTTTTCTTGCACTCCGACGGATCAGACATTACGATCACGCTCTTTCGGCTTCTTTTATGGCAGAGCTTATGTTTTCTTGAGGAGTTTGTTATTTCTCATAGCATTTGATGAAGGTTGTTTCCGTCGCTACAGAGCTGACGAGTTAAGATCGATTCGAGTCGGTGATGGCCACATTAATGTGCACAAAACAAACGTCGGACGGGCATACGAGTGTTCTTGCAACCGCTCGTGTCTGTCGCCCCTCGCTCGATGTGTTTTGCACTTACGATGCATTTGTGAGGCCTCTCCATATAGCCTTACTTATTTTTTCTATATTATATATACAGTAGCATATCTCCCAACGCTACCTTCTTAGGATATTGCGAAGTATGCCGTACGTGCTAACATCCTACGTTCTCCTCGAAGCTTAGTCGACACGGCCCGTCTTCGTTTACGTGAACCTGATGAGCCTATCTCTTCTCAGCAATGCGAATTGAAGTCATTTGACCTTATCGTGCTCTCGCGACGTATAGCTCTTATGGCTTTCGTCAGATAAGCGGCTTCGCGGGGCTGACGTAAGGACGCTGAGGATTTGGTGAGAAACTGAAGAAAAAGAGAAAGGGTCCCTTCTCTTCCGCAGCTGCTGCCTGGCATTTCAGTTGCTAGCCGGTCCTGCTTTGCCCCCTTCACTCGGACTTGCGTCACCATATGGACGCTCTCCTTTGGGTGTCAAGAATAGGTTTCGCCCTTTAGTTTCGCCAGTTTCAGTCAATGTTTTGTTGCATTAAGGAGTTTAAAATGGAGAGGGTACTCCACCACCCTGAAGCGGTTTAAAGTCTTCGCGCATTTTAGTGCCTCTCTCCGGTGGCCTCCTAGTTAGAAAGAGAAGCAAGAAAAGGCAGCGACATTAACCAGGCACATGTGTGATTTGCTACCTGGCTCTTAGGGGAGGGGGGGGGGGGGGCTGAAAGTGGTGGGAAGAGAGAGAGCCGCCGCCCGCCCACTGGAGTTTGCACGTCAAGCACGGTCGCAGACACCTGCCTGGAATTCATTATGCAGAGACAGCCGGCGCTTTTGTATTCGTATGGTAGCGACCAGCCAAATTCTGCGGTAGCCTAAGTACCAAAGGCGTCCGCAGTACTAAAGCCCGCGCAAATGCGGATAATAGTCTTGCGGTTTCGCGTGAGAACGGTGCTTTATTGACTTCTGATCGATAAAATCACCAGGAGTCACGCATTCGTCCTTGCTCCAAGGGTACACGTGTATGCTATATGCAAAAACGAAAAATATACCTCGAAGGCTTTATGCAGCGCAATCTTTTTTTTCTGACAGTGAACCCCCCATGCGCCTGTTTGTCGCTACGAGCACCCTGTCATCGTTGTTTTTGTTATTTCTTTTTATCTTACTGACACAAATTACAACAAAACCTGCGCGAGGCAAACGTTCGTCCTTGATGCATTACGTATTCATAAACATTCACGAGCCTGCCTTGATGCTCGCAAGGACAAGTTTGGCAAGGCAGCGCCGCTTAATCCGCTTTGCCGTCGAGCACCAAGAGAAAATAAAAAGCTGGGGAGCGGCGAGGCGCTGCTGTAGCGCCGTTATTTTCTCTGACTCAACGTCTCTGATGCTGAGACTGGGGTGTCATTTAATTCTCAAGTTTCTGCATAATACGGATCGGCGTCCGGGATGACGCGCCCTAGCTGTGCATCGAAGGGAACCGGGAGCGCTCGGCAAATTAACTTAGGAGGTTCCTTTTTTTTTTCCCCGCTGACGGTTAATGCAGATGCGATTTTGGCTTTTGTCTTCGAAGAGACTCCCACTCGTTTCAGCTTCATATTTATTTATTTCTCTCGCTTTGGCGACTTTGGCGCACTTGAATGTCACCGTGCTCCGACATTCTTCCACCGCTGTAGAAATGGTGTTCCCATCTTCTGTTTTGATTATTTTGCGCAAGGAAGCGAGTGTCGCTGTTTGCTTTGTAAATAAACGTCCTTCCTCGCCCCGAAAGCCACAGTGCATGGGCCGGCTCGCTCCGTTATGACCGATTTGCATAGCAAATCGAACTCGCAGCTACACTTCGAAATACATTCGGTAAAACTAGGGGCACGCAGCCGTCCCCACGGCGATGCCTCTCTCAATGCTAATACGCTCTTCTCTGGAGAACCAAGGACGGAGAGCAAAAACAAAGGCCACGCCGCCCACGAATGCCCACTTTTGCGAAAGTTCTCGTGGACGCATGTAGAAGAAACACTGCTCGTGTTCCCTCGACTCCGTTTGACGTGCCGTTCAGCTCTGCATGCTTTGGCGAGTGTCTTTCTTTTTAGCTCTCGACATTGTTCTTCTTAACGGGCATCTCTTCGAATTTCAGGTAGGCTCCTTCATAATGATGCAAGTGCTAGAACGTCTCCTCCCTCCCTCCGTCTCGCCCTCGCATACCTCTAACCGTTCAATTTTGCGCCTCCTCACGTCCTTCGGCGCGTCTCCGTCCTATTTCGCGGGCTCCTCTTCTCAACAGCTACCTCCTCTGCACGCCGTTTCCCAATTATGCAAAGTGTGACAGAGCATTGCGTGCTTTAAGGAAATGGTGTTCTGCGGCCTCGCTTTTTGCCCTCATTCGATAGCTTTTTATTTTTTGTAGTCTTTTTTCTTTTCGTTTCACCTTGTTACACGTGGTGCTTAACCCTCTTTCCTCTCCTGCCCGGTCGCTTCCTTCCGACTTGACTTGTCTGCGCATGCGCGCACACCGCTTCCTCTCTGACCACTGCAGATCTCATCCTCGCCGCAGCGCCTCTTTTGCGACGTCAGCGTTTAGGAATGATTGGGCGGATTGCGATGCCTCTGTTTGAAACCGTTACTTCTAACGCTATAGCGCTGAGGAGCTTGTGTCGCACAAAGCTGGCGCTAGCGCGGGCGTCCTTGGCGGGAAAGGTCAGCAGCGCCACCTATACAGAGGAGACGCTGGCCCGTATAAGCTACGCTCGTAAAAGTCGTCCAAATGGTGCTCGCCTCGTCGGCAGACTGTTCGTTCACCCGTTACAAAGGGCAAAAGCACATCAGCAGCAGCAGCGCCGCGCGGAGAATTTTACGAAGTATCACTGATGGTGCGCTTGTTTTAGCTAATGTTCTCTGTGCGATAGCTTTGCGATGCGAACGGGCCCCATAGCGCTATCGCGTTCCGCTATTAAAGGCGAAGCTTAAGAGAATTGTCCACACTCCTTCGTCGATTTTTTTTCCTCTTGTTTTTTAGCTCAACAGACAGTACACCATTCGAAGTGCGCGAGCTCGCAGTGGTGTCGCTGGAAAGTGAGCAGAACTTTTCAATACGGAATGTTTAGATCTTCGTGTTCACCCCTTCTGTGTGTGTAGGGAAGCCGGCAACGCTGTTTACAGGACATTTACAATATTGGTTTAAAAATGAAAGTTACTCTCCACCGTGAAAGAACGCGACCACATGTCCGTCAACTATAACTGTAGGTAATAAATTGTTCCTTTGAGCAGGATAATTAAGACCGCGTGGGTGTTTCTCGGTTTTTCGTTATACTTGGAGATTGACACTCATCACCGGAGATGGCGCCACCGGGCATTTTTTTTTTCACGACATTCAGAGACAAGTTAAAAATATTATTCCTCTTTTATGGGGTATAAGCACGCTTGTTTCTGTGAATGTGAGTAACGGTCTTCCCTTTTTTACCACAACCGACAAAAATTTTCCCGAGCTGTCGACAGCCAATTTCAGCGTCCTCCAATTTTTGTAAAGAATGCTGGTAGGCTGTGTCGAACTTACACGGGGTATAGCGTCATAGGGCAATGTTGAGAGTGACGGGCCCGTGTTCGATCATTTGATGACGCCCCCCACCCTTTCCCGACCTTCCTCTTTATGTCTACCACCCCTTTGTGCCTGTTCACCAACACACATATGTACACGCCACGTGTCATTCAGCATTGGAGTAATCTGCCAAATGACATTAAACCTGTACCTTTTCATTAAACCTGTACCTTTTCAAGCACGCTTGCAGAGAATATTTCCGCAACTCCTCAAAACTAACTCTGCTGCGGACAGCGAAGTTTCATTTGTATATTCTGATTTTATTTTCTCATGTGCTGCTATTTTTGTTCTAGTAATAGCATTTTTGATCTGGTCCTCCCTATATTTGTAAAACCAGCCCGTTTTTCCAGATACCGTTACTGTAGCTAACTTTTGCGCTGCCTTTCCTGTTTTCTAGAACGCCTTGTTTCTTCGTTCCTTTATTATTTATTAAACGCTCGTTCTTTCATTGTTAGCCGCTTACATTGAATATTTTCTTTGTAATCCCGCTGCACTTTATTTTTACAGTAATTTCCTCTTTTTTCACATAATTATGTTTGATGCATTTTCTTTTTCAGTTTTTTTTTTTACTATCATTGTTCAATTTTCCTTATACACGTGACTTCCCTTTTTTTTTTTTTTTTGCCTTTTGTGAATTTACTAGTTGGCTGTACCTCTTCCCTCGCAATACTCCTTGGACGTCTGTGAGGTAAATAAATAAATAAATAAATAAATAAATAAATAAATAAATAAATAAATGCTTATAAAGAACAGCCAGCAAGCCCTTTCTTTCGCGCCACTTCTTCCAGTGGGTGTTTCGTCACTAACTTACCCGCAGCAACTGAGCTACCATTTATGGAATGCTTCTTTGACGAGACATCGGCGCCGGTACTCGGAAGCACTTTACCGAAACGAGCGTGGCCATATATCTAGCGAGAATATAACGAAAGGAGCTGGTTTTCCGCGTCGTGCACGGGTGATCCACAGCGCCCATATACGCTACACTTGTGTCATTGCGGGTGTATGTGCCATCACGGACCAAACATCGCTCGTATGGCAGCGCCCCTTAAGTAGAACGATATATAGCCGGCCGACACGGCGATTGTTCCTAGCGAGTTACGAAGGCGTTCGAAAAATCTCCCAGGCATTCCTGGATTACGAAATCCTTTGTAGTGCTCATATGATGGAGAGCCCTCCCTGCCGTAGCAGCATGCGCGTGCTCTTGGCCTTCCAACCGGACTCTGTATGGGAAGTTTCTTAAGCTGGCTATACCTAGCTGCAAGCAGGTGATCGCGGGAAATGCGCTGTGCCGCCCATTCTTCACGTCTCTGACCTCGCCCACACAGCGGCGCTTCTTATCGAGTTCTCAGTCTTTGTACGCTTTCCGCGAAAAATGTAAGGTGATGGTCGTCCTCTCATGAAATGGTACTTTTCACGTTGATCAATAGTTACGTCGCGAACTTCTCGTCGCTTGTTTCACTGATGCGCGGCGATTCGCGCTTGTAATTTTCGAGGTGTGGCGCAACCGGGTACTGAAGATATTTCTCGGCACGATTTCAACTTTCACGCAGCAGAGGTTCACAATAAAAGAAAAAAGAAAGAAAGCTACACCAAGAGGCGAAATTATTGTACTTTTTTTTTTTTCTGTTTCCAGGCAAACCTTGTACAAGTACCAAAAGAAATTGTTTTTAGCCTTGGTGCCTGTTACGAAACGTGCTCGTCGCTAACAAGACACACAAGTGTGGAAACGGAAGAAACACGCCTGTGTGTTTCTGGCGACATGTTTGTGCTTGTCGTCGACATGTTTCTCACCCGTACCCCGAGATTGTTAAGGGATATAGATAAGAGAACATATTCTGCAGAGAGACGACGAAGTTGTGAACATATAGCAACGTTCTATATTCTCGAGCCGGCAATGGGGTTCACAAGCTGAGAACAATGTTGAAACACCTTTATTTTCGGACAAGAACGGTGACGGGCTGCTGCCAGCGGTTCCCATTTGACTTCGGCGAGCAGACTGCTGTGAAGAGCTGTCATTGGCGTACAGAGATTCAATCACTAGATAGGTTGGTTAGGTTACTGCGCTCCCTATTGTTACTGTGTAGGCCTATGTTAATTGACTGAATTATCAGAACATGGTCTAGTAGCCGATAGTATGAGCTTCAAATTTCGATCACAAGTGCACAGTTCCGAGAGCGACCCGGTGTTCTGCGCCCGCCCGACGGGAATCAGACGCAACGCCACAGGCTAGATTCCGCCACCTGTGCACCAAGGAAGTTCAAGGTGTGTGGAACGTTATCGCTCGTAACATCTCAGCCTCTACTGCTAGATCTCTTTTCCTTTCTTTTAGGAATACTTGGGCAAAACCTATATTTCTGCGAGACAATGTTTGTTCCAAAACGTTTCCATGACTTCGAAAAGATGTGGGTCACTTTAAATAAATAGTTCCAGATAGTCAAACCTGATCCCACAGCCCTACGCTGCATCATAGCGCCAGTGCTAGTTTGGATCGCTTCGAAAGCCTGCAGAATAAGCGCATATGTTCCCTCGCGCTTTCTTTTCTCTCCTTGATCAATGAAGCAAGCGCCTAGACAGCCGAGCACACGAAAACAGGCGAAGAATGCTTTCCCCACGCATGCATGACCGTAAATAACAGCCGGGAAGGAATTGTGATTTTCTCTGCTTTTCAAGACAGCGCATACTATGGTTAATGATCCGGAGATTGTATGCCTTCATGGGCACTCCCTTGCACCGAGGGCGAACCAGTGTGTTGTGGTGTGTATGCATATTGCTTAGTTCATTTGTTTGTTTGTTTGTTTGTTTGTTTGTTTGTTTAGACGCTCGTATGGTGTGTTCAACGAAAGTGTCCTCAATCCCTGTCATGTGCAGGCGGCCCCGTCCGTCCCGTGCGAAGAACAGTGCCCGCGGGAGGCTGAGGGGAGGACGCCGCATGCCTCGCCAGGCCAGCAGCGGCAAAGACTGGATGACACACGAGCCTGGGAAAGTGTGTACAGTTCCTACTCCAGGAGGTAAGGCTTGAATTCCGCGCACTCTTAACGCCGCATTCCAAATCGAGGGTTACTTCCCTTATAACACTCACAATTCGTGCGACCGCAGTTTTAGCTCTGGTTCATGTATGTCGCTACCGTTTTGCTCTTTTCCAACTGTGCACTTCCGTCTTTGCTGGGGATAACTAATCAGTCGGTAACGTTAACTAGTCTCGTTAACGCTGTTGCTCTAGCATTAGAGTGAGATGAGTTGAGTTGACAAACGTTTATTAAAGAAAAAAAAAAGAAAAGGAGGTTGGCGAAGCAGGTGGGTGGGGCCCCTAGTCCAGGGCTCCACTGGCCTCAGCAGCCCGCCGCGCCTGGTCGAGGAGTGCCACTTGGGCCTCCTTTTCCTCGCTGGCAAGCCAGGTCCCCCACTGCTCCGTTCGAAATTTTTGCGCCGAAATATTAGGCGTATTAATTT
This sequence comes from Hyalomma asiaticum, assembly GCA_013339685.2. Classification (NCBI taxonomy): domain Eukaryota; kingdom Metazoa; phylum Arthropoda; class Arachnida; order Ixodida; family Ixodidae; genus Hyalomma; species Hyalomma asiaticum. Next base: position 50,485,376 of record CM023483.1, on the reverse strand, counting down.
TAGATGGCCTGAGCTCGCATTCCCACGTGATGTGAGCGAGAGTTGGCTGTCCTCCACACCACGGGCAAGTGGCGGCGTATGAGTTCCGGCTGCATGTGGCATCCCGTCCTCGCCGGATTGCAGCCGCCACGGCTTAGAAACTGAGCAGCGGAAAGCCCTAAATTCCCCGCCACGGGACAAGCATATTAGCGCATGTGAGTCTTTGACGTGTGCTTATGAGGCAGCGCACGTTGAGAGTACCCAACTGGACAGTTTGCTTGGTTTCTTTCTGTTCTTCGTCTCTAGTTTCCTTGCTTATCTTTACCAAGTTAGTGAACTTGAAACAAAAAGGGCTACTCGGAATAGTTTTGAGTTTCTGAGATCTATTTTCGATTGGACATCTGGTGCACCGTACTGGTTGTGCCGCTGCAAATCTTGGCTTCCAGCTCAGAAAAGCTCGTGCGTCCGAAGAAATTTAATCCGAAGTAAACGCTAGGGGAAACAACTTTTAATTCATGCGGCATGTATCCCTTGCTTCTGGAGCGCGTACATGTTTTGCAATTGTGTCCGGCTTCTTTTGGGCTTGCATTCCCATTTCACAGATAATCGCGAAAGGGACCACACGCCCCTAGGAGTGCAAGGCCTCGTCCTATAGCCAGCATCGAACTGATCAGCCATTACTGTCTTTTATTAATGCGACGATGTCGCAGGCAACGTAATAGCGATGGAACTCGTTGAATTCGGGTGGAACGTTGTCGGCGGGCATCTGGCGGGCATCTTACGTCGGGCTGTTTCCATCTGGCGGGCATCTTACGTCGGGCTGTTTCCGTCTTGAAATACACTTTTAATATGTGCACGTAGTTCGGGAAACCCCCACGTCAGAAACAAACGGAAAAGAAAAAGACGTCGTCTAAGGCCCCTCAGAAAGACCACCTAGTATAGTGGATGTGTAAACGTGTTTCTGAGGCAGTGCGAGATAGGCTTTTAGGATTAAAAGGAAGTGCGCTATGTCAGTGCGCAGCGGATAGTGATTTTTATTACTTTCATATTAGCACTAAATCGACTTTCGCTACAAGAACACAATTTAGCAAAAAAATGGCGAAACAAGTCCTGCGCGCTCTCCAACTACTGAATGTCGTCTCCGCCAACAATCGCGCGAACACCGTTCTTTGCGGCTTGTGTGGCTGTGAAGACACGGCGACGTGTCCCAAGATGTTTAGTAACCGTGTTTCAACACGCTAAAAACGTATCATGCTTTGTGAGGTGAAACCGCCCGGCTTGTTCAGCCTTACCAGCTGCCTCAAAGGCTACCCCTTTCAGTGTTCCAGCGAGTGTCTTTTGCGTTATCCGTGGACAAAGTGCACGGCTATCTAATAGGTGCTCAACTTGTTTGCTTGGCAAGTCATTTCCTGCAACAAGGTCTATTCACAAAAGCTCCTTAAGCCTTAATTGCTCGTAAGAGGAAGTTTGAGCCACTCTTGATACTAGCCGGTGGCAGCGATCGCGTTTGAAGGAAAATGTTCGCAATATCGATTTCAGAAGCGTGAACGTCTGTCTTACACCGCCTGTTCTCAAAAGTTGCCCTCGATTCGAAACGAGGATATCGCGATATCATGACCCACTACGTGCGAACATGACTATGCCATATGCGAAAGCATCGCTCCCGTGCTACTCGCTTGTCGCGAACGTTCCGCATTCCGAAAGCGCAGTCGTGGCTTTGGTTGTTCAAGGGGAAGCGAAAACCGCCCCTCCCATTCCTGACAGCCGCGGAGCCCCCTGCTAGAAGGCGAGAAAACTTCCATCACGGCGTCAGCCGCTTGGCGTACATCCTTCAAGACTTGCCCAAGTCTGCGCTGCTTCTGTTGTCCCCGTTCCGTTTAAGAAACGTCGCGCGTTCGCGTAAAGCGTTCCGCGCGGCGAGCCACGCGCCAATGTCACCCGTTGTGTTTGCAAGAAGGGGAGGGATTGTGGGGCTGGAGCCCGTTGGCTTCGCCTTGGCTCGGAAGACAGATTGCACAAGCGCGAAATGAAGCGCAGCGCGGCGAGCGCGAAGTTTCTCTCGAGAAAAATGGCGCGGGCCAGGAAGCCGTTTGATCGACCAACGGTAAAGAAAATCACTGCAAGCGGGCGAAGCGACGAAAAGGGAAGACGCTCACACACACACACACACCTATAAACGGGCCGCCGAGAGGATGGGAGGAAGGGACCTCGCGAAACACCTCGAGGCGATGTGGCGCTGGCGAACAAGAGAATGTTTCGGGCGGTGCGCTGCTGCTTCTGCCGCGGTGGCAGCGATTGCTTGTCAACCGGGAGTCAACTGCTTGCGCGCGTAGCTGTGGGCGAGGAGAGAGCGACGCCGTAAGAAAAGGACGCCGTGAAACCGCGAAAAATAAAAAAAAAGAGAAAAATGTTGCGTCTCCGCGTGCAGTGCGATGCGCGAGAAATGTAAGTAAGCGACGGAACGCGAAACTTTCCTGGCGCCGAATATCCGGAAGGAAGAAGGACGGGGCATCGGAACGAGTTGTGTGTCGCGCTGTGGCGCGGCGGCGCCGAGCGATTTCTTTTTACCCTCGACTGGGTACTAAACTGGCTCGGGCTTATTCATTCGAGGCAATGCTCGTCCCGAAAATCTTTCTTCCCCGCCGGGCACGATGCCTCCACTTTTTCCTCCTCGCCTTGTGCTGTTTGGGTGAGCAGATATATCTTTATTTTCCTGCTTTGCTCGGTGCTTGTTCGAAATATATCGAACAAAAAAACTCGCTTCCGTCGCTCTAGTCCCGCCTCGCCTTCACGATTGACTGCGCGCATCGGTCGGTCGCCTGGCACGCAGAGAACCAGAACGCGCAAAGAGAGAGAGAGAAATTGAAAGCTTATAAGATTTGTCGCTCGGCGCGCGATATAAATGTATGCACACACATACCCGTGGATGCATACGCTGCGCGCGACATTCCTGCGCAATGCGGATATTTTTTGCAACCAAGTGAGACTGCGTAGTTTCAGAGACAGGAGTCGAAGGGCGAAGTGAGACGCCACGTTCGAGCAAGGCTTGCAACTGCAGCGCGATCTCACGTGCGAACTTCGACAGTGACGCCTGTGTTGTGTTCAAGTTCGTTTTATGGCCATATTTCTACATTCCCGCTGCGTATTGCGCGCTTATTTTATACGTACTTACCCTGGTTAAAACTGCGCTCTTTGTGTCCCGTTTTCGTTTTTTTTTTCTTTTTTCTCGCCTTCCCAATGAATCGCTCGCTTGTTTGTGTTGATTCTGTTTGGTTCTGTTGGCATCTTCGTCTCGCCATATCGCTGCTGCGCCGCCAACAAGAACGTCAGAGGCAGAAAAAGTTTTCGCCACTATTCGCCTCGCTCGCAGATATCGCGTTTTCGTGCTGATGATGTTAACGCTTTCCGCCTCTTCTTGCCTCTGTGTTGTTGTTCAGCATGCGCGAATTCGGGCGCATGTACCGCGCGCGCGCGTCTTTTCTTCGTTATTTATTTTCGAATCGTTATTTATTTTCGAAGCCCTTCTTTCCATGGGGTGTTTCGGCACGTCCAAGTTGCGTGCGAGTCGCCGCTTTTGTTATTACTCCTTCGTGTTCTGCGGCACGCGTATATAAAACGCAATAGGGAGAACGCACATATACCCAACTCGAGATAACAAAGCTGCATCATTCGCTTTTCTCTCTTTAAGGAAGTTCACGATTTATGCCCTGCCGCCGGGTCCACAGCAGAGCGCGGCGGCGCCGTCAGTGCATAAGCAGCACCCGCTGGCTGCATCGTTTTCACGTGCCATTCAGATTTTTACGGCCTCGTTTCCGACGGTCCATTATTTCTTCCCAGCATCGCTTAGCAGATGCCCACGAGATCTCTCTCTCTCTCTCTTCTATGACTAGTCGCGTTTTTTTTTTTTTTTTTTTACACTGCTGCTTCCGTTTGCTCATGCCGCCGTGGCATTTCAAAGAGCCCTGTTATAGCGCAAGCTCTCTGCCTCTTCCCGAATCCACTGCGAAATAGCAGATATCTCGGTGCTTTCACTTTCAATCTCCTCGCATGCTGCTGTATATATATATATTTTTTTGCGACGTTTTTATCTTGAAGGGCGGCCGTATTCGCTTCGCTTTCTTTTTTCCACTCCTCGAACCGCGGCGGTTTACTTTAGAAATCGTTACGCCTTGCTCTCCCCTTGTACTGGGACGAGCTCTGTTTTAACTGGATCTCCTTGAAATAGCTGTGGTACAGCTAGCGCGTGGCGGTCAGCTCTTGTGTTTCGTCCTGCGTGTGTCAAACCGTGCAAGTGCCTCAGCTTATGCCCTGCGTTCTCGTTGAGCGCCGAGAAATGAATATTTCTGTCCAGTTTTGCTTTCTTTCTTTATTTTTACAAAACAGCATTTTCCGCAACCTGGCACGTAGCGTATAGCGCAGCAGTTGCCGATGGTATTAAACTGTGCGCCCTGCTTGCTGAAACAAAGCTTTGTGGTGATTGCGCTTCGCGCCGAAATAAGTGTGCCCGCGGCGGTAAGTACTCGTCGCTTTCGTGCTCAATCCCTACGAGCTTTACTTTATTCCCACCTTCCTTATCCGCTAGTCTCGCAATCTGGGTCCGCTGTTTCTCGGATTCAATGGACTAAGTCCTGCGCGTTAGGTGATGGCGGTAGTACACTTCGCCATTCTCCGCATAAACCGAATTATGTGTTAATCGAGCTTATGTCAAGCCTTTGTGCTTTCTTTTTCTTCAGTTCTCTTAGTAACTTGATTTTTCATATCTTTTTTTTTTCTTTTTTCCTCTTTGTGGGGGTCGGAATCCTGCGGCAAGCGTCGACTGCGCACACACGTTTCTGTAGCAGTTTTTAACGCGAAGTACTTGGCCGTGTTAAGAATGCAGTAAAAACGGTGCCACTCAAAAAGCTCTTAATCCGGCAGGTAGGTCGGTGGAAGTTCGCGGAACGCTCGATGATGTGTTAACGCTACTGCTTGATGGTGGTGTTATTAGGGAGAACCGGTAGGCTTGATTTTCACATAACACACATCTTGTGGAACCGCTTGTGTAGAACAGGACGTGTTTGTCCGTTGCGCCTCTCATTTGCAACGATGCACAGCGGTCCAATTGCATAGACACAGCTCTGAAATAAACAGTCGTTCGGTGGATAGACAGCCGGCTAAAGCACTAAAGAGCTAAATAATTAACTATTAGTAGGTTTTACACATTTTATACACACTGGTTAAGTTAATAATATTACGGTTTTTGTTGCTATTATTTTTCTTTTTTTCATCTATGTGGTCATGCCTTGTACAGCTTGCTTTCCCGCATTGATATGTTGTATGTGGTGAAGACTGCTTTCCGTTTCGTATACGAACATCCAGGTTGTCTGTGGATCATTTATTTCACGGCTTTTCTGAGGTCTGCGTTCTAGAATACAATAGATTTTTATGTAGGTATTTTAATACTTGTTTACCAGCAGTAATAGTATACCCTACATTTATTGCAGCCCCCATGTTACAGGCCGAGCATTTCCACCGCCTGCGCAACTAGTCGGCACTGATATATTACGATAGCATGGCGTCAGAGGTGTTTGGCCTTAAATTGCAGAAGTGACTCTTGCGAGAACGCACACCTTATTGTGTATCCATAAGTGTCATAGATCAAAACAAGGGCTACAGCACTTTGTCCGTTGTCATCTTGAGATTTTATTACGCTTGCTGAAAGTACACGTAAAGAAGGCGTGCTCTATCGTCTAGGTGGTTTATTATGGGCTTTCGTTTGGCCGTCGTGCTTCTACTTAATGGGTACTTACTTATATACTTAATCTTACGTACTTGACCTGCCTTACATATATATATATATATATATATATATATATATATATATATATATATATATATATATATATATATATATATATATATATATATATATATATGTGTGTGTGTGTGTGTGTGTGTGTGGTGTGTGTGTGTGTGTGTGTGTGTGTGTAAGAAACAGAGAGAGAGAGAGAGATGGCTATTGTATGACTGATCTTCCTAAATTTACTGGTGATTCGTTGTTTCCCCCTCCCCTCTCTTGTGATACCCTCTAAAGGCGTTTGAGGAGTAGTAATTCAGCGAATTTATTATTCGGCTCGCCACATAAGCATTCACGCTGCGTATAGGCCGTACTTCTGCATGTCTATCCGCGTTATTCTATATCTATTGAATTATTAGTTACGCATAAGGAAACTAGCATTGGCGCGGCGGTGGTATATACGTGCCAGCGACATATGTAGCGGGCCGAAGAATTGCAAGCTGTGTTGACCGTTGAAAAATGGGGCCCGCAAGCACGTTAAAATTTTAGGCGCCTGTTTACAATACATTTACTGTAGCTAATCGACACTTGTCCTACACTTTCTCTCTCACCGCGTGAACAGAGCGTGAAAGGACTAATACTTATCGCGCAAACGGACCGCGGTATGTGCTTGGTGCTTAAACGGCAACACACAGAGAGGGTTAGAGGGCTACGATGATGTCACCCTTCGATGGCTTCTCGCATCACTGCCAGCGTGTGTGCCACTTAATTCGCGCCGCGCCCTCTGCGCGACACACACACCTGCTCGGGAGAGTGGCGAGGCGCTCGAATCGAGAGTGGGCTCTTCGCGCATGCACTCTTTGCTGAGAGAATGCGTCAGGTTCTCACTCGCGAACCCTGCACTCAGCGCAACAGCTTCTAGCCCGGCGCAGCGCCTTCCGCCCTTTCTTTCTTCGTTATGTCTTCGGTTCTTTTGCTTGCTTCTCCTTTCCTTGCTTTCGCCTAAGAGCACTGTTGCCAGAAAAGGAGGTCACACGCGCGAGACCGCAACTCTTCGGTCGGGCCACGATACCGTTCGCATCCCACTCCATACGAGCAACGGAATTCCTATTTGCGAGACTCCCAACAAACACAGGCCGCCCCGAGATCCACTTATTTCTCTCTTCTCGGCCGCTTCGGAAGCGCGCGTCCACACCGCCTCTGGAAGATTTGGACCTGTTCCTTCCTTTCTCGTTCTCTTTTTTTTTTTTTTTTTTAAGGACCTTGCCTCGCTTTATTTACCGGACAAACATAGCGAGGTGAGCCTCATGCACCACACGTCTATCTGTGGTCGAGCAAATCGGGAACGAAAAAATACTTTTATCAAAATTCGACGTTAAAATTTTATTCCGCAGTCCGGTTTTCCTTGCTCGCAATGAAATTGGTTTGCCCGCCTTTCCTGCTTACTCGTTGTTGTCGTTGCCGTCGTCGTTCACCCGCCCGCACAGAATCGGTATACTGCTTGATTTCTGCCTTTACTCTGCCCCTCAACGAGGTGCTGGTTTCCCGCGGCACTAGCCTATTCAGTTCATACAATCGCTCGCTGTTGTTTCGCGTTTGGCGCGTCTGAGCGCATGAGCACTCTGCGGCTGTAAAGCAGTTGGAAAGAAAAAATGCGCAGCCTTGAAAATGAGGTTTGCACTGCGGTCCGTTCACGGTGTTTACCGACCAAACCTTTCAATTCAAATGGCTGCTGCTGCCGCATTTCTAAAGCCGGCAAACGAAAGAACGTTGGCGTACTTAGATTTAAGTTCGCGACGTAGAATCCCAGGTGGTCAAAGTTAACCCGTACCTCCATAATGAGATCGCTGCTTTGTGCTGTAGAACCCTAGAGCATAACTTGATTTCAACCCTATAGGGATGGCGGATTAAGTACGAAAAAGATTTGCGTACTTCAGGGATTGTGTTCCTGCTAACTATCGCCGTCGACAGCGTGTCAACAAGTTTCAGTAACGACCCCTCAGAGCCAGAGGTTTCTAAATGCAAATTCAATCTAGATAAAAACAAAGAAATAAAGAAGGAAAGAAGGCGCGGAGTGTTAGATGAATATGTGCGGTGCTTCTTACCTTAACTAAACTATAGGTGCATAGCGCATACAGGTAACGCAGTAATAACGCAGAATTTTTTTTTTTTAGGCCCCGCCACGGTGGTCTAGTGGTTATGGCACTAGGGCTGCTGATCCGAAGGTCGCGGGATCGAATCCGGCCGCAGCGGCTGCATTTCGATGGAGGCGAAGTGTTGAGGCCCGTGTGCTGTGCGATGTCAGTGCACGTTAAAAAGCCCCAGGTGGTCGAAATTTCCGGAGACCTCCACTACGGCGTCTCTCATAATCAGAGCTGGTTTTGGGACGTTAAACCCCACAAATAATCATCAATTTTTGTTAGCTATAGCTGCCGTTCTGCTATTTTTCTGAAAGGCGCCGTTTTGCTAAGGAACGAAAAATTCTACGCAGTGTCAGAGAGCAAGAGGGTCATTAGCCTTTTTATTTCGTTGTTTCATTTTTGCGTTTATCGCGCTTCTTGATATTTCTTTTTCTTTTGCTCTTCTTGCACTGAAATGAAACAGGAAGTTTGTCCGTCGTTTCACTCCCCCGCCATCACTCGTTCGATAAAAGACGATCCTTCAGCAGAGCGCCTTTCTTTTTCTCCCCCGCAATGCTGCGCTCGTACTTCTGTTCACTTAGCCATTTCCCGTTGTCGTCATTCGTATAATTGCTGCTGACTCCCAGTTTAGTCCCTGCGCGAGCACTCGTTACATCGAACCGAACGATACAGCGGCAGAGCAAACCTCGACCTTATGCAGCTCAGCACGCTGAATTAAGCAAGGCTAACAGTCGCGTTTGCTCAGTCTGCGCTGCGCTTTCGCTCGGCCGTAGCTGTTCCTCCCTCTTATTTTCCTCTTTCTGCAGTTTTTCTTCTCTTCTTCATTTCTGGCTGCTATTTTTTTTTTTTTTTTGTCTCGAGGTTTACACGCCACTTTGATTTCCCCGCTTCACGCTCCGGAGCTCGAATTCCGAAAGCTCAAAGCTCACGTTTTAGGCACCAGTGAGCAAACACAACCAACTCTGGTAGGCCGTGGCGTGGCTGGAAAAATGCGAGACTTGTTCAGGCTGAAGAAAAAGAGAGGAATAAATAAGGGTTGAGCCAAAGCGCAACCGTTAATGGAAATTAGCGCACAGCCGTGTCTGGCGTTTACTAATGAGGTAAAGTCAAAAGTGACCTCGCACTTACCCCCCCCCCCCCTTTTTTTTTTTTCTGTCTGGTTTCGCAGCATGTTTTTCTTCATCCGATTTATTTGTTGCGTTCTTTCGCTCGCCCGCGCAGCTTTGTCTCTATGCTGTTTACTTATTTTGTGCTGCGCGAGAGCAGTTAATACCACCCGAAGTATTTGGGGTACATATATGTCTGGCAAATTTCGTTTCTATATTCGTTTGGCATACTGACAAGCTCGACCATGGTAGCAAAAGAGCCGGAGTCAGTGCCAGCTGATGCCCGTTCTCGCAAACGTACATTTCACTCCGCTCTCTACATTTTCTTCCCCTCCTTCGTGGGTCGTATTCACGTCGTGGTCAGAGTGAATAGACGGATTGCTTTGTTTGTTTGTTTGTTTGTTTGTTTGTTTGTTGTTTGTTTGTTTTTCGTTCATTCATTCGTTCGTTCTTTCACTCACTCATCCGTCCGATGTATCGCACTCGCTTGAAGCCGCAACGCAGCTGAATGCCCATACTTTTCCCTCGCTTTACGCTAACATATGCGCGTAGCACAAAGCTTAACGTAACGACAGCCGCGATCTCTGCGATGGATAGATGGACGGACGGACGGAATCGCGTTGATACCGCCTTCGCGGCAACTGGAAAATAAAACGTATCATCTGAAAATTGTGTTAATCGTTTGACAACACACCGTGCCAATGTCGTGTTGGCATGGAAAGCAAACCGTATCATCCCAAATTGTATTAAGCGGGATCGCATCAACGAGGTTTCACACCGTGACTTGTCATCGCCTTATTTCAGCTTTGCTCAGGTCCTCTTTACATTCCACGTTCTCGCCTTGCACGTGTACTTACTTCCTAGGCAAGTAATGCTGCATAACGCAGTGGCCGTTTCCTCTCACTTACAACGAAAATCAAGAACAAAAAACGCGAAAAGAACAAATTATTGTCACTGACGCAGACTTGTGCCTTTTTGCCACAAAAGCGGGTCTCATGACCAGCAAACTCCGGTATAATTCACAAAGCTCGATTTCAGAAAGCTATCTTTGGTCGTACACTGTTGTTCCGAGTCCTTCATCCCTCTTAGTTCCCTTATCGGAATGTTTCTGCTCTTGCGCTTCATCTCAAGAGAGCGCGAATTAACGTCCCGTCGCTTTCCTTTCTACGGACAGCTGGCGCCACCCCTCGAGCTTTCCGCCAACTTTCCTGTGCGCGCCATTGTATCGATCTGGCCCGCTTGTCCTGCTTTTGTTCCCCCCTGAAATTGTATTTCCACAATTCTGGCTCTTCTGATTGATTGTATACACAGCCTGTTACTTCATATACAGGAATAAGCTTAGCTCCCTTCTTTCTGCCCTGCGTAACCCGGGGCTGAATTCTTAAAGCCTCTCTTCGTAAGTACTTTTTGAGATTGGTCAGATGTCTTCGCTAATGATATGTCCCGTATCAGAATTGGCTGAAGTATTGTCTTACGAACAATTTTGTCGTAACATGTCTTTGTGAATATGGGCCCTATAATTGTGACAGGAAGCCTAGCACGTATGGAAAGGCCATGACGCGCTTGATATATCCGTGATACTCGCATGCCTCGTACTGGTTGTGTGCATAGAAAGTTTTCGCCGACGTCGAGAGGCGCCACACCTTAAATTTCGGATTGTCCGGCTAGCCAAGTTCAGCCAACAATGAAGACAAGTCGGCATGCACCGAGCGACTGCGAAAACTGGCGATCTTATGGTTGCGAAAGTAACCATAAAACAGCAGACTCTGCATATATAACACACAGGCAGAGACTCTCTGGGACCATTTGTGTTACTAACCGAGAGCGAATAAAAACCGGCGCTGCGTTTGATTTTCTTTTTTTTAACTTGGGTTGACCTTGGAATTCCAGGACGTTGTGCTGCGTGCGCATACGGCCGCTAAGAGAAACCGGAGAGCGAGAAGCGTGAGAGGGTGATGTCGTAACGCAAGCTTACGCGTGGTGTCGAAACTGTGAGGTACCCTCGCAATAACTGATCGAGCTCGTACTTAACCAAGTGGCCATACAAATGCATGAAAAGCCAATTTCGCGATCACATTTACTGAGTTATGACTCAGTAGGATTGCGTCACTCCTCGTACACCACCGTACTGAACACGAGCGGCTCCGTCAGTTCCCGGGGTAACGAAAAGACGTCGCAGCTAAGCCTTCCCTTTCCAAACAAAACTAAGCGGCGTCTGAAGCGCTTAACTACAGCCTTGGAGAAAATAAATGCCAGTGTCCACGATTGTCGCCTTGCGCGCTGTTCGTCTCTATTGTGGGAATAAGGGGCGCTGATATGAAATTTCGCCGAGAACTGATTCGCCAGAACAGGGCATTTCGAGTTCGCGCATTGAAGGCCGCTTATTCCTCAGCTGATGCGCTGAAGAACATGCCGGTACTTGGCGAGATATGCCATATGATAACTTTGTCTAGCACCCATGAAATTACGGGACGGTACGTACGGATGAATGTTGTATTTATTGCAGCGTAAAATGAGGCCATGCTTGGCAACGGAAGCCTCCTGTGTACTCAACAGAACGCGTAGAAACAGTACAATGCAGCCTAGTAAGGCAATATCTAGTGAGAGCAAGAAATTTATTCTACAAGCACGGCTCGCCGACTGTCTCTTCATCCATTCGAAGAGAAAGAGCAACTTCGTGTAGACAAGCGCACACGCGCGCCTGGGCGCTTCTAGATTCTTACATTGGTTCAAATCAAATGAAATTGCATCAAAGCTTTTGGTCGGCTAGAGCTCTTTGATGTGTATCCAAGTCACGGTTCACGAGGAAATTCACTCCACGAAGAAATGCGGTCACTGCTGTATGGTTACACGAACATTACACTTTTACAGTCGCAGAATTCACAAATCATGGGGTTGCCGTTCCTTCGCGGGTCCGTCTTATTTAATACGCATAAAGACAACGGCAGCAGGCACAATGTAACGGTGCTTGTCAAGGTTTATCCTTGCAACAATGCATGCATAAATTCTTAAATGCTTATTTCACGCATAAATGCTTATTGTTGGAGAGGCGTGCCCGATGTCCGGTTTGTCCCGTGGAGAAACGTCGGTGGCGCACCACTGCGACCATTCCAACAATGACGTTGGCATCCGGTCATGCTGCACCACGCATCTGAATGGACGCCATCGCATTCGGCACCGACGTGGTGGTGATAAGGCATCGCATCTGTTCTTGCGAGAAACCGAATTGTTCGGCCCGAATTGGTGGGAGGTAGCTAAAAATACGCACTGTGACCTTACGACGGATATTCAAGCGGTAGAGTCTAGTGCATGAGCTTGGATGCGTATGAAAAGTGATTTGACGTGATGCTCGCTAAGCTGCGTAAAAATAAAGCGGTGGGAATCTCGATCTTTCTCGGCTGAAGGAAGGGCGTAATAAAGCACTACTCCGCACTGGATTTCCTGTCCACGGTAGCCATATTTTGTTTCGGATGAAGCGAAGGACTAAAGAAAGAAACGCTCGTTGCACTTGAACGTGGACATACGACAAGGAAATCACAAGTTTAGTCGAACTTAATCCGGAGTCTCCTATTACTCTCGTGATCAGATCATGGATTTAACGAGTAGAATCACCGGAATTCAACTTAATCTCTCGGTATTGTGCCTGAACCGGCCCATGAGAAGCGGGGTGTGACGTCCCACGTACGGCGTAGACAACTCATTTGGTGCTAAAAATTGAGAAACACGCACCTCTCGTTCACTTGGCATATACCGAAATTGGCGTGGAAGGGTACGAATGTATGACTAACATTACTGCTAGGTCACAACGTTAATAACTTCACATGCATATTAGTTATGTCACCATTAACTATAACAAAATCACGTCATTCCTCTAACAGGCCTCTGTGGCTATGCGCAAGACGTAACTGAATATTAACCCTTATACAGCCGATGCCAAGTTACATGACGTGATGCAAAATGCGTTAATCGAAAAATTAAGGCAACCCAGGTAAAAGAATCTTTTTGAAGGTGCAAGATTGCTATCGCCGTCAAATCGCCTTGGAATGCGATGAAGAACGGCGATTTTTTTTTTTTTTTTTTTTTGAACTCAGCGCAACGCGCTGAATTCTGACCGTTTGTCTTGCAGGCCTGAGTGCTCCCACGTGTGACGTTGAGGGCTGTCCACAGTTCTACGTACGATAATATGTGCGTGTGTCGTCACCAGGCATCAGCCCGAAGCTTGCGCGTCCCTCCCTGCGAGTCGGTCATTAATCCCGAGAGAGTACAGCGTTGCGAAATAAGGGTAACACATTCTAATTTATTCGGAAACGTGAGTAGAAAGATTAGGCAGAGATCCCAGCTTGGGGAATAAGAGCCGTGGAAAATTAAACGGATCTTAGAGACGGCGATGGGAGTTGCGCACGTATGTGTTTTGCGCTAAACTCGTAAGACGCATGAGAAATTGCACCCCCCCCCCCTTCCCCTCTCTTTCTATTTTTTTTCTTTTTTTCTGGCTCATTGCGAAGCTTAGTTGCACTTGTTTCTGTGCTCGCTTTGAACTTCAAGTTTTCCGTGTACTTAATTTCTATCTGCCTTACGTGAAAACGAACGAACAGAAGCGGACCGATACTGCGATTTCTCAACTGTGTTGTAGTTGGGACGTTCTAAGACTGTACTTATCTTTTGCAGACGACCTTTTCCCGTTTATCACTTACCGAGGCTGAGACGAGCACTGCACGTGGCACTGCTTTACGTTTACTTGTTTGGCCATGCACTAAACGAACTTACGTGCTCGCTTTGCAGAATGCTGGTGGAATCGCTTTGGATAAATGTACGGTATTATAGAAGCTTGATCTTAGTTGAAGCTAGCTTTCTTGTGGTGATGAGATGTATATAACGAGCGAAATTTCATTTGTACTGGCTGTGACTGCGCTGTTGCAGTTCTCAGTGCGGCTGCTAACCACGACTCGAACGTCTTGACAACGACGTCTTTCTACGAGCTTTTATATATGTAGAATACTTCGTAATAGTTTAACATCGTGACTCACATTTAGCCTTTAACTATTTTTAGATCAGCATTAGCGCGTTCACTATAGTGCTGGTGGACACGTTTTTTGGATTGGCCCAATCTGTAATTGACTCATCGACCCTGAAGATGATGTGATGGTAAAGTGCGCCTATCCTGGAGGCAGCATAATAAATGCTCACGTTGGGTTTCTATGCTTTCCAGTCAGGAAACGCCATGCGAAGTGTGGTCGGGTGATACAAATAATTTTTGGGACTTCACATCCGAAAACCACGACGTCATTATGAGAGACGTCGTAGTGGAGGGCATCGGAAATTTCTATCGAACGTCTGGGTCTTTACGTGCACTGACATCGCACGGCACGCCGGCCACTCGAAGTTTGCCTCCATCGAAATGCGTCGGCCGCGACCGGGATTCGATCCCGCGACCTTTCGGGTTAGCACCCAAGGGCCACAGCCACTAGACCACCGCAGCGAAGCAGAGTGTTATCAGGTGTATAGAATTGAATTCGTTGCTTCACGAATGTTTCACTCCAGATGACAAGGATTGGTGTCCCCCTTCTCTTCCCCCTCTTTTGTGCAGCCAACGCATGACCTTGCGCCTGCATCTTCCTATTTATTCATTTCCGGCTGGATTTCCGTCATTTGGATGCCTAACGGCTATTACTTCATCAATCCGTTCGTCCTTTCACTCACTCGCTTTCTCATTAATCCAATGTATCGAGAGTTAAAGTGACAATTGAGCTATAAGACGCTGTGGTGGATTTTCCGGATTAATTTTAACCGCCTGGTTCTCTTCCTCTTTCCTGAAAGTGGTGTTAGAACGCAGGGAAAAGAAGGAACGTGTCGAAAACGTTTTATCGGTCTCACAATGTGTGTGCTGGCGGCCGACTGCGTGCGTTTTTATTTGAGACAAGTAAGATCTAACTTTCTGTTGCGCAAGCTCTTCGTGATTACGGCGCAAGCGTGCTTTCAAGAGCAACACCTTCTGAGAACACGGCTGTATGGACCCATATATATCAGAAAACGAATTACAGCGCAGAAATTTTGCGGCACCCACGAGCTTTCCACCGCCTCCACCTCAGTTTCCATATTCGCCGCTGCAGTAATCTTGGAATGATTCCTGAAACAGTACTAGCGTAATGCATTGTTGGTAGAATAATGAACTCCGTGTGCACCTTTCAAGAACTATCCCGCCGGGCGTGAAATCTTATGTTCAGCTCACAAAGCCGTGCATACTCCAGGTGCTATAAACGGCGACTTTTCGCGCTAACTCCTAAAGGAAAAATTGTGCTGTTATATCACTTGCATAACGCTCTGGAATGAAGGTTCATATTATGGTAATATACTTTTCTGTTTTTCTTCTTTTGACGTTGTTGCCCAACAACGCATTCAGTTTTCGGTGCGCCGCGCGAGACAAAGTGCTGTAGACGTCGCGAAAGATAAAGCGGAAGCTTTAAAGCTAAATGCAGATAGGACCAAAAGCGGCGAGAAGAATGCCGGAGGAATCACATGCGCCCCAGGACAAGAATTATACAAGTCAGTGAGGCTGGAGCAAGAAAGCGCGCACTCTGGAGCACATTTTTTTTTTTCCGAGAAAGATCTCGGGCCTCGGAAAAAAAAAAAAAAAAAGCAGCTCTGCGGATTCTTTCGGGCGCAGCGGCGCCAGTTCAAACTTTGCCGCTCGCACAGATAGATGCACGGCGACGCCTCGAGGCAGAAAAGCTCGGCCTCAGAAACGTGTGCTCTCCAGCCAGTTGTGTTTGCTTACCGAGCGGAGATAAAGGAGTATGTGCCCGTCCTCTCGTATGAGCTTTTCTTCCCCTTGCGCGCTTCGAAAGCAACCTATGTACACTGCATTGCGAAAGACCCTGTGTCCTCTCAACTTTTGTTTTGTAGGCCCCACCAATGCCATGCAGCACTCCGAAACGCCCAGCTGCCGTCAGTTTAATCAGGGCGTAATTTCAGGTAGCAGCACTTACACATGGCGGCTCGTGTTTGACTGACGTCCGAGTATAGTCAGTTAAGCGCGATGTTCAGCCGCGCAGCGGTCAGGACTGCAGTGAAGAGCTCAATGAACGTTATCGTACATCATCCTCTTGATTAGCTGTCGACCACCGTATAACTTTCAGCGATGCTGCGCAGTATTAGTGAGCTCGCAGTACAAGCTCAGCGCGGCCTTCTCGGCTGCGCAGCACGATGGGCAGTTCACGGTAGACGGCGCACTCGCATTAAGAAATACCTTCGCAGTTGCATACGCGAACCTGTGATGAAAGTGTGCGATGTGCGCTATCCAGATGAGCGCAGTTGTAGACTTAAGAATCCGCTCTCTCTCTTCTGGCTCCCTTCTTTCGCGCCGTCCGCCCTGAAGAAGGATCGCCGAGTGCGTGTAGTGAAGATGCACGCGCTTATGTATGCTCCGCGGGGTGTGTGATCATCGTAAAAACGAGCCTGCGCTCTCCGCATCCTTCCGCACTCCTTCGCCGCCCTCGTTTTCTTCATTTTATTCACTCGGAGCAAGAAGAAGAGCAGCTCGCGTTCCTCCCTAATGCGTTCCGGGTGTGCCGTGGGCGCAAAAATTTTTCACCTCGACAGGCGCGCGCGCTTCTACACGACGGGGTCGTTTCGTCCGGTGCCGCCGGCTGCCATTGTTACACCAGACGAAGAGAACGCGACCACCACGGGGCAGAGGCTCTCGGCCGCGGAATGTGTATTTATTATCCGCTGCACCGACGGCAAACGCAGTTTTTCCTCGTTTTCCGGCCCTTCCTTTTCTCTCCTCCGCTCGCATTTCACGCGTTACGTCCTCTTCGCCGCCCGTCCCTCTTAAACCTTCTTCGTCCCACATCCATTTGCCTAGCTGTCCTATAATACAACCCTTTTCTCCGGCATTTCCGCCGTTGTCTGTTCTTGTTACTCTTCAGCTCCTGCTTCCGTCGCGCGTGAATCCTACTCCGCTCCTTTCTCCCCTTTGGACGCTCGCCATGTGCGCCCGAAGAAGAAGAGAAACGACCGAGAAGAAGCGCGTCGCCGCCGCTGAAAGTGTCCGAGGAAGAGAACAGCGCCACGGGGTCAGGCGGCCCCGTTTCTTGCGACGCGCGCGCACACATTTCATGCTGGGCAACACGCTACGCCTTTCGAAGCGTAGGCTCGCGTTTGGCGAGCGGGCTGTGGCGCACACTTGACGCGTCCGTGGTCCGGGTGTGCCATCTGTCAGCAGTTCCTTCCGCTGCCGCGTGCCACACGCGCGCTTCCTCGCTCCGAGCGCTTGCTTGTCCTCTTCCAGAGCAACGTTTTCACGAGGACGCACGTCTAACTTGCTGTATGTACTCAGCGCATCTCTTTTCTCCACATGAAGGTAATTTGAAGAGGGACATGCTGACTTGTGTGTCACCACCCGTGCACGCCAGCGTGCAGTACAGTCGTTGTGACATGTGCACATCTGACCAGTTGTCCGAAACTATATGGTTTGAAGACACACAGAGAGAGAGATGAAGCAAGGAAGAAGAAGCGTGTCGTATTTTTCGCGCGCAATACGCGTAGACATTCAGGCAAGCGTGTTGGAATCCCGAGCTCTCGCGCTACTGCTCATCTGCACTGCGTACGTAAAGCACAGGAGAAAAACGTAGGTTCATCCAATCGTTCTTACGAACGCAGTGAACAGTGTGGAGCACGATATACAGGGTATTTCGGTTAACTCGTGCAAAGCTCTTAAAAAAATTCTTGTACGCATTTCAAAAATGAGTTCGATTTATATTGTTTGCTGTAATATCTTCACAAACTCAGGATATTTTAATGAGCTCGGG
Organism: Hyalomma asiaticum; assembly: GCA_013339685.2. Taxonomy (NCBI): domain Eukaryota; kingdom Metazoa; phylum Arthropoda; class Arachnida; order Ixodida; family Ixodidae; genus Hyalomma; species Hyalomma asiaticum. Next base: position 50,467,564 of record CM023483.1, on the reverse strand, counting down.
TAATTCGTTAATATTAATCAGTCGCTTCCTAAACTTTTGCTTGCGCAGGGCACAGAAGTACAACGGAGAGGTCAAGCCTCTCCATAGGCTAGCAACAGCAACAGAGTTTAAAACAATGCGGAGGCAGTGGCATTTTACTTAAGAACTTTGCTATCGGTGCGTAAGTCGGTTCCCGCTTCAACTCGTTTGGAGTTGCTACTATAAATTATTACTGTACGATCTGTTCAGTCTCCGGCAGAAGGTCCTGAATATGTGGTTTGTTGTCTGCCATTAGCGGCAGATTTCTACGAGACTTTCTTTTCGGTCCGTTCTACGCCCAGTGTACCTGCCTATAGAGCTGTGGGAGAGTCCTGTTGCGCAATGGAAGAAAACAAAAACAGCATAAAAAATGTTCGGAAGGAAAACGAAGGGCAGGGGGGAGAGCGGGTGCGCTGAAAACCGTGCCTAAATTCATCGCACCTTCTCTGCGGATTGTTGCAAAAAAGCCGTGCGAACGTTTCTCCAGGCACAAGACGTGGAAAAAAGCAATGACGCCATCGTATACTTTTTGGACAGCGACTTTGTGACCAATGCCAGAAAGCGCTCGGTTTGCGTTTGTACTATAGCAAACCTGGGCACCCACCGAGCTGCTCACCAAAAAAGCGCTCGGCTGAGCTTTACGCCCTGTGGTGTCTGCCTCGACTGCACGCATGAGGGAAAGCTTGCGCAACAAATCCGCGGGTTTGTGACTAGATGGCACCAACGCTCGCGCTGCAGCTCCACAACCACCGCAACTTAGTGCTCGAGTGGCTTTCCAGCGTTTAAGGCGCCTTGGTTCGTGCGAGCTGCGACGGACCGCACTGATTTCGCCACACGCTATCGCTGCCGCAGTTGAGAGCCCACAGTCCACCCTTCCGCTGCGTATAACCGGAGAGGGAGCGGAGGACGTCGTTCTTAGACCGTCTTGCGAAAGCGTCAACCGGCTCGAAGAAAACCGCCTCGCCGGCCCCTCTCATTTCAATGTCAAATGAGCGAGAATTCAACGGCACCAGACGCCGCGGCCGTTTTCGGGGTCACAAACTCGGCTGCTTCGTCGCTGCAGCGCGCGCTGTCCGAAATGGGGCGGATTCTCACTCGGTCACCCATCGAGACGGCGATGACTCCCTGCCAGCCGGCGCGGATGCTTTCCCCCGTCGCTCGTGGTGCAGCGAAGTGGGTGTAAATAGTGATGGAAACCCCCTCTTCGCTGCCTTTCTTCATATTCGAAACGGGTCCGTCTCCCAGGCTTGCGTCTAAGCGGGGGTTGTCTGGCACTGCGCAGAAGACGTCATGAATAGCTGATAGTTTGCGGCGACATCGCAGCGCTTAGGCCATAAGACAAATGCGTTTGAACTTTTGGGCTGGAGTGCCTCTTACAAGTTGCTAGCTTCTGAGGTACTGGTCTTTTTTTTTTTTTTCCCCTTCTTTTGCGGTAGACATAAACATGAATTTGAACTTATCGCTAGCAGCGCTGGGCGTTCGTTTATCTCTGGTTATTTTAGGCGAAGACAATCTATCAGCCCATGCATGCCTTACTCAATGCGAAATGTGACAGCACAGTGTGACAGTTTAATCAAGTTCGAACATGGACTAGTCTAGATCGACGCTACAGTATCTTTGTCTCACCGTACTTTGTATAATCATTCGCTATATTTTTAAGTTCAAGCAGTTATATTTTGCCCACATGGCGCCTGCTCACTCAACTTGTCGTCCGTACATCAGTAGCACTACTAGTCTCACCGCTTCCCGGACACTCACGAATAAGACGCGCGAAGAAACAAAAGCATGAACAGGACAAGCGCGAACTAACACCTGAATTGTTATGTTTGTCTTTCTCCTTTCCTTGCATTATATTCGTTGTACAGGTTCGTCGAAAATTTCCCAGCTATTCTTATAAACTGCCTAAGAGGCGTGAAGGCGGAAGCATATACCTTTCATGCCTTAATCCACGTTAATCCAGGCGAGCTCGATGGGATCGACCTCTATAAATGTCGTCTTCGGTCCTGTAGTTGTAGAAGGTCGTGTGTTCGAGACCTACAGTAAGTGTAACCATCCACAATCACTACCAATAATTTTCCTTTTAATAATAATAATAATAATAATAATAATAATAATAATAATAATAATAATAATAATACTTGTGGTTTTCAATAATCACCAATCAATCAATAATTAACACTAGCAATAATAAATTATCTCTTACACGTACATGGATGGGCTGTTTTGCTCATTTCTGGCCATGCTTGGGCCACGTTATACCTTTGTGCCACTTCTTGTAACGTTCGTGTCGACGCGAAGGTCGTTCATGCGGCCTTCGACCTAATAAACAACTGTTCGCGCTCGTTCTGTTCATGCTCGTGCTCCTTCTTGCGTCTTTTCCGCACCTGTACGACTCGATCGCTATCTCGCTCTTCGCAACGGTACAGCTCTCTGTGGCTTCTGTAATATTGTACAAACGAGCCGCGAGTGCAAGAAGCTAAGCGACCTACGAAACACATCGCTGTCTGAGGCGTGTCTTGTAATGACGGTACCGCGGATATGTCTGAGCTTTCCTTCTTCGTCCGTATTCACACTTATATCCTCTCCTTTCCGTTCACAAGGGCTGACTCGGCGAAGCTCAGAGTATATAGCATTGCACAGTTGAGTGCTACTGCCATGTAAGGGACCCTGGGCCTCCGTCAAGCTGCTGCGACAGCTTTTTGCCCAGGTGTCCCTCCAGTTCCTTTTGTTTCTGGTAAATAAAATTGATTGATTGATTGATTGATTGATTGATTGATTGATTGATTGATTGATTGATTGATTGATTGATTGATTGATGCGGCAATTTGGCGTGCACTAACATTGTGTTGCACACGCACACGCAGCGCCGTTCTCTGAGGTTTGGTTTCTCCGCCACGGTGCGTTTAGTTCCTTTAATTATTTCTCAGGTGTCCTCATTTTTTGGCGCTGTCATGCTCGAGCGTTGATACCCTTGCGCAGGTGGCTCACTGTTCCACTAATTTGTGTAACAGTGCCCTGCAGGACAACATGAATGCTGGAATCAATTACGCGCTCAGTCACGTATGGATATCTAACGCTTCAAGCACAAACCGAGCACGCTACGTTTGGCACGGAGTGCCTTTTCGTACAATTGTGTCAGTGCTCCACTTGCGGAAAGGCGCTGTACGCCGCGTCAACTCACGCGCACTTCGCGGCACACGACCCGTCCATGAACGACTTGCTACATTGAGGCGTTAAGCGTGCTCGCGTTCCGGCGCGAACCTTTACGTATGCAGTGCAAGCGTTATATATGCAGTGCAGCGGCAAACAACCGTGCCCCTCGTATAAGAGCTCTTCAATGACCGTGCGTTTCCGCGCAACATAGCAAACGCTACGTCAAGTGAGTGAACGGGCATCGCTGGGCGCACGGCACTGCTGTAAACTGCACTGCATCGTTCCGGTTCGGTTAGCGTGACGTTTACACAAGACGCTGATATATCACTCTTAATGCAAGCCTTCGTCGATTCGCGATTAGGTAGGGAGAAAACAGCGGACGGCGGCGCAGAAACGTTGGGACTCTGACGCGGAGTGATGCATAGTTCTGACCTACTTCGCTGGCGCGACTAGATGAGCCGTAGCGGCTCTTCCGTGCCACCTCTGGTGCTATATGCATGAAACTATATATGTCGAAGTGAAGCACGCTCATGGCCTCTTCTGTGATGGGAGAAAATGTCAACCGCCGCGTTTCATAGTTGGCGGCGCCTGATAGCCGTTGAGTGCTGACCTAACCGTCATTTGCGACCCGCGGGCGCGATTTGTTACGCATTAGCTTCGGTCCGGAGGAGCTGTTTCACCCTCTCGGCCCATCGAACGTCCCTCTTTTCCTCTTTCTGTGCAAGGTCGGGCGGTTCCCTCGCGTTTAAAGGGCCCAAAGCAGCCCGTTCTCTCGCGTTCATTAGTCCAAAGTTGCGCATCATTAGACCGCGCGTTGCCCCCGACTGCGTCGCTGCCGCCAGCCTCGACGCCCGACGACTACGAAGACCCGAAGTTAACGCTTCACTCAACAGATGGCGGCGCCGTGTTGTAAGTGGAAAGAGGGTGGCTCTTTTGGGCTACACTTTCTGCCCCCCCCCCCCCCACTCAGGCAGGCACACCAATTCTCTCGCCTCCCCCCCACACCCCTTCCGCCATTACCCCCCCCCCCCCTCTTGTTATTTCTTTTTCTTTTTCGGAGGCAGCGCCGCGAGAACTGCAGCAGCTAGCTAACCTCGTGTCCCCAAGTCTGCCAGCCATGAAGGAAAAGAATCAAGAGGATGGCCGAGCGACCGGGAAGATACGAGAGAGGACACGCTTTTGCGGGAAAGCATGCGCTTAATCTCCCGGCTAATTACGTTATTTATTGTAATTAGCGGCAGAGGCAAGTCGGTGGGAAAAAAGTTTCGGACTTGGGCTGGTGAGGACATGCACAGATTCGAGGAGGGGCGGGTGAAAGGGCAGGAGACGCGGGAGTGAACAGGGCAGGCACGCGACGACGGAGCCGTGCGCTAACCCTTTTGGCGTCGGTCCTTCTCTGGCGGCGCGATGTTTTGAAGCGGAAAGGGGGGGCAGGCCACCGGCTCTTTGCTGGCACCACGGCGCGAGCGCAGCGCAAGTGCGTCGAGGACCGGCCACTCACAGACCTCGGCTAGCCGGGGTTAGGCTAGCGCGGTTTCCGCTACTGCAGCTCCGATGGTTTGCTGCTCTTTTGTCGGTGCTCCTTTTGCCGCGACGCAGTCCCCAGAGTGCATACGACGCCGCGTCGCCGGGGCGGCGAAAGGGCAAAGTACGCGGTTCTGCACTAATTATGTCGCTCAGCTGGTGCCGCCGCGCTATGCAGCGCCAGATGCTGCTGCCGAGAGCGCCTTGTTTCTCCCTATTCCTCCTTTTTCTCTCTCTCTCTCTCTCTCTCTCTCTCTCTTTTTTTTTTTTTTTTTTTTTGCAAAGGGCGGGGGAAAGGGGGGTGCATTTCTGCACTCGCGACTCACTTTCGTGCTTTGGTTCACTCACTCCGCGTCAGTTCTATTCTGCGTTCTTCCTTCGTTTTTTTTTTTTTTTCCCCTCTGATTTCTGGGGACTACGGGGTAGCGTCGTCAGCCACTGCCGCCGGCATATTTCGCTGTTCCTGTCCTTTCGCTCTCTCTCTCTCTCTTTCGGTCCCAAGTGCACGCTCGAAACACGCCAGCCGAGATTGCGCTCATAAGGCAGTCGGAATGCCCTCGCAGTATTCCCTTTTTCTCCGTCTCTTGTTTGTTTTTCCGTTTCATTACTTCTTGTTTTGTTTTTTTCGTACGTCTAACGTATCTCTTTCCTCGGCGTGTTTGTTCCTTGTCTTCTTTGCACGCTTATTTCTCCATTCAGCCGATAGCGCGCGCATCTGTCTCGCGCGCACACGCCTCGCTTCCATTTGGCGCGCGCTTCGGTCGGGGACAGCCCAGAAAAGGCGCTTCCTTATTTTAAAAGGCGCGCGTGGCGCCGACGTCCCTATTCGGGAGGCGAACGCTGCGCGATCCGGACGGGCGCCGTTCGCCTTCGGGGCACGCGACTCGCTTCTTTGCGCTCCTTTAACTTCGAGTCGTTTACAGCGCCCGAGGCCTCCTTCCCTTTTGGCAGCCGAAAAAGCAGTGGTAGGCGGCGGCAGGCTGCGTCATATTCGATTTCCAACGGGAGATATTAAAAGGGAGTTCACTTTAGACGCATGAAACGTGGCTGTATTTTAATACGCGCTCCTCCATCGCGTTTCTTCTTGATATATAGCAGTCTTTTTTTTTTTTTTTTCTTCGCTCGGCATTCAGTATTACTGCGGCAAGAAATAAAGGTTTTTTTGCAGTGACAAGAAATGAAAACCTGCTGTGGCTTCACTTCTATAGCACTGTAGCAGGGCGTTCGTCTCTCAAGAGCGCCGCCGCCTCTGAAGAGCAGTTCTTACAATTTAGGCGAACGCCCGTCCTCAGTCGCATTATCAGCCATTATTCGCCGTTTGAACACTCGCACTCGCTCGCCATTCGCCGGGAATTCAAAGAGGGGATTTCCCGTTCACGTTTGCTTCACAAAGGCACGTACGCACAAGCTCCGTACACGCACGTTTCGATTCAGCTGTGAGCAGACAGCGTCTAGGACCCGAGGGCTCCTTATCGTACGATCTGGACGGCCAGTCTCCGAGACCTGTCAAGCGATCTCTCGCGAGCGCCAAATAAGGACAAAGGTGGCGCTAAGCAAAAGGGAAGCAGGCATTTGGTGGGACCTGCCGGTCGATTTAAAGATCGAGCGCCCGTCTTTCTGTCCGGTTCTGTCTCGTTGCTGTTGTTTGGAAGGGTGCATTCCGAGGTAAGCGCTGTCAGCCAGATCTAAGGTGGGGAAAGGAAAATAACGAAGCAACGCAAGCCCGATTCGATGCGAGCGCTGATGTGTTTGTTTATTGGATCCCGCTGGGCGTCCAGTTGTGTCTGCTCACGATTCTTTTCACGGGCGCTGTCCGTGCAGATAAAGCCTCTCGAGTGAACGCGGTTCGCACGTGACGAGACTGGTTGGGCCGTTATTGTTTCGCCTTCAGGGATACCGGAGGTGGGAAGGCGCCTGACGTCTTGTCCACGGCGTACGGACGAATGGGGTAGACGCCGCTCAAGCCGTCGCACCAGCCTGCGTCCGTGCCTCCGCGGTAGCCGGCAGTGCTGACGGGCGAAATCTTATGGGACCGCAGGGACTGACAACGCGCCGTTTGTTCGAAATAGTGCGCTCTATCGTGGCATTGTCTCCACTCCTCTCCATCATTTTCTGACTGCTTTTTCTAGCTTATTTGATGGCTGGCAGATGAAGGGTTCGTTATTGCCCGAATACCCCAGCGTTCCACTCCCGGTCTTAGGTATGCTGTTCTATGTTCCCAGTGGCGACAATGTGTGCGCTATACATACTGTATAGCACTCTATGGGGGCGGCGAAACGTAACTGGGGCTTCTGCTTCCTCTTTTATACGATTGTTCGTTTGCTTTCGTTTTGTTAACGGCTGATGCTGGATTGACGTGCGCGTTGTTCTCGACTGCCTCTAATACGTATGGCACGTGCCTTCCCCGGTTATTTCTTGTTGCCTTTCCTTTCGGGCTCACAAGACGTTTTGCTTCGTTTACCTCGGCCACTTTCTCATTGCGGAAAGCACCTCACCCTTCGTTCTCATGGACATCACGCGTTTTATTTCCACCGAGGAGTTAATTAGTGATGCAGTGAAGCTGTCGACTTGCTGTTTGTTGTTTCGACTGTGCTCACTCGTCGGTATTGAGGGCGAGCGCCTCTACTGGTCTGCTACAAAGAAGGAAAGTCGCAGTTTTGCCCGAAACTCGAAGCAGCGCTATTGACAGTGGAATCAGTGTCTATACGCAAGTGGAAGAAATAAGCCTCACAGTTTTATGGCTCATTTATATTGCAGTAACCTGAGAGGTAACAAAGCCATCGACCTTTTCGGCAAGCCCGTATTCGCGCCCGCCGCAGATTATAATCGAAGCCACGGGCCGTCGTCGGTGGGTGCGGTCCCCGCCGTCGGCGAGTTCTCTCCTCGTCCACTCTAAACCATTTTCCCTTTATGCTATTATTATGACCACATATCAGTGAAAAATTAGTTACTTCTATCTATGCTTTATGTGCTTCGTAATCTCCCTTCTGTAGAGCCTATGGCTTTGAGCGGTTAACAAGTATACATGCTGATGTGTAACGCTGTTTATTCCCAGTGTTGCCTGGAAGAACACGGCCCTCTCGATCCATTTATTTGCCATCACTACAAAAAAAAAAAAAAAAAAGAGGTGGAAAGAGACGGGTAAACATACAGGACATCATTCGCTATCCAAGCCAACCTGCCCATCTGTCCTCCGTTACCATGCTCTGCTCGCGACGTGCTTGCAACACGGTGTCACGCGCGTTGCCACAGTGCCGTCTGCACCTCGCCGAAGCAAAGTTCAGTGCCGTATGTTAAATTACTCCCACATACACAAACGCTCCTCGACTCAAAACACCCCCTCAGGCAGTCCTCGAGGTCACCTTCGCATTTCATGAGCTATGCGAAGTTGACCCCGAGGGCTTCTCGAGGTGGAGTTTCAAGTCCAAGAGCGTTTGTGAATACGTATACGCTAGAGTCGAAAGACGCTCGAAACATACTTGTTCGCGGTCACTTTCATAAAGAAGCTGGCCTGCTTAAATGTAGCACGTCTGCGTTCCGTGCGGGATACGAACTATGCTGCAACCTCCTTTTTCTTTATTCTCTCTCTCTCTCTCACTTAATTCCTCTTTCTGGTGCCTTGCGTAGCTTTATACTTCACTAAACTTAGAGCCAACGTCTCTTTCGACGGAATCAAAAGAAAAAACAGCATCGCACCACAGCGATGACCGACGGCGAAGTGCGGCCAAGTCATAAGCCCAGCCGCTTTACGTGTTTCCCCAAAGAATTAATTTCCACATGGGAGTGGCCGCGCGCGCGCGTTTCCGCCAGTCCGGGCTCAAATCGAATTCGCCGTTTTTAAAGACCAAAACCGGGGTCGCGCGCCGATTCAGCTGTGAGGTTCTTTTTTTTTTTTCTCTCTGACCTGAGAGAACGAACTAAGATGGAACGCACAAATTGCGAAATAATAAAAAGAAAGAAGGAAGAGACATGGTTGGAGAAAACGTGGCGGCAAAAGGAGGTTTATACCGGGTGGAGGAAAAGGGAGGGGGCAGTGGACAAAGCGCGCCAGCCAGCGATATGCGTGTGGAAGGAAGAAAAATCGCCGCCGCCGGTATCCAGTGACAAATGGACGGAGCCGATAGCGGAGCGGGAAAGGGAGGAGATTCGGGAAGAGGGAGCTGGAGAAGAATTTCGGGAGAAAGGGCGGCGTCGGAGGCCGTTATCGGGCACCTTCACGAAATAAACTCCCCCGAAGAGGGAAGAGAAGCGAGGGTTGCGTGGCACATGAGGGGAGGCCTGGTTAGGCAGAGAGATGTCCAAAGGGAGCACTGGGAGAGATTGCCCGATAGAAAGCAAACTGCGTGTGTGCGACCAAGTACAGAATGCGAGCACACCCTGTACTTTCCGCGCCACCGTCGGCCATCTTGCGCACCTCCTCGACGCGTAACCGAACAGAAAGCGAAGAAAACTTTCTCTCTCTCTCTCTCTCTCTCTCTCTCTCTCTCTCTCTCTCTCTAGGGCCCGCAGCTGGATTGCGATACAACAGAAGAGTAGGAATGGACGGGGAGGGGGGAGGCACATCTGGACAGGATGGAGGGAAGGTGAGGATACAAGATGTGCCAATAACAAGGAACCGCTGCGAACGTCAGACGAAATCAAAGCGGCGCGCCAAGTTAAACAAGTTTTGTTCTTTCTTGTTGACGTTGTCGCTATTCTTTCTCCTCCCTCCTTTACTACATTTCCTTCGCTGCATGGAGAAACAGTCCGACGAGAGTTGAGCCGGGGGTGCGAACACATACACGCACGACCGTCAACATGGGCGCGATCGCGTTCCGTTTATCGCCGGCCGGGCCGAGATTAGGGCCGATATACGTGGAGCGAGCCGCTCGTTCGATGACGGCGTGAATGTTGAATGCCGAGGAGGCGTGCACTTTAGCTCGAAGGAACTTGGAGCCCAAACGAAGACCCTGCGTTTGCCCGAACCACTCTGGTGAGGGCGGGCTGCGGCGGTCACATTGATTTTGCCATCAGGGATCGCTGACGAGACGAGCGCTCTTTACAACCCGACCTCGGAGGATCTCTGGCTTTTTGCTCCTCGACTAGGCACCGCTCGCACGAGAGGACGCCACAGTGATGCCTCTCATCGTTGGCTTTCCTTCTTTGGGTTTCGATTCTGTCTTTTGTGCATCTCGTCGTGGCTTCCTAAAAGCCGCGTTGCTCCCACAGCCGATCGCCTTGTTGTTTTCTGTGAACAGCCTGCAGTGCAGGCAGTGCGGTGTCATACGTCTGGCTTTGAAGAAAAAAGAAAAGAAATAAGGCTGCGTAGCCACAATTGAAGAACACAGCTGTGAGCGTTCAACCGTTCTACAGCCACAATGTGCACATTTCAGCCACTCGGACGCTTATATACGGCACTCAATTATATATATTAGAAGGGTCGGCCATTGCACTGAGCTTGAAAATACAATGTCGGCATATACAACAACCGCTGTAGCTAGCCAAAATTAGGGCAGATGAGTGCTCATAAAACGCAGGTGAATACGGTAGTGGAACTCGCGCACATTAGAGAATTTCCGACTGCACGTCCTTCGGTTTCGAACGCCATTGTTCGTTAGAAATAAGACATCGTCATGCCGTTACAAAAATACGGGTTAATGAGCGCTACAAGGACATTGTTTGTAAAACCAGCGTAGCGCTCGCTCTCGAAGCCTGCGTGTTCAGAAATTGTTGGCTGGCAATTCTTGCTCTCCCTTCGTGTTATTAACGTCGACCTGGTTTACCTAGTACCCTGCACCTCCTTTCTTTTTCTTCGTCATCTCCTCGATGATATTTTCAGAAAATAAGGCAACATTGTTGTCATGGGTTGTGAGACCAATATAATATGTAGGGTTGTAGGAATATCAAAATCGAGAAATACGGATCGAATACGAATACCCAGTGCCAAGTATCAAAACACGAGTACGCCTTCACTAATGATATTTTGTTTAACACGTAATTATGTTAAGAAAATAATACAATAATAAAGTACCAAAGCAACATAAATTACTGCCAGGAACACATTGCCTAGACTACCTTGTCAGATCACAGCCATATGGACAGGTGGAGAAAGCAAGTGATAAACACTGAAGACTGTCATAAAGGAATGTTAGTTGTTCCACATGGTCATGCCTCTGCAGTGCACGTCAAAGAGATCTGGCAGAAAGATGCGGCTGCGAACGGCAGGCCAGCAGGTTTTAAATGCATCCAAGATTGAAGTTTGGCCGTGTTGACACGAAATGTTGCTACGAAACAGCGCAGAAAAGACGGTGCACTACACAGAAGAGGACGCAAAAACAGCGCTTACTTACAACATATGTCGTATTAGTCAAAACTGCGCAGTATATACTGCGCGGTCTATAACCAAAGAAAGAACAACATCGATAAACCCATGAAAAGTATGCATCATCATCATCACATGCAACGCACGTCAGCCTGGCATGCCTACACGAAAGATAATCTAATTCATTTTCAGACAAAGGTATGGTGCTCCGTCTCTCCTGCGCTATTTCGTTCGAGCACGTTTGGTTTGCCTGTTGAATGAGTGCAGTTCACCAGCACGCCTAGTTGATCGCCAATAGCACCGCTGAAGATTTAAGATAAATATCGTGATAGCGCATGTTGGCGGCGAAACGCCGCACGCATACTGGCGTGTTCGTGGTTGGCCTCGCAATCGTGCCTCCGTGCACTTGACCGTACAGGTATTGCCACTCTCGGCACCACGCGTGGACACGGAAGAGCGGTCATTTTCTTTTTTTATCACAATTACTCTATCGCGCATTCGATCTGTCCGATTATTCGAATCAGTTCGAGTATCCCAAAATTTCGAATCGGATACGAATATTAGAAATGTATAATATATTCGACGAATATTCGAAATCGCGAATATTCGCACACCCCTACACTAATTTGCAATACCGTATTGGGAGGGCACGAGACTTTTTTTTTCATGGACAACAGAGTTAATCAAAGATATCCTCTGTCAGTATATTTAGCCACGCTTTTATGCGAGCGGAATATAAATACTAATGACTAATAGTAATTCTAATGCCATGTCTTACATTTATGACTTCCAAAGTGATAGCAGGATTGTTATGACCCACTGCGACCGGGGTGGCATGCACGGACGATACGCTAGCTGGTAGTCGTCAGCATGCCCAAGAATGGGCCTAACTCTGCAGCGTTTCGTGGGCGTGGCACTTGCATAACGGCATCTACGTTCTTCTCAACGGGCTCCATTCATTCACGGTCCATGTAATATGTTCGAGGTACACGTAACTGACACTGAGTTGTCGAAACCGGCCAAAAGTTTAACGTCGTGGTCTCCGAACCTTTCCTACACTTTCTTGAGGCGCTCTGCCTCTACTGGGCTCAGCCACTGGCGCGTCAAAGGTAAGCTTGGACGTCTGGTAGCCCGCTGAGTATCGCGTCCATCATTCTTTGTAATACAGCCGGCGCAGAAGCTATACAGAACTGAAGTCTGTGATGATAAAGCAGATTGCGACGAGTGTTAACAGTGTTGACGAGTGATCACACAGCTCGCGTGACGCGTCGTCGAACGGAACCTGGTTGCCAGCGCCCTTGGAATCGTCTTCTCACCTCCATATGGGCCATCCTGTCCCGCCGGGTCTGGATAGCGGTCTATGTCATGCGCCGGGTTTAGAGTGACCTAAACATCGCCACACATCCTTACATTACCATACTTTGTCAAAACTACAACCATATAGACGCGTAGGACAATCTGCCAGATGTACCAGCGATAAGGCTCCAAGTGACACCAAGCGAATCAATTTTTCACTAGACCTTATCGCAGAATGCGTAAGGAAAGCATCTAGCTCACAGAGTTCCGGTGTCGCCGTCTCCTTGAGCTTTAGGCTTGCGGGCTGAGAAGACATCCTCGTAATCGGCGAACAGCGTGCTCACCATGTGGTCGGTCGTCCTAGTTTCGCCTGAGAAATCCAACGCTGTGACCTGTCCAACTGACATACCATTCTTACTGAGCGCAGTTACCAGATCACGTCCACACAGACACGGTCCTGGACAGTCAAGCACAATGAGAAAGGTGCACGCTGGGGAGACATTTTCGTACCGCACACCCGGGTCAGCACGTGCAGACTTCCCATAGAGTAAGGGAGCTACGGGGGTTTTACTGCGTATCACGATAACTTTAACCGTGGCGCCCTCACGCGTGGCCCCTTTGCGCTGCGTCTATCGCAAAGTCGCCGCGATAACACGCCCACCGAAGATCACGTGTCGATTTCCATGAACAGTCCCATAAGTTTCCCCAACGGAATATGCGCCGCATGCATGCGCCGTTCCAATCGTCTTTCCTTAGGGAAATTAACGTCCAGATGTGTGTTCCGTCACGTTGGTTTCATCACTACCGTCATTATTCGACGTAGTTTCCTAGACTGTCATTGCTCTTATACTTGCAGTCCGCTTTGATATTTCTACACGCCTGTTTGCATGCACAACCGCGCCAAATGCCCGCGCCACCCACAGGAACAAAAACGTTCTTTAGCCCACCGGCAGGCGTTATCGCTGTGCCTCGCGTTTCCGCTTCGTCCTGTAGTTAGTTGCGCTTCCGTCATGGTTATCTTGAAATGATCGATCACGGGCCCCCCACTCTGAGCACCCTTCGGGATTCGCTCATATCTTTAGCACCGTGGTCCGCCGCCTCTGCTGAAAGGGCTCTTCAGCGTCGTCTAATCTTAAAGGATAGCTAAACCTTCCTTCGCTAGTAACCATGTTTATTGCGTAGACTAGTCGATTGATTGATTGATTTGTGGGGTTTAACATCCCAAAACCAGCTCTGATTATGAGAGACGCCTTAGTGGAGGTCTCCGGAAATTTCGATCACCTGGGGTTCTTTGACGTGCACTGACATCGCACAGCACACGGGCCTCAACATTTCGCCTCCATCGAAATGCAGCCGCCGCGGCCGGGATTCGATCCCGCGATCTTCGGATCTGCAGCCGAGTGCCATAACTACTAGACCACCGTGGCGGGGCGCGTAGACTAGTCGAGCGCACGCCGCATAACATCCGATCCCCTAACATTCGGCCTGATACGGCGCCAAAGTTTCAGTAGTCGGTTGCGCCTTATGTCGATGAGTACAATTCTGGAAATGAGAAAAAAAGATACTGCTGTCTCGTGACCCGTAAGCTGTTTCGATCTGCGAGTGCTTCTGCATACGTGGAGACTTCTGTGTTTCTGGCGCGGTTCGGCCAACCAGCACTTCACATGTTTGCGTTCTGAGGCCAAACTCAAGCAGTGCTCGTTGGTTTTTCGAGTCGGTGATAGCATTGGCTTCGGAATTATAGTTCTGTCCGTATAGGATACGGTTTCCGGTTATCGCTGCTTTCGTTGAACAGAGGTAGCTGGAGGGCGGTCATGGCTCTCTCGAGTGAATCCATACTGTGAGTTCAGAGCAGCGCCGTGTCCTGTCTTCCTTCTTGCGTGTATTTTTCTGCGCTAAAGAATGTTTTGTGGATTAGCACCAACTGGCACGCCAATGCATTGTGCTCAACTATATCGGTGCTTCGCGTAGCCGTAGTCCATCTTGGTCCACTTTCACCGCATGGTCACTATCCGTGATCCTAGTCGCCACTGTTGTAATCCGCTATACGGCCACGACAGCAGCATGAACGATGCGCTAGCCGGTGGTGGACAACCTCATCGATAGCACTGCCGCTTTATACATCACGATGTACAGAGAACGCTTGGTCAAAAAAAAAAAAAAGGGGGGGGAGGGGGGAGGGGGACACTGGTATTTCCGTTTAGCAGCAGGTGGGATAGGTGGGGGTTGGAGAATTAGGCTGGGCACAGCTTGCTTGGTCGGCCCTCAACGAAGGGGGTCTCAATAAAAACGGGGGGAACAAGGGGGTCTCATGGACTACGTGTGCTGGATGGCGAAAATGCCGGACCGTGCAGGGAACTTAACCGACTCCCGGAATAGTTTCGCAGTCAAACGACATACCTAGGCCGTATGTCGTTTGCACGCATTACTTCGTTTGATTCGCAATAATCACAAACCGCGTATCGTACGCGACGACAGAAGCGATCAGCAGTTAATTGATTTCGCTTCTGTAAGATGGTGGTGCAATCGACCAGCGCTGCGATAAAAAAAAAAAGTGCAATTCACTACACTGAATTGCTCTGAAATGTTCACGGGTGTCTGTATTAGCTCAAGTGGTTTAATGTTTCGATTTCGTTTTAATTTGCCACAGTCTGCAAGCAGACCTGAAGTCCTATACTTTTGACATTGCACCGACGAGTTCAGAATGCCGTGATGTACTTGCATCTACAACGCGAAACAAATAAGAGTGCGGCCTCCTTGCGATGTGCGCCGTCAGGAGGTGACGTGCAGATAGTGTTGAGAGTAGCTGCGAGCTGCTTCAGCAGGCTCATAATATGCAATCTTTATCCTTCCCAGTGCAGGGTAGCAAACCGGAGACTAATATCTGGTTAACCTCCCTGCCTTTCTCATCATCTCTCTCTCTCTTATCCTGGCGCAGGTCACCCGATCGACGCGCACCGGTTATGACGTCGACTACCGGAAGAGCGGCGGCCCGCTGACCACTGGCGCGCGTCCATGAAGCGCCGAGCGGCGCACGGCCGCGCCGCGGCCGTCATGCCTTCCGGACTGCAGCTGCTATGGCTTCTAGTGGCTTTGTGCCAGCTGCCGCCGCGTGCCCAATGCTTCACGTGCAGCGACCATTGCAAATGCATCTGGCGCAACGGCAAGACGTACGGTGAATGTGCGCTCCAGGGGCTCTCCGCGCTCCCCTCGGACATGGACGAAAGCTTGCAAGTGCTCAACCTGACCCACAACCTGATCCAGGCGCTGCCAAAACGCGCTTTCCTCAACGCGGGACTCGTCAACGTCCAGAAGCTATACCTGTCCCACTGTGAGCTGAGCCACATCGACGACTCGGCGCTATTCAAAGTGACCAACCTCATCGAGCTCGACCTTTCGGACAACAAGTTGACTGCCGTGCCGACTGCGGCGCTAAGCAGCACGCGCAACCTGAGGAGCCTTTACATTAATCGCAATCCCATTACAGCTCTTGCGGACATGGCTTTCGCAGAACTGAAAGAGCTGGCCCACTTGGAGCTGACTGAGTGCCGCTTGGAATCCATTGCTGTTCGCGCGTTCGAAGGACTGTCCAAGCTAAGGGTACTCAAGCTGGACCACAACCTCCTCGAGACCCTGCCGGGCCGAGCCATGGCACCGTTCCCCTCTTTACACGAGATCGCGCTAGACGGCAACCAGTGGCGATGTGACTGCGAACTCCGTGCGTTTCGCATGTGGCTGGAGAGGAACAACATCTCCCTCTACTCACCCACGTGCCACAAGCCGCTCCGGCTGAGCGGAAGGCCGTGGAAGAGCCTGTCAAGCGAGGACATGGCCTGTCCCCCGGCATTCCTCAACACGAGCACGAGCACGATGGATGCGATCGTGGTGCAAGAAAATAACAACGTGACGCTCGAGTGCCGCGTGCGCGCCGACCCTGCGGCCCACATCTCTTGGCTGTGGAAGGACAAACCGCTGACCAACCAGAGCGAGCCGGGCCAGGCGTTCGTTCTCACCCAAGACGCCGGCGACCGCGAGCGTCTCTCCTGGCTCACGCTCAGCTTCGTGCAAGAGCCGTTGGCCGGGCCGTACGCGTGCGCCGCGCAGAACGCGGCCGGCCGCGTCGTGAGAAACTTCACGCTTGCGGTGAACCGACGCCCGACCGAAGTTCGCGCGTCAGCCGGGGGCTCGACGGCCGAGGTGGAGATGACGGAGCAGGCGCGCGAGTCGACCGAGCTGCAGCAGCGCTCGTACACCGAGAACCCCGTGCTGGGCATGGTTATCGGCATTTTGGTCGGCGCCCTAGCCGTGCTGCTTGTCTTCGGCCTTACGTTATGGCTGTGCCGGCGACGAGGCCGTCGCCGAGGAGTGCCAGCGGGCTCACGCAAGTCCAAGCGCACCGAGGCCAACAGCAACCACAAGGCGCTGCACAACGACAAGCAGCAGCAACAGTCGCAGCCGGCGGCCGGCGACGCGGCTGACGTGAAATTGCTGGTGAACCCGATCCAGAAGCCGCCGCGCCTGCTCATGACCAACAGCTACCAGGGTCTGCCGTCGGAGCTGGAGCCTCTGGACCCGGGCCTCTGCGTCGAGTCGTCCTCAGGCGTCTGGGTGGTCAAAGAGCACGACTATTCGACGGACGAGTCGGTGCTCTCGTCCATTCCTTCTCGCGCGGGCACCATTGACCGTCGCTCACTGGCCCGCAGTCCGATCCCCGTGCCCATGCCTGTCGTGCCGCCACCCACGGACGACCTGCATGCGCGCCTGCACGGTGAGCTGACGGACACGCTGCGGCGCACCAAGGGCGACCGGCGGCCCCTGGTCGAGCGACCCGACGCCCAGAGTCCGCTCGAGCCGTACGCGGGCCTCGAGACGCTGCGTGTGCGAGACCTGGAGCCCCGCGGGCCCGACCTCATCGACCAGATCGGCGGCGCCGCCCAGCCCCCGCCGTCACCGCGATGGACGCCGTACGAGCACCCGTCGGCATACTACCGCGCCGCGGCTGGCACGCCCCAGAGCTGCTACCCGCCCAGCATACCCGAGGCGCCGGCGGACGGCACCGAGGTCTAGTCAGAGTGCCCCGACGCAGCGTCTTCTCACAGACAGGACGATGCACGCTAAACACTCCGGGGCACGAAAAGGTGTTTCGCTGTCTCATGGCTGACACCCAGTGATTGCCCCCCTGCATACAACAGAGCGTTGGAGCGCAACATAAGTGGTTCATCTTAATATACTGACAACTGCGCTTAAGTGTTCCATGACAAAGCAAGCCTATGGCTGAGTTAGCATTTCAGTGACTGCACTTTCCTGGACAAGGCACAGGAAGCCACTATGTGACCAGATATTACACTGAGAAGTGCACGATTAGGAAAGCTAAGCACAAATTAGCTAGACCCACCTGAACTGTTGATTGGCTCCTTGAAGGACTAATACCATTACATTCTTAAGGCACATATTTTTGTCCAATCGTAATGGACAGGTAGCGTAATTAGGATTTGCTTTCAATTTTGGGATACTATTCTAACATATATACAGGCAATATCAACAGAAGACGCATGAACACACAGCCACAATTCATGTGTTCATGTTTTTATTGTTTTTGTTTGTGTGCACAACACTGGCGTTCCAAGGTGACTCGCCATCACATCAAGCGTGCATTGCAACACTGTGAGCCCTGGGAACTATTCTTAATTGGGGTGTTAGCCATGAGATGCTTGCACACCCTTTCGCATGTCCAACTCTGTGCACTCATAGAAAGTGATGTGATGCGGCGTTCGACACTTAACATTTTGCGGCCGAGTGGAAAACGAACAGTCTCCCTCTGCATTTGTTCCTTCACTGTAGTCTGCATTTGTTCGTGCGTGTTACTTTTTGGATGTAACTTCCCAATGTGAAAATGTGTCATTTCTGTTCCCACCACCATGCGACTTGTCACTTACCACACATGGCATTGCATTTTGTTTGCACAGAGCTAATGCCGCCACAAAGGATGTGGGTGTATCGTCAGTTGCGACCGTCCCTCACACCGCTGTTCTATTTTAAATGTACACTGGGCCATGTGGGGCGGATCACTAGTTTAGCCTCATTTACCTTCACAGTGGTTGACTAGTTGCAGAGTTTAAAAGCGCCGTGGCAGTTCAATCAAGAAGAATGGTGACTCGCCGTCACTAAAAGCTGATGAAGTGGATTTCACTCATTTTTGTACAGCGACAGGATGTTGCACTCACCTCTCATAGGGCATGTGGTTCACACCTGCAAGCAAAGATGTTTCGCATTGAGATTCTGGCGTGGTTGAACTGTGCTTCACAGGCCTTCTTCTGGGTAAAGATCAAATGTGACATCAAACCAGATATTTTATGTACTCACATTAGAGTTCAAGTATAACTGTGCCACATGTCAAGACATCATCTGTTCACATTGGTTCCAATTCATTACACGAGCTTCTTTTTGCATTCCCCTCCTACAGCAGCATGGTCACCAGTGAATGCAAGGAATTGACAAGAGGTCTTGCTCTCAAAAAGTTTAACTACAATAAAATACTACAATATACTTACACAAGCTACGCTTTGCTAATCATAAGGTTATTTAAAAGCCAGGGCCACAATTTTACAAAATATAAGGCCCACTGGGACTGCAGCATGACTAATGAAGGCAACTTCGCATGCACTTTTGTCTGAAGCACTAACTTATTAATGAAGCTGGACAGAAGGCAATGTGAGACAGCCATTTTCTGCAAGCACATGCCACAAAGCCAATATTAGCAGACATGTGTTACCCAGTGTAATTGTAACTGAATTTCCTGCAAAGCTGTCAGGGACTCCGGAACTGAGAAGGCGAGGGGGTGGGGGTCGCCTTCCACTTTCCCACCTTTTACGCAGAAATCAAATTTTTTACAAGAATTCTCAAGCTGGTGGTTGCATAATCCAGTGCTTTGGAAAGCACTGGACCACACAACTGTGTCGGTTACACAGTCTGTGCAGGCTTTCAGTACTTGAAATTTCCAACCATTTCTAAAGTGTACACCAATCTGAAGTAAGTGAGTATGCAAATATGTAAAATTTAGTATGGCTAAAATGAACTAAAACACTATTCATTGATGTCATTAAACTACTAATTAAAAATATAATTATATATAATGTAAATAAATAACAATCTATGTATATTTAGAACAAATAAATAAACACAACATATACAAAGATGACATCCCCCGCTCCCGAAAACATTCTGGTGTCCCTAGAAGCTGTTTATTTAAAGTAGCCTATATATAAGAAGCCTGTAGTACTTGAAGGTCTGATGTTTCTTTTCTGACTAGTCAATCACTCGGAAAGCTAGACAGGTACCATAAATTAATGACATATACTTGACAAGTCCCGTCAGGTGACATATTGAGATACTCGAGAAGTAGCTGAATTGCACAGTAGCTCCATGTACAACTTGGTGCTTGCCACATGTAAAATTGGCAATACAGCCTGGCAGCCATTTCACATTGACAGTATTGAAGCTCTTTATCTGTTCTCAGTCAATCATGCATCGTCCAGTTATGCATAACTATTTTAATTGAGCCTCTTGACGTTTAGCACACACATGAAAATGCAATATAGGTTGCATATGATGGTAAAATATAGTGTCAAGACAACTTGCTTCCAGTCTGAAAACTGATAACCTCCTTTTAAGTGCCAAATGAAGCTAGTCGGGCAGAGCAATTTCCTCTAGTCTGTCTCATGGCAACAGAGAGCTTTTGTCTAGTAACACGAATACTCCGCATCCTTAGGTATCACTTGGCCCCTTAAAGCCATGCCCTCAATATAGTGCTTGTTTTCATGCTTCAAAGAATGGAAAAGCCTTTTGCTAAAGAGATTATTGCTACAACACTGCATTTGTTATATGGTGCATATCTCAAAACCAGCACCATGGTAAAACTTACATAAGTGGATATGCCTTGCAAGTGCACTGGCTAAAATTTGTAAATTATGTGTAATAATATCAGTAACTAAAATGTGGATTAGGGGGTCGGGCTCATTAGCTCATTATGCACTTCAACTCCTTGTGCAAGCAAGTCTGCCACATCAAGTAATCGAGCCCAGAGACAGTTATACTGTGACAGGCAGCTTTTTAGGCTTCATCATGTAGAAAAGGTATATTTGAGGGAGTATAATGTATGTACACATCTCACTTTTCTATTGAAACGGGAACCTCAAATTTACTTTCATGAAAGTATATTGCCAGAGCCGGGAATACGGTACATTCCTGTAACACATCAGTGCTGGGAGCATTGCATGAATTTTCTTTATCTGCAGGCTAAAATCATCATGGCAGTGAAAAACACAACAGATGAAATCATATTCATTTCATTCTTCCATATTATAAATCTGGTGTAAGGAATCACTTACTACAGGAAGCAGGTATTGCTTGCAGAAAAGGCTTTATCCAGCACATTACCAGTGTGTCTATTGCAATGTACACATGGATAGATTGCATGCAAGAACATTATTGGACCAGTTATTCACAGGTGTTGGTCATTCAGGGATGTGTGTAGGAAAAAAAGTAAAGCCTTCCACTTTGAAACTGTTAGGCACCTTGAAGCATAGTGTTCAACCACGTCATGAGCTCGTGCGCACCGCAGCATAAGCTGAATTCTGATTGTTACACACTGCTGTTTATTATACCAGTGACACCACTTGTATGCTATAGCTCCCTATGCCAAAAGTTCTGTGCATCTATACAGCCGACTGCTGCAAGCTGGACCAACAGAGTCGGATGACCGGCTTGTCTGCATTGGTTATTTCCAAACCCGCAAAGTCTCTCCACCAAGCAGGAAGTCAGTGCAGTGAGGTTTTGCTGTTGTGCAGTGCACAGTGCTCTTTTGTGACCCCACAAGTGAAAAAGTTCTCCATTGTTCTTTTCCTGCAAGACAAGATGTGCCTTATAAGTGTGAAGTATTTTGCAGGCATAGACGGACACTTGACACATGGAGTGCTGCTACTGTTGGACAGTCAGACTTGAGGAACCCTTCTGAATAGGCACTGCAAGAAGCTCAACGGATGTGTATAAATATGTGAACCATGTCATTACGTGTGTGCGCATGTGTGTGTAAATAATCTGCATTGAACAATGGACTGAAATAAAAAACGACAGTGTTCCAGGATGTAATGTTATCTCTGCTTCATTCGAGACTCCTTTTATTACATAACTTGAAGTTTAGGGCGTAGCCTTGAACCAGCTGACACAGCAGACAATAAGGGCATGCAGAAATTGGACAAATGTAAAAAGTAATATATTTATTTATATACAAAAATTGCCAAAGACAGGTGCACTCTTACGATGTATGAACATATTTTCTGTGAAAAATGTCAATGGTTGTCTCGTGACAAGTTCTCAGGTCATGGTCAAAGTACCCAAGACTGAATTTGGTGGCAGTCGGGCGAAAGTAGTCCAGCCCTCTTCCTATCTTGATAATCCAGCCTGTATCTAGCCTGTTTGAAAAACGCAATAGATGCAAAGGTGAAACAGTGATGCAAAGGTGAAACCTGTTGTCATGCCTTAAATGGGGTGAAGCATGCGTAGCCAGATGTGGTGCTTATTGAGCTCTTTCATGCTCTCTCACTATTCTTAGACCCATAGACAAGTTTGCACATTGCTTTAGTAGTTATAATCTGCTGTAATTCTGAAAAGGCTGTTTTCCTTTGTTTGCACACCAATACAGCATACTGTAACACTGTTCAAGTCATCTGAATAATACAGAGCAGACTAGGTACTGTTCAGCAAAGTTTGCAAAGGTTGTACAAAGTTTGCCCGAAGTGCAACTGTTGCCTGCTCAGCTCTTCCCACTACCAGCACATAGTCCTTGCATTGGCTGACTTTGTGGACAGCTTCCCATGTTGTAAGAAATAGCACAAGAATGAGTAGCTAAGCAGCGCTTTTCTTATTTAAAATTTATGCTGCTACATTTTAATTGAAAAAAGAAATTTAATATGTGTAAAGCAGTTGTGCCACATCTAAAATGCTTGCAGTATTTTCAGTGCATATTGTTACAGCGACATATAATAGGAGAAAAACAGACAACCACCTTCACATGCTCTCCTTATTTTGATTGGGACACACTAGTCTATACGGAGATAAACTAAGGCAAGGGCTGCATTTTGTAGCCTCACAGATGACAAGTGTTCAAGGCAAGCTTATTTGTGTTCATTTTATCAACCACTATCAATCATTAAAGCGCACTGATGT
Organism: Hyalomma asiaticum; assembly: GCA_013339685.2. Classification (NCBI taxonomy): domain Eukaryota; kingdom Metazoa; phylum Arthropoda; class Arachnida; order Ixodida; family Ixodidae; genus Hyalomma; species Hyalomma asiaticum. The sequence continues at coordinate 50,445,048 of CM023483.1, read as the reverse complement.
GCCAGTTAATCAACATTTCGAGAGCTGAGAGGACTGATTGCAGTCCACTGTAAATGGACCTTAAAAATGGCTTTGTAGCCGCAACGCTGCTGAGGGAGGAGGGATAACAGCGGCTTCTGAGGAACAGGCCACTGCCTCAAAGGTGAAGTGGGCTTGGAGGTGAAGAGGCTATAGCTTTTTAAATTTGTGCACGTACTATAGGAAAACTTTGGTTACACTAAGTACTTAGTTACTTAGTACTAAGTGCTTAGTTTACAGCATTATCAAACCATTCTCTCCATAAATCAAAACGAAGCACCCAGCACTGAAGTAGCTACAAGAGAACGGATGCTACCCTTCTTGTTAGCGCTGCATTTCCTCCTCAACTTGTCTGAACAGCTGAATTTACTGCCTGTTGAGGCTAACTCCACCTCCTGCAGCTGTCGCCACCATGGATGCAATGACAGCACCCAATGTCTGCTGAGATTATTTCCAGAGAGCTGATAACCTGCAGACACTAAGAAGTATGAACTAAAGGTTTCTGGAAACTCTGGTAAGCACAAACAGGGTGTGAGAACTGCAGTGGTATCCGCGTGGCTGAATTCATCGTGCCAAATGCGTGGATTCTGGCACCGATCGGACAACAAAAGCCTAGCAACCATGCAGCGGCTCAACTGAGATGTAGCCTTGACCAGGCACACGGCGTTGCAGCTTGACATGTCACCAATTACCAGATTTGCAGTCCACAAAGCTAGAGGAGCGATTCATTGTTTTAGATAAAAGAAACCTTGGGATCAGTATTGGTTACATAGCTTGTGTCACAATGGAGCAACACAAGCAAATTTTGTCTTGCCATCAACCAAAGTTGCCAAGCGTAGTTGTGATTGTGTATTCCCTTCTGGTTACTGTTTTCATAAATTATATGCAATCAAGGTTTTCTAACTGTTATGAAAAATATTTTTTAACAAATCATGGAAAAATTATCGCTGAGGTCTCTGACCCATGCAACATGCCATGGGCAGGAGTAGCTGAAAACTTGATTGGCAGCATGGCTGCAATTTGCAAAAATGCAATGTGCAAAAATGTACCAGTATCAATTGTCACACGTCACCTGCTGCAAAGCTTAGTGATCATAAACATGATGGAGGGAAAATTACGTGCCCGTTCTACAAAGACAGTTCTCCTTTAAAAGTGTACCACACTGTATAAAGCAGCAACTAACTGCACACAGACGAGAAAGGACATATCCCTGTGTTTTCTTTTGATGCAAGGCTGTTAAAGGTAACTTCAGTTTCCTTAAACAATGATACAACGGAACTGTCAAGAAGACAGGAGTGCTTTTCTTTTATACACACCTCTTGGGAGCTTATGGTAGTTTGCTGGCTTCTGTAATTTTATACCTCACTTGACCTTACTATTGAAGTGCAGCCTTAACTTGGTTGCTGTCGTAATGTAGCATAACCATAGCAGCTGCCTACCATCACTCATACATCAGTGCAATATTTAAGCATCATCATCATCATCAGCCAATTTCATGTCCACTGCAGGACGAAGGCCTCTCCCAATCCTCGCCATCCTTGCCTGTCCTGCGCGAGCTGATTCCATTTGATGCCTGCGAATTTCTTGATTTCGTCCCCCCATCTTACTCTCTGCCGCCCACGGCTGCGCTTACCCTCTCTTGGTATCCATTCCGTCGTTCTAACTGTCCATCGGTTATCTAGCCTTCTCATCACGTGGCCTGCCCATGTCCATTTTTTCTTCTTAATATCGTTCATTATGTCGGCGACCCCCGTTTGTTCTCTGACCCACTCGGCTGTCTTCCTATCCCTTAGTGTAACGCCTATCATTTTCCGTTCCATCGCCCGCTGCGCGGTTCTTAACTTCCTCTCTAGCTTCTTTGTAATTCTCCAGGTTTCTGATCCGTAAGTCAGTACTGGCAGGATGCATGAAGCTAAATGGCAACTGCAGTGACACCATTAGCAGCAAGCTGTCCCACCACATGAAACCCTCATAAAATAAACAAAAAGAAATTCACAGTTTATCCACGGAGTGAATGATGATGAGTGGGCGAAGCTCCGGAGGTTCATCGTAGATCGCGCCGAGTTCCGAATTAATTTAGTTAACGCGCACGCTACGAATCCTTATGGTTCAACTACGCACAAGTGAAATCTCCCACCGGCACTTCATTGCAAGTCAAGATCCAGTGCCTATATATATATGGGTGGGCGGTGAACGGTTCTCCAGCGCGAGCAGTCAGTATTTTTCAATCAAGAAACTCGCTAGAAGACGCTGCCTGTGTCAAGCTCGTCTCTCGCGGGTAAGGGCGCGTTCTCCTTCTTTGCGAGCTGGTGGAGCGTTGATGCGTTGATCGAAGAAAGAGCGTTTCCATAGGCAACGCGCGCCTTTCGCTCTCTCTCTCTCTCTCTCACAAGACAGCAGATGGAAGAGTGAGAGAGGTAGCGCGCCGGGAGGCACGCGCCGAGCGCGAGCGCGAGCCTCCCGGCGGCGTGAGCCAGCGGCGTGAGGTGGCTACATACATATGACGACGACATTACTACTACTACAGAGGAGGGAACGACCCACACCCTAAGGAGCTTCGCCCCTAAAATGGGACCGTACGGAGCAAAAGACTTTAACAAGTAACAATGCATGAATAAGGAAGCTCAGCCTACAGCAAACCCATCATGGAGATTGTCATCAGGGACCTCACCAAAATAATCTCCCTTGTCAAAATGTCCGCAAGCTGCCGCCCAGCAGTTGCCTAATAAACTTTCATTTCATACATCACCGCCACTCATGCACAAAGTAGCTTCCAAAACTTCAACCTTCCTATTGAAATGCAGCACTGTGTGTTTCTTAGTCTAAGGCAAACATTTACTTTTTCGCATGCATCTACATTAGTGTTAAAGAGGAAAAAAAAAAATATTCAGGTCTTGCAATATTAAGGCAAACAAACATTCACAGTAGTAGTACTAGCTCAGAAATACATGCATCTTTCTGCTGGTTAATGGAGACGGCTGTACTGCATTTTAGACAGACCATGACTGCATAATTTAATGCTTACAATCTCCTATTTAAATATTTGATGATTCTGCAAGCAAGATGTTAAGGCTGGTTATTAAAAACCGTTGTAACAGCTGCCAATAATTTAACATTATACAATTTATATGGCACAGTTCAGGACTTCAAATATCCCACTAAATGAGCAGAAAACTTGGCAGTTAGGAAACAGATGAGTATCAAGAAGTGCCAGTAACACCACATGGCGACCGCAACCAGATGCATTGTCTGCTATATGTAGCCATACATCCAAGTGCCCACACTTTGCGGTATGTCATCATTACTGCATAAAAATTTTCAGTTTCATGTTCATCTATATGCTATGGCATCTCTCATAATCATAGCATGGTTTTGGGACATAAAACCCCAGAAGTCAATCATAATCAATGTTCTTCATCTCTTATGAGAAATGTTCTTATGGCTATCGCAATGAGGCCGGAAAAGAGAGGAACACTTCACTTCTAGACTTTGAAATTCAAATAAGCTGCCTTTAAGCAGCCTGTTTGCAGTCAAAATTCATCACATCGCTTCTTGTAGGCACACAAAGCATGTGCTGTAGTCAGTCTATCATTCCATTATGCTGTCTACACTGACATATTATGCCACCAAACATGCTCAACAAATGTTAGAATTCTATATCTCAGTCACTACAGTTACCATCAAGTGATACACAGATTAAAACAAAAGCCTCGTCAACAGTAGTCTAATGGCTATGGCACGAGGCTGCAGATCCGAAGGTTACGGGATTTAATTCCTGCAGTGGCAACTACACTTCGCTGGAGGTGAAACATTGAGGCCTGCACAATGTGCGTGCGATGTCAGTGCACGTTAAATAACTGCAGGTAGTCGAGATTTCCGGGGCCCCCAACTGTGGCATCTCCCATAATCATATCACGGTTTTGGGACGTAAAACCCCAGAAATCAATGAAATCATCGAAACATAAAGGTCAGAAGGCTTATGTTTAATAGAAATATAATTATAGGGTTACTATCATAGTGTCATCTAAATTACCATTGCTTGCCTCCTAATTTAGTGATTTTCTGCAGCTGAATTTAGTAATATCTCTTCCAATATGGTAAGACGTGAGTAAGTTAAACTAGTAGCCACTAGAAAAGTAGTTCCCAATGACATTACCTTATTTCCCGGTCATGCAGGGTTTCAGAAAACTCGAGAGTCATGACGATGCCGTGGTCAGCAAGACTTGTCTTGATTTGTGATAACCTATCAAGTTGAGACTGCTGGTCACGCTGGTAAGACAAAGTGCAAAAAGCACAAACATGACATCAGTGCCTTCGACAAATACAATAAAAAACAATGGTGCAAAAGCAACAGTGGCTCCCTCACGACTGTCTGGTAAAGAAATCTGTACAAAAGAAGTGCAAAAGCAATGCCCAGTCTTACAAACAGACAGGCTCACCTGGTCAAGTCCCGTTGTCAGCTTGATAGTCTTCAAATGCGAACATTTCTTCTTTAGCAGCTCACACAAACGAACAAAGTTCTGAACCTACCTGCGACAAGAAAGTATGTCACACATCTATCACACCTTTCAGACCTTTCAGGATACCAAAATATGCCCTTGAACTACTTGCCTGGTGTACCGACCGAACATATGCATCGTCAACTTCTACAAAAGTCACCATGTCATCTAGTAAATGTCCGAACGTTTGATCATAACTATGTCCAACAGAGCCGCTTTCGATGCGTATTTGCTCGTGGTATGTTCCAGCTGCAAGTAGAAGCACATGGGCTATATTTTTATCAAGGTCTGATTGGTCATGAAATTAAAACTACAGTGAATACAAAACTTTTATTAGGAATACTTACATACACTTTACAGCTACTTGTTTACATAGTCGCTACTTCCATTGGGACATCTGCCGCAGCGTGCTACTAAATTTATTATGGCCTTGTCATAAAAAGTAGCCGCCTGTGCTTCAGCCAATTTTGGGCTGTCTACCTGCTCCAAAGTTCCTGCACGAATGCCACATTTTGCTGCCGCTCCTGAAAGCTTTACCGTACACATTATTCATTCTTTTATTAATGTTGGCTCCATTGCACCACACAGCATGCACAAATCGAATGACACCATGCAGTTCACATTCAGCAAGAGGGTCTGCTGCTCGAGGCATGTTTACGTGCCCATTGTGTACTCAGGCTTGACAGTGACACGGCTCGACAGGCTTAATAGAGAAGCTACACAATACAGTACATCTATGCACAGTGTCATCCACTCCTCACTGTGGCTTTGATTTTGCAACAAATAGGATATACAAAAAAAAAAAAAAAGTTAGGCATGGCTCTGCTATCGCAAACACCAATGACCAGCAGACCTGTGTGGGCTTAGTAAAGTGGCTTGTTTGTGGGGGGGGGGGTCCTGAAGGTAGTCTCTTTCCCTCCCGCTTTCTCTTTCTAACACCCAGTGCAAGTTGCATTACCTCTCTTTTTTCTCTCTGTATACTTTCTTTCTCTCTCTCACTTCTCCATTTTTCTTTTTGTCGCACAAAGCAGGGCCAAGTTGTGTTACAATCGTTTGTACAACACAATCATGGTTCCCATAAAGGCACATTTTGCGAGCCTAGTGGTTATGACGATCGCCTTTGGACTGTAGGTGTCCGTGGTTGAATCCCACCTCGCCAAGAAAATATACTTTGCTTTGTTTCTTTCTTTAAAGATCTTGCTCTCTCTGTCTTTCACCTCCTTTCCTCACTTCACTCTCTCTCCGCAGTTTTGAGCAGTCGACCGGCACAGCTGGAGCTCGTGCTCAAATAGCTCCGTTGTTAAACATCCTCGGGTGGCTGCCTTCTGTGAGGAGGGCATAGGAAAGTTGGTACCACGTAAAGTCCCTGTATATTTCTTCCGTTTCTTCAGTACCACGCTACGACAAATGTCTCAATCGGAGTGGCGACTATGCAGGGAGGTAGGTGGAATGTGTATCTAAATGTTCCAAATAAAAAAGAATGAACTTCGCTGCTGTTTTGATTTCGCAACTAATCGAATCTCGAAAAAAAAAGACAGAAAGAGCCTTCGTGCCAAGCTGCAAGTACAGCTAGTGCGCAGGAAGTAGTTCGCCCAGGAAAAGACGGCGGTTTTTCGGCGGACAACTTACCTGCCTTTTCCTTTCGAACCTGCTCTTTAATTTTTTCGGCTCTGTCCATGTACGTCTTCACCCGGTTCCTAAGATGATCGCGCTTGATAGTGTCTGAGGTTTCTGCATAGAAGTACAGGGATTCGCCGCCGCTGCGATGGACAAATCGCCCCTCCGTAAATTACCTTTAACTGCGTCAATAAGCAGCTGTATTCCTTCTTGGTAGCATACCAGAGCAGATGTGTAGCGCGCCGCCTTGTCATGCTCAACGGCTCTTGTCAAAACGCTAGCCGCTGCTTTTTCTAAACCACCACTGCCTCCACTGCCTCCGCCCTTGGGCGCCGCCATGATGCATACGCGAAGTCAGAAGCCTTGCGACAAAATATGCAAGCTTGCACATGTGGTAAACCAATACCTCCAAAATTATGTCAGGTCTTTACATAAAATAAACTAGTTTTTGTTGTGTATATGGTATTTGAATTACGTACACTTAAACGACTGTTTTTTATAGAGAAAGATAGATGGTGTCCAGTTGCAGTGCCTTCAAGATGCCTTTTTGAAGAAGGTAGTGTCGATGCTCAAAACTGCGAATTTGAAAGGCTGTATTTATAAATGCGCAAGCTTTGAGTACTTGTTCTGTTATTAAAACCTAAATGTTGATTAATTGTCACACTCTGCCCACCTCTGCTCACTAACGCTATTTTCCATGCTTTTCAGAAAACGTTCGTTAACAGCGGCACCGTCTCAACTTTCGCAATGTAGTTGGTGGGCCTTTTCATTTTTTGAGATAGATTGTCCACTGCATTAAGCTTGTTATAACCAAATGGTGGTTTAGTTTCTTTAGTTCCAATAATCATCTTTGTAGTACAGCCAGTACTTTATGGCTCACTTTATGCGCTGTCCGCAACATTTCGCCAGGAGTTTCTTTCAACGTTTTTCGATAATCGAAAAACGTGTTTTTCCTCAGGAAACTCACTGCGAGAAAGCAACGGAAGTCCCCAAAGCCAATACCAATGTTTTTCCTGAAAGGATTATCTCAAGAACAGATTATGGCATTTGTAGTTGCACACCGTGCAGAAAAATCCGCGCTAGCAGTGCTTTTAAGGCGACAGAAATGATTTCGCGTTGACAACGCCCGCACGGCAAAAACATTTTAGCGGCAAAACCAGCAAAACCACAGCACACGACCTTGGCTGGTAGAAAGAAATTTAAGGTTGATGGCGACAGAGACACACTCTTTATTTGGAAAAACAGAAAATTTTGCAGGCGTGTGTATGACTGCAGCTAACATGGAAGGGGGTTTGAAAAAGTATATGTGAAAGGCTCAAGGATGGCAGATTAACATAGGCTTTTCTATACGGAATTATGAAGCTAAAGGCCGGTTGCTGACAGGTAACTGAAAGAGCTGGACATTGGAAAGAAAGGTAGATATAAGACTCCTGCCGCCATCTGGCGCCTTATGACAAAAGCGTAAGACATTTTTTGTGGCCTCCGAGATTGGCACGTTCATGTTTTGGAGGAAGGAAAGAACTCCAGTCGCTCCAGTGCCTCTATGATTGAATGAGGTCGATGATTGAGTGGCGGCGGGCCAGGATTTCGTGGCTGCTAGCCGAAGCACAGGACAGTTAACGAGTTTTACTGGGAATTCGTATTCCTAGGTAAATAGCGAAAAATAAGTAGAAGCATAGAGTTGAAAAAGGACGCCAATCCCCGTCGTGGGTATGTGCCACAACAACAACGTTCCGCTCGCTGTCTGACGCTGCATCTGCTATGGGATTTTACACTCTTCCTGCGTTGATTCTGTATGTCCTGTTTGACGTGAACTATTTCATACAATACATCGTTCTTATGGTACGAGGCTTTCTACAATGGAGACACATGAAGAGGCCCCTCTTGGAGCCTGACGTTACGACTGGTAAGCTGTGGCAACGTTGACCTGGTTTGAGCGCTGTCGAAACACTGCTTCTATTTGCAGTCGCTCAAAGCATGTCGACATCACATCTTTGTAGACCAGAACTGCTGCTTTGAAACTGTTCATTACGGCGCTCTAAATTTTGCGAAGTAACATTTAAAGTTTCAGCAGTTACTAACATCAAACAGATAACTGCTATTTTTGTGAAGCTTAGGTCACCTGAGATACTCGAAAAAATGAAATTGACGTTACATGACTTTCTCGACTAAGTTTTAATTTCGAAAAACCCGTTGCCGCTGGGTGCAGTCAATTTCATTAAGAGCTCAACGGGATCATTTTGTCCTGAGCTAACGCTTCCTGCATAAGTAACCGTATAATTGGATGCACTTTACGATGATTTGCAGCTCACCTACCTCCACTGCAACCCTCCGAAACCTCATTGGGAAGAGGGACGCTTTTGCATGTGAACCATATTTCTACTATGTTTTGACATAAGGTTAGGCGGGACGTGTCCCGCTTTTGCGACTGTGATCCTGCTGACCCGAAGCCTGCATGTGGGACAGTGTTCTGTCCCGCTTTCGGGCGGAACTATGGAAGACGTGCACAAATTCACAGCCAGCCAGCGCGCTCTCGTGGAACAACTTGCCCGCGAGCCGCGACGCACGCCTTGTTCATATAAACTGTGAGATTGGAAGAACTGTGAGATCTTGTGGTGTGCTTTAAGTTATTTTAGCCATCTCAGTCTCAGTGTTCAGACGAAGATGTTCGCTAATCAGCTCGCCTACATAGCAGTATAAAGTGTGTTTTCTTCTATAGGTAAGACAATTGAGCTGCACAGAAGGTGCAGCTTCATTTCTTCACCACACCACAAAGCATACAGGGCTCTTCCTCAAGGTGAATCGTGCCTCTTGAGCAGTACCACAGACACATGTGCAAATCAGAAGGACTTCTGAGGAAGACTTTCGTAAGTGATAAGTATTGAATGTTCTTGGTGGCCAGGAAAGAAAAGACGTGGAGGACAAGACACTCCACATTGCGGAGATATAATAATAAATATGCCATGTCACACCCCCCACCCCCTTCCGTGCCCTGCGCCCCGCTTTGGAGTCCTATGGATATGGTCACTTTGACAGGAAAGTGGAATAAGTTCCAACTTGTAAACGTATGTTATATGTGTGCTAGCATTCTGAAAGCTGATGCAAAATGTGGAAATGTTGTCACATCCATGTCTTCTTTGATGATATTTTACAGGCAGATGCTCACTCAGTGATCTTGACCACATGGTGCACATGAACAATGTTAAGTACCTGCGTGCCTTTGAGTTTGGACGTGCTGCATTTGGTCTAAAGAACAGACTGTGGCATAAAGCAAAGGAGTTGAATGCTCATCTGCTCATCAGCGCTCAAGTGGTGCGCTACCGAAGGGCAGTTACACTTTTCCAGGCTTTCGAAATTCATTCCAAGGCAGGTTGATTTATTTTACACAATTTCCTTTATGTGCACGTTAATGAGGTGGGTACTCCTAATTTAAATTCCCCACTGAAAATGAAATAGTATCTTCTAGATGCTCCAAGCATAGAACCAAAGACAACCAAAAAATTTTCAGTTCACCTTAGATGGTGAGTTATATAATCCATACAGTTCTACACTTTTCACTTATCAGTACTAATGCAACAGTGTACAAGTGAAAACATAAAGGCAGTATGCAATGTAAGCCATAACGCAAAAGCTAAAATAATGTGAGAAAGAGAAATGTGGACATGAAAGGAAGAAAAAAGAAAGGCCAGAGCCGTGTATGTTAACCAGAAAATCCAGTGGTTGGCTGTGGGAGGAGATGTTGAGGGTGCTCGTCAGAAAGGGGAATAGGCAATTTAGTGAACAAGAGAGGGGAAGAAAAGGTCGTACTAAATCATGTTTGCAAGGCTGAACCAGTCTGCCAGTTCTTCGCGTAGGCCGGTCGTCTGATAGGCTTTTGGGCTTTTTCGACCCAGAAACCACAATATGATCATGAGAGATGCCGTGGTGGAGGACTCCAGAAATTTCTACCTCCTGGGGTCCTTTAACGTCACACTGACATCGCACAGCACACAGGCCTCAACATTTCGCCTCCATCAAAATGCAGCTGCCACAGCTGTGATTCGATCCCACGACCGATCAGCAGCCATAGTCGCTAGACCACCGTGGCGGGCAGGCCAGTCATCTCAAAGGAGCATGAGGTGCTCTCAGTGCCTTGTAGACTGACAAATGATTGGGATGGCATTAAGTAGCGCCTAAGCAGAATGTGGCCAATTGTCCGGTAATCACAGTATGTTAGGACACAATAGTCGGATTCAGATTGAGGATAGTGGCAGAAGAACTCATTGCTTTTTTTACCGCTCCAAGTGTCACATGTAGCCCTATTTGCCCTGTTTAGCGTAGTGTAGGCCTCCATGAAGGCAGCTTCCAACTAAATCAAACAATGAAGTGGTGCTTCATGTTGGCAAGGCACAGCTTAAAGTCGGTGCTGCACCAAACAATTCAGTTAATGTAGCATGACATTCCTTGTATTTGAAATGACCAGCCTTGTCAGACTGTGTGCCAGATGGTGAAGCTGGCTTGTATCGTTTGTCCTTGAGAGCAGAATGGGTGTGCTGAGGTCTTTTCAATGTAAAGTCTCAATATCTTAGTGCATAATCATTGCCTCCCACACTGATCACAGGCGTGATTGAAGGTTGTTGTTACAAGCATGGCCCCGCCATGGTGGTCTAGTGGTTATGGCTCTCGGCTGCAGATCCGAAGGTCGCGGGATCGAATCCCGGCCGCGGCGGCTGCATTTCGATGGAGGCGAAATGTTGAGGCCCGTGTGCTGTGCGATGTGAGTGCACGTTAAAGAACCCCAGGTGGTCGAAATTTCCGGAGAACTCCACTACGGCGTCTCTCATAATCAGAGCTGGTTTTGGGATGTTAAACCCCACAAATCAAATCAGTCATGTCTCGCATGATAGGCCTGTGCCAAGCTCACTTCAGCTGCATTGTATGCAGCAAACCGTGTATTGATAAAGGCTGCACTCTGTGTTATGTTATGTTAAATGTGTTAAATGTTATGTTAAAGCCAAATTGTAGAAAAATTTTAGAAGTGGTGATGAACCAACAGCAACATTTTGACAAGTTTAAATAAATAAAGCATGTTACTGCTTTCTTCTTTTTCTTTCTTTTTGTCACAGTAGTTTCTCATTCTTTAGCAATTGTTTTGACAGAGTCAGTGCTTACCCTTGGTACATTATCACAGATATTAAAGCAGCTTGTTCTTCTGAACAGTGATAGCTCTTAAGGGCCCGAACCAGTTGTTGTTTTGATGTCCACCAGTCTCTTTGGTGGAATCCAGGCTTGCTTTACAAGAAAATTGTAATGAAAAGAAAAATTTGTTCTTGCAAAGACAATTTGAAGTTGTATCCAGTAAATTGGTAGCCAAGGATTCAAAATTTCAGTTGCTCTGCCTTTACAATACCAGCAGAAAATACTAATACTGGTGCTGAAGGGCATAATTGCACCGGCAGCTGCAACAAATTACTAATGCCTGCTTAACAATTGTGTTGTAGATAGAGCTGCCATCTTTGCCTTCTACACCTAGCAAGTTCTCTCCTGAGTTGCTAATGTGGTCATGACAATAATGGTAGTTTTGTCTATATTACACTTTGGTCTTATTCTTTTGATGCTTTGCTTCTTTTCATGTGCACCAATGACACTGACATCCTCATGTTTTCTTCACTCATTGCATGTTGCCTGTCAATGAAGTGGACTGAACAAAGTTGAAAAGCAAATCAACCCCTCTGTGAGACAATAAAGAATTATTTTGATAGAAATGAATGGCCATGGTTAATAAGTAGAAATGGAAATGAAGGTTGTTTACTTCACCAATTGGAGTGCATAGCTTGCACAAATGAAAACAGCTTACCCTTATTTTACTTCTACAAAGCCATATGCGTATTGTCACCATCAAATAGTTGCCCCAGCAATTATTACTGCAGGACACACTCTAAATCTCGCTGCATATTGTATTTCGCCAACTGTTGCATCACTGGTTCATGTTGCGGGGAAATCATAGCATTTTATACAAAGATACCATTGCAAATGCACCTGTCTGTTGCTGTTTGGTTCAGGCCATACTTAAAGGTTACTTTCAAGCTCTTATGATATATCTGAATGTATCTGTAGTTTAATCAATTTACTTCCATCTGTGAAAATCTTATAAAAGCCCTGCTTGCTTGCCTTCTCTAACTGCTGGACACCTATAAGTCAGCTTGCAATGTGTTACGTCTAACAATTTCTAAAGATATTGTCACGGTGCAAGAATACTAAAGACGACGACGATCTCGAGAGGAACAAAGGTTGCGTAGCAGTGGGGCGCAGGCTGACGGTCCGCTATTGGGGCTGCACCGGCTAATCTCCCTGTTCTAAAATATACTACCATCAGAAGCGTATCCCTGTGCCCGTTTCATTTTGGTGAGAGGTGCGGGGTATCGCACAAGACGGAACTCCGCAGCGGACTTGTGATCAACCGCTCTACGATGCCCACCGACGACCAGGCCTCTGGATCAAACACGGCGCCAGCATCAGCGTCGTCAGCATCCTCGACGCCGCAACATTCAGTCGTCCTTACTCATCCTCGTGACCCTGGAACTTTTTCCGGCAAGTCCAACGAGAACGTGGATCAGTGGCTTGGCTTGTACGAACGAGTTGCAGCGCACAACCGATGGGATCCCACGATGATGCTTGCAAACCTTCTCTTCTACCTCCAGGGATCAGCACGCATTTGGTTTGACACGCACGAAGAAGAGTTGACCAGCTGGGACTTATGTAAGCAGAAATTGCGCGATCTCTTTGGCCCACCCACCGGTAGCAAGTCCGTTGCCATGAAAGACCTGTCTTGTCGGGCCCAAACATCCACAGAGTCGTACGTCGCTTACATCCTTGATGTTCTAGCTCTTTGCCGCCTCGTCGACTCCACCATGACCGAGATTGACAAAGTAGGCCATATACTTAAGGGCATAGCCGATGACGCGTTCAACTTGCTTGTCTTTAGGGGCTGCTCGACGGTGGACGAAATTATTAGTGAGTGCCGTCGTTTTGAAGACTCCAAGAGCCGTCGCATCACCCAACAATACACGCGGCTTCCAAACACCACTGCTACGTCTTCGTGCGAAGACGCTCATCAGTCCCTCCAGCCGCGCACTGCGGATAGCGTTGTGCGAATTGTACGGCGGGAAATCGAGGCTGCGGCACCATCGCTCGTGCGCCCGTCAGAGAATGCAGAAGAGACGGTGTCGCTAATCAAGGCAGTTGTCCGCGAGGAACTTGCGAACGCAGGCATTCAACCGGTGTGCTCTATTACCCGGCCCCCAGTCACACCTGCTGCTTCACTTCGTCGGCCATCACCGATGTTTCGACGTTACCGAGACCCGGCCCAGTGGAGAACACATGACGACAGTCCCATATGCTTCCATTGTAGCGGCGTGGGTCACATTTCCCGCTACTGCCCTTACCGCCAGTCCACATTTACGCGATCTCCGTTTTTCTACCGCCGAAATGACAACCGACGTCCGCCGTTTAGTGCCGCTCCGAATGATCCGACGTACTGCGACCGTGGCCAGGCCTATGACGACTCATACCGTGGCCCTCCTGCATCATTCAGACGCTCGAGCCGTTCACCGTCGCCACACGATCGTCGGTCCCGCTCGCCTCTGCCCCGCCGTCCTTCTTCGCCGCATCCTTCCGCACGATTATCCCAGGAAAACTGACAAATGCAGCTCCCGGAGGTGACGCTGCATTGGACCCCGAACCTGCAAATCCTCTGATTACTTTGCCGACTGACCAGAACCTAATTGCCGTGGAAGTTGATGCCATACCAGTAACTGCCCTGATCGACACCGGTGCACACATTTCAGTCATGAGCGCTGATCTTCGGATGAGGCTGAACAAAGTTCTCACACCTGCCGAGTCCGCCATTGTAAAAGTAGCTGACGGAGGAACACCCGCCGTGCTGGGAATGTGTGCTGCTCGTGTCAGCGTCGAAGATCGTCACACATCCGTTTTGTTCCACGTCCTTGACCACTGCCCTCATGACGTGATCCTCGGCCTTGATTTTTTATCGGCTCACTCAGCTGTCATTGACTGCTCAGCTGGTGTAGTCCAGCTTGATTTGCCTGATGCTCCCGAACTTCCCGACACAGCGCAGGGCATCTCTGTTCCGCTGACTTTGTTCGGCTACCACCGCAAGCACTGACGTGTATCAGTGTTGTGCCCAATTTCTGTGTGCCGGATGGCGACTATGTGGTCACTCCAGACGTCAGCGCCTTACTATCGCATGGCGTGTCTTTCCCTAACACGGTAGTGACCATATCAGATCACAAAGCTTGTCTGCCGCTACTGAATTTTGCATTCTGCCCTCAGGTACTACCTAAGGGCATATCCCTCGCCACTCTATCACCGTCACACGAATACCAGCTTTTGTCCCTCTCGCCGCATCAGTCTTCGACCAGCTCTTCGGCCACCTGCAATTCGTCTGCGGCCACACCACCTCGATCGCACGACGACATCACGAAAATGATAGCCCAAGACCTTTCACCCTCACAAGCCAACGAACTCCGGGATCTGTTGAACCTGTATTCCAATATTTTCGACATAGGCGGTCGACCTTTTGGACAAACTTCGCTAGTGCAGCATCGCATTCATACCGGCGATGCACCGCCCATTCACAGGGGGCCTTATCGCGTGTCACACGCAGAGCGCCGAGTCATCCAGCAAGAGGTTGATAAGATGCTCAGCAAAGGCATTATTGAACCATCATCCAGTCCGTGGGCTTCTCCTGTCGTTTTGGTAAAGAAGAAAGACAACACCTGGAGATTCTGTGTAGACTATCGACATCTGAACAAGTCTAATCTGAGTCTAATACTTCCTAAATAATGAGAGCGGTCTGTTGCTTTAAGAAAACGCAATGTCATAACTGCAACTGTGTGACACATCAAAAATAAAGAAAAGAAAAAGAAATTGGTGAAAGCCAAGAACTTTGGTCATCGAACCAGGGATGTAGGTGTTTGAACATGGAAGCCATGGGATAAGGACACATTCCATCGGTTTGCCGAGTTTAAATATTTTTTGCTGAGTTAGCATGATGGCTATGACTTCTGCCACCGTAGCTTGTACACACATTCGAACACAACATAATGGTTTTTGAGTGAATTTTTTTGCTGATTCATTGTTATTTATGCTGATTGAAGTTCATGACAATGACTTCTACAGCCATCCTGTAATGTTCCCTCCATGAAGCACCCACATTCCAACAACCCATCTTGGCTTTTTTTTGAGTGTTACTATTTTTCCCTGAGTAATTGTTGCTTTTGCTGAATCATGCTCATGACTATGACTTCTACTGTCATCCTGTACCATTTCCTTCGCTTAGTAAGCACACCTGAACCCACTTCACTGTTTTTGAGTGTTAATCCTTTTTTGCCAAGTTGTTGTTGTTTCTGCTAAGTTGTCATTGAGTCATTACTATATTGTGCTATTGTTATCATTACCATCCTAAGCTTATTTGTGCCCTGCCACGGTGGTCTAGTGGCTATGGTGCTCTGCTGCTGATCCGAGGGTCGCGAGATCGAATCCCGGCCGCGGCGGCTGTATTTCGATGGAGGCGAAATGCTGAGGCCTGTGTGCTGTGCGATGTCAGTGTGCGTTAATCCCAGGTGGTCAAAATTTCCGGAGCCCTCCACTACGGCATCTGTCATAATCATACCTGGTTTTCGGACATAAAACCCCATAAATCAATCAAATCAAGCTTATTTGTACCGATTAAACGATCAGTAATTCTATATCCTTAGACATGTGGGGTTTTTATACCCATATCTCACTTTCTCTTGACTTAAAACTTAATGACTATCATGGTAGTGAAGTACTATTTATATACCTTACATAAATAGTTATGGATGGAAATGTAACCTTATGGAGGCTTGTAATGATAATTGATCTTCAGTTCTTCAATTGAACACCTGGGCTTTCTTGATGCATTTCACCACGTTACTGTGCTCATTGTCATGATTTAATTACTGTCATGATCATGTATTACTATATATATTTGCCATGTAATTACCATTTGATGGATATAGGATGTTATGGGTTTGTAAAAAATCTTACTAAGCTATCAATTATTTTTAGATATTTTTTGAGTTTTTTCCCCTCCAATTTTTTGCTCATTTTTTAAAGATCACCTCAAAACGAGACATAACGCTTTAATCATAAAATGGGGTTTGGGCCTATCACATCTGTCATGCAAAAATGAGTCAGTTGCTGGGCTCCCGTATGGGAGAAGCCAGCAAAGAAATACTGCTTGTGGATGCTAGTCGAGGGGAAGAGGGAGATTTTATGTCAGCAATGAAACTCCTTGTAGTGGCATCGTAAAATCACAGTTCTACTTTAACTCCTCTAATATTAAGCTGATATGAAAAAGTTTTTTAGACAAAAGATTTCCTATTTGGCACTTTATGGCTTTCATTATATAACAATAGTTTGTGTTACTGTGCATTTAGTCTCAAATGGAATTATGGAGGGGATGCCACTGTGATATCCATGAAACTCAGCTCAGAAGGACTGTTAGTTCTTCCTATCTGTTTGTCTTAGAAACGGCTGTTTCAGGATGCTTAAGTTTACAAGCAGTATAGAATGTGTGTCATACGTAATACTGTTTTCCCAGCAAATGGTGTGGCTGTAGCATGGCATGCATTTCGTTTCAGTGATACTAATGAAGTGATGCATACACTTCAAACATTGAAGCAGCTTTTAATCAGGTGTAAAGTTTGCTCAGCTTTGGCTCAGATGCAGCCAAAAATATTACAAGCATGATTACATCATCTGCTTTCCTGAAAATGACTAATCTGCCCAAACCTTATAGGTTTTGCTTAAGCGGCTTGTCATTTGCATCTATTCTCTCTTTTCTTGCAGATTGTGTACTGGGAAGACAGAGATATCTTCATTGAACAGCAGTTGATCACAGTCAATGATGGTTTTGTTCGAGCAGTGTGCATGGTAAAAATGACACTTGTGGATGGAGCACTGAATGATTTGCTGGCATCTCTGGATGTTGACCCAACGTCCAAGCCGACACCAGTTCCTCGTGATATTCAGCTCTTTATTGACTATAATCGTGCCAGCAGCACAAAGCTAAATGCCGAGAGAGATAGACTTCTAAACATTCAGCGTTCAGAGTAAAATTGTTGGAAAACAGTCTGGACTTCTTGAAACTTTTCTTATATGTAGTAGTCGAAAAAAAAACATAAAACAAGCGAGAGAGAGAGAGAGATAGAAAGAAACTGTAGCATCCACACTATCACCTTACGGGCTTTGTGTCGTTTGTGGGACCTTGACTCTTGGCTCTGCAAATGCCTATGTGTTGTTCTGAATGTGTTGTACTTAACACCATACTACAAACAGTATCGAAATAACAGAGTCAGCTGCACTGTCATGAATAGG
Organism: Hyalomma asiaticum; assembly: GCA_013339685.2. Lineage (NCBI taxonomy): Eukaryota > Metazoa > Arthropoda > Arachnida > Ixodida > Ixodidae > Hyalomma > Hyalomma asiaticum. Next base: position 50,427,511 of record CM023483.1, on the reverse strand, counting down.
CTGCAGTTGTACAACACATTTCTTAAGTTGCATACTATGCTTTCTTCATAATGATCAGATTCTGGCAGCAGCTGCCGCTCTCTGTATTTTACAGGGGAGGCCACACCCTCTATAGTTTACAGGGGGTGTCACACCCTCCTGTAAACTTCGCTATTCAACCAACCCACCCCCACACCACGACATCCTCTATTACAGAGGAGGTCGTGCCCCACACATACACTTGAAAAAAAAGTTGGACCATCTCCCCGAAGGGAACCCTGATGGGATGCGAAGCAGCAGCGTTGCGCACGGGTGGCGTCACGGGTTGAACGGCGCTAACGCGGGTGCTGGAAGAACAGTTTGAAGCGAAACTCGGTGTAGCGTTTACTGGTGTAAACGTTTGCTTGAAACGCAGACACGGGAGGCGAGCGGGCGTTGGAGCCGGCAGCTGCAGGCGCTCCGGCGGGTGCGGGAGAGAGTGACGTACGCGCGCACCTGCGAGGGAAGCGTGCGAGGGGAGCGTGACGTAAACGCACAGCTGCGGCGTGACCTTGGCATCGCTCCAACACCTGCGCCGAGGGAAGCGCGTTGCCTCGCGTCTGTGCGGACGGAGGGACAGCGTTACACAGGCTAGTCAAAGAGCTGCTTCGCATCTAAAAGTTTTTTTTCCCAAGGACCACTGCAATGAAATGGCTGCAAAAGCTGCACATCATAGCTTGCGACAGTATGAAAGAAGAGATTTGGGACGTTGAAAATAATCAACGAAACAGCAGACGTATGTAAGCAGAGTTTCATTTCGTTTCGCACTATGAAACAACATATTGATGCGCAGGAACTCTTCTGGGAGCACAGAACTCGAAGACACCGAGGGACACTGTCACTTCAGAAACGCCGCTGGCAATGCTACGATAACACGGCAAACGTAAGGTGGCAGCACGGGGGCTTCAAAGCGCTCACCGGAGGGGAGGAGCACATAGCAATACATGTGCATAACCTGATGCATTTTTTAAGCCTTGCGTCAGGTGGTGTCGCCCTAAGAAGTGGATGTATATCGCGACTTTTTGATCGTAATAACAGTGCTTAAAAATTACACCATCTCCCGCTAAAGGGAACCATGTGTGGATGCGAAGCAGCGGGGAGATGGTGTAATTTTATGGAGAGGACGAATGAGAATGTATAAGGGAGAGAACGCGGTGGTTGCGTGAGGGCCCGAGCGCTCATCGCGGCGCTGCACAGGAGAATGAGGCGTAATAAAACTGCTTCTTGGGCTAGTTGGTTCATTATAAAGTGCAAATGCTTACAGGGCGCAAATTGAACAAACATAAGAGAGGGACACACACAAAGCGCCACTACCAACTGATTTATTCAGGACAGAAGAAAGGGGTGTCTATTTATACTAAAGCACATGCGCAACACAGGGCAATGATACTACAAAGCAAGTATGCCAATCATTTCAAATGCATGCGGAACAGATGCATCTCAGCATCAAACAACGATATGGAGGTATCACTTACGCACTTATCTCCTTTCATTTTTATGAAGTGAGCTTCCAAAAGTTCTCTAGCCGTTTTATTAGTGCTCCTACCAAGTATGGCGACGCGCCTAAAATGCGGTTCACACGCACAGGCTCTACAATGCACGCTAAGATGAAATTCCCCTAAGTTGTGGAAAGTCATATGTGGGCCAAACTGGCAGGTGCCTGAACGTTCGACTGAGAGAGCACTTGAACAGATTAAATAAGATGGACGGTGCGCATCTTAGCGTGCATTGTAGAGCCTGTGCGTGTGAACCGCATTTTAGGCGCGTCGCCATACTTGGTAGGAGCACTAATAAAACGGCTAGAGAACTTTTGGAAGCTCACTTCATAAAAATGAAAGGAGATAAGTGCGTAAGTGATACCTCCATATCGTTGTTTGATGCTGAGATGCATCTGTTCCGCATGCATTTGAAATGATTGGCATACTTGCTTTGTAGTATCATTGCCCTGTGTTGCGCATGTGCTTTAGTATAAATAGACACCCCTTTCTTCTGTCCTGAATAAATCAGTTGGTAGTGGCGCTTTGTGTGTGTCCCTCTCTTATGTTTGTTCAATTTGCGCCCTGTAAGCATTTGCACTTTAGAATGAGGCGCGCGCGCTCCGTCATTTTTGTACCGCGGAACTACCGTGGCGCTTCCAACGGAGTATGCAGCTGTTGCACCACCTGTCGTGCGCGCCGCTTCGTAGAGTAGAGGATTCCTAGAGGAAAGGGGGGAGCGTAGGAGAGGATAGAGAGAGGGGGAGGGGACGCGGGACGGAAGGAGGGACGGACAAAGTCCCCGCCATAAGCTGCTTCGCATCTAATAACCATTTTACGTGCTCCCCCAAGCACTTCCATTTGTATCAGTCATTTCAGAAGGAGGACGGTGCTGTCGGCTTGTTGAAGCTTCTGCTGTTTTGAGGAACTACAAGCAGCTGGCCGCGTGTTTGCGAGAAGTAACGAAAGGAAAGTACAGGGGCTCTGTAAATGAAGGATCGGATAGGCACCTTCAACGTTCGAGGATTACTTCACGTTAAAGTTGATACATAGGGTCCTTAATGACATGGAAAACGGGGAATTGTCAGGAAACTCGGACACCTGTGAGAATGTGGGGGACTTGTCGGGAAAGTACTGAATAGCCTGGCTGGGTCAGGAAAATTCACATACGGCTGTCCGAGCTACCGTCGCGGAAACATTCATAATTAGGCCTGTGTATTCGATCGAATATTGCAGTATTCGAGTTTTTTTCAACGCGAATTTAAAATTTCCAGAATTTCGATATGTTAGAAGTAGCATTTTCCCGTATGTAATCCGCCTGGAAAGGTAGTTTCGCTGCATAGCCGTTTTATGTTGCCGTGAAATCAGCTTTTCAAGGAAATCCACATTGCCGTGAAGCCACGCTTTATGGTGAAATGTGCATGTTTGCACCCTGACTAAATTTTTAACACGAAAGTGCTTCATGCCGGGTTCCTCCAAGAAATCAGTGATGTACTTCCGTAACGGAAGTGGATCTCTGTAAAAACGAATGTACTATCGTGAGCAATATGAAAGGGAACACAGGAACGCGTAGCAGCCTCGAAATCGACGCGGAGCCATATGCGGATGCAGTAGCGCACCCCTGGGGATTTCTGTCAGGGGGGGGGGGGGGGGTTCAAATTTTCACGAAGGGCATACGACTGGCGCACCTTGAGCAATACGTCATTTCCTTGCTTCAGCTGGAGGAATCGTAAAGCAAATAAAATGCCAAATAATAGTAACATGAATGATGATGATTATTCTTATTATTGTTTTCGGCGTTTTGCAGAGACATTAGCGCCACATTCTTCTAGGACATAGGAGCAGTTACAGAGGGAGAGGGGGTTACGTCGGCCTCAGGGGGGGGGGGGGGGGTTGCTTCGATGGTACCACCATCTCGGATCGATAGACGGAGCGAAGCAGATTGTCGCGCTAATTCGCGCCGGTAGTCAGCGCTTCGGTAGTGTTCGCACGTCAACCAGCCATCCTACCCATACCACAACCTCCGCGGAAGTTAGGGGCGTGGCGGCGTCGTGACGGTGCGTTCCTCGGGCGGAGTACGAACGCGGCCGCTATAAAATTTGTCTTGCATGGACAGGTGTGTTGCGACGCGCACTGCTCCAGGAACGCAGCGACGGACGTCGACAAGCCGGTGATTGGCCTTTCGCCGCAGTGGGTTGTGTTTTCAAAAAAAAAAAAAAACGGTACGCTGGCAACCTGTTCGGTTTCGCTTGCAAGGTGTCACCGTTAGCGGACGCTCCTTGTTATGGCAGGTTTGCGCAGGCCTCTGGCGCGTGCAATCAATTCAGTGTCTCCGGAGCAGTGTGACTCGTTCGAGAATTTTCGCTCTTGTACAACTGTCGAGGATCGCTGTGCCGTGTCGAGGTGCCGTAGATCTCTACATGTAACGTGTTCACAGCACCCAACCCCGCCCCTCTCCCGCCAGCACCCATCTCCCGCCCCTCGATTGCCGCCTATGCATTCCACAACTTCACGAAGACAGATTTCACGTTCGTGTTACACCGATTCCTGACAGAGGGATCAGCCGCATTTTCTTTAATGTCTTAAAGTGGGCTCTATGTTCTAAGGTGGTAAACACATCTTTAAATCTTGCCGTATGTGAATGCTTATAACTTGCACTCTACTGCTATTGAAATCCTGCTGTGTATTTGAATTAGGCTTTGAAATTATTCTGTATGTATCACCATTTGCTGCCACATTGCTTCGGACAAAAAAAATAAATAAGAAATACTGTTCACATCAGCCTAGTTGCTCGATCCCCGTTTGTGTATCGTTAGCTCTTGAAAGGAGCACATTTCACTGAATAAAGCGTAGCCTGTGTGTGTCGTTATCTGTGTGTTGTAGTTTTTTACCTGGAAGGGAGTACCTTCTCTTACTGCATCTACAGGCCAGATAGTCTATGTATAGAAAACTTCCATTGTTTATTGGGTAAGAATCTACGGCATCTTATGAAAGGAATCTCTGCGACGGCTTTGTGTATGTGCGTGCACAAGTAAAGGATGTTTTCGTATAAAGGACAAATATAAACGAAGTTATTCTTAAGACATCTGATAACTGTTCAAACTATTAATTTAAAAATCACTGGACTCCTATGAACATTTGCATCTAACCAAAATTATCTTCACACATGACACATACCTAATCACAACCTTTTGCCGAAGCCCGTGAAGTCTCTCCTATTGCCGCAACCACGCCAAATGGCACTCAGTTCCCCGACACAAGTTTACTCACGCCGATAAATAGGCTAACTGTTCTGTTCGTAACTGCACAGGAGTTATAGCTTTTATTGCATCGTAGAGCAGTATAGTTCGCAGTTTATCCGAGTGCCGTGCCTTCCTTTTTATTGCGATAGCAATTATATGGACAGTCTCGGCTGGTTTTTGCCGTCCCCGTCGCCGCCGTCGTCATGAACCGTATATGTATAAGTATGTATATATACATATCTAAAGGTCCCAAAGAAAAATAATCCAGATAAGTGCTTCCGAAGCGCGGAATCGAACCTGGAACCTCTCGTTCAGCAGCGCGTGGCGCTAACCACTACGCCACAAAGAGCAGATCCTTCAGGGAGCTAACGGCGAGCCTTATGTACACACCCTTTACCGTTGGCGAGACTCAGAGACGGCAGGTGCTTACAAGCGTTTCTTCATTACCAGCGAGACGGCGCGAGGAGCGCAACGGGCGCATCTAAAATTCGTCGGCCAGCTCGCTCGCTTCTTATTATATTTGCGCAGGGAGAACTTTGCCCTTCCGCTGTCTGCTCGCGCGGTTGTCTCGTGGTGAGAGGAAGAGGGATGCTTCGAGCTTTCACCGTAATGTCCGCGCTGATGTTACGGGAGCGTACGAAAGTCACTCGAGCTCAAGGGACGCCGCTAAACGAACAAACAGAAGACGAGCGCGAACTATCAAGTGTCACAGCTCGACACTTGAAGCACGCTAGTTTCCTTCGCTGATTCGGCCGCCTTTGCAACAGGAGCGCTGTTCAAACTGAGAGTATCCATTGTGACAGCTTATTCGCGCTCGTTCGGTGTATATCTGTGCGTTCGTTTCGTGCGTGCTTCACTTGATAGTTCGCGCTCATCTTCTGTTTGTTCATTTAGCGGCCTCCCCTAGCTTTGTATGTGTAGCTTTGTGACACACAACGTATAAAGCCCTTCGTACCAGCACCCGCTGCCCACGGGAGGCGCTCACTTAGCAAGTGCATGTTTGCTACAATTAATATTGCTCCTGAAGCTGCGAGCCTCACTTCGTATAGCATTACAGTTTCTTGCTATCGCATTCATTGCCTCGCCCTTGCGGCGAAACTGTGACTTTTTTACCCATGAAGGGTTCTATTCTGGTACGCAGAGTTTGCCAAGCGAGCTTAGTGGTTGGGGGTATGCCTAGAATTGCCGAAAAAAACCTGGAGAAGTCAGGGAATTTAGAAGATTCAAATACGTAGACACCCTGGTGCCGCTCGTATTTTCGTGTTTGAAACTGAACTCCGCCTTACAGAAACTATTTGATTCGAGCAAGCCTCTCGCACCTAGTGGGTATTTATACTGAACATATTTTAGCCTCAAAGTAACAAACACACACACGCACGCAACAGGGAAGAGCACAGAGTGGAACAGAGTGTTTCGAATTGCCACTCGTCTTGTCGCTGTGTTCCTCCCCCTGTTGTATGTGTTTTACTTTGCTGCCAAAATAGGTCTTGGAGTATAATATAGTTTCCACGAAGCAAAATAAAAGAGGTCAGGGCTGTCTAAGGGTTAGTGTGCTTCAACATATCGCTTTACTCACACCTGCACAATGAGGCACGATAAGGAGCGGCTGAACTCGATATTTCAAGAGCCCACCAAACCTGAGGGACAATTTCTACGTCTGCACAACCACGGCACAGCAGGCCGTGTATTTCGTTCGTCCGAAGGCATTCGCTCTCCGCGATGCTATGGCGTGGTCGACGCAGTGCTTTTTCTCGTTGAATAGCAGGTATCCATCCCAGACATGAAAAAACATGACAAAGATTGGCTAGTTTCTCACAGGAAGTGAGGGCAGCTTATACGTACCCAGTTTTTCGGCTGATTTCGGAGCGCCTACCGCTGCACCTGGGCATGCTCACGTACGCTGCAAACAAGTGCGATGAATATTCTATAAGAACGCTAGAGGGAGAGTTGCCCACTTGTTCAGGGGTGAGAAGGAGGAGAGACTGAGAAGGCTTCTGCCTAGTTGCTAAGCTAGTTGAAATTACGTTGGATATATCTGTCTGTTACGTCGGAGAGGTCATTCTCGTTTCTCCGTGGTGTACAAGGAAGGTTATTACGTTCCGTCAGGGTCTATTACCTTTGAATGCGCTGCGTGCGTTATTCCTGCTCACCAATACGTCGCCACGATTTCTTTGATCACACGAGCCGCAAAACGACCACAAGAAATCTGACTCTGTTGACCCCGGTATTCACCGTGGGCGCGTTCACATCCCCATTGTCCTCGAGCTTTGCTGCTTAGGCGCTGGCCTCCCCGACTTGCTACCGTAACGAGGCTTTGATTGTTGAGTACGCGACGGCTTTTGGGGCGAGTTGAAGCGGCTTACGTTTATAGGTGCGGTTCACTTTTTGACTACCCGGGTGCGCCTGCACTTGCGCCGCTTCGAAGTGTTGGCCCAAGCCGTGACATATATAATTTTTTGTACTGTTTATTTTGCAGCGGTTCTATTTGCAGCGTAGCGGCACACGGCTTGTGAGAACGGATGGCCCCACCCTCGTTGTTATCTGCTAAAGCCGCCGCTCCGTCCGACGACGGTCGTGTATCGCTAAATGAACTGCAATAGAGCGGCGAGTTCTGTGATTTTCTATGTTGATCGATTGCTAAAATGTGAACAAGCGTAAGTCAGCATGGAGATGCAAACGTACCTTGCCGCTGTTACATTATTCACTTGTTTTCGTTGTGCCTTATTCAAGCGGGAGGAATTGGTTATCTCTAGTTAAGCATGGTTTCTAGGTGTCACAGCAGCCAATAAGGCCGCACACGTACTTGGCATGGCTTGGAGATCATTTTACGGGCGTTCGTTTTAGGGGTGTCTGTCAGCAAAATGAAAATTGCTATCCACTTTTCGTGTGTATCAAAACACATCGCCGCTTTCCCGTCAAGAACACTGCGTCACTTTCATACGCAGATGCCATTTGCTATCGGGAGGGGTAGGGTGCGTAATTCTGTTTTAAAAGTAGAGACTTGCTTGACAGATGGTGGCTCTTTTGGGAACAGTAAACAGTACGTGAAGACAACGACCGGACGTGGTGTTGTTGTTCTATAGTGTATCCCTTCCCGCGACGATATCACCCCTCCCAAAATATTTTCTATAGGGGTAGGGGTACAAGCGAAACCACACTCTGCTTGCTTATTTATTTTCTCAGGCTGCTTCCAGTCCCAGCATGAACTCTTGCAAGAAGGAATTTGAACACAAGACATATACATATTATAGAAGGCCTATGCATTTACTCGGGGTTCACAAAATGAGACTGAATGGTAAGATACTCATCATAGAATGATGACACGATACTAACCCACTGCAGTGTTCCCAGTAACGATGTTACGGTTGCGGCACATCATACTGCATGCGCTCGATTAATTTTTGTGGTATATAAAAGGTGCATACATTATACGTATACATGTGTAGCTCTGGCGCAGGTAGTATATGCACTTTCCGACTTCATTGTTAGTTACGGCGTGAACTTAGACAAACACGACTAGGAAGGCAAACGAAGACAAGTCTCCGCTCGCCTTCTCCGCCGTCCTTGTCTAACTCCCTGCTCAAAATCGCAATGGATCCTCACCAAGAAACTAGCCCGGTCACAGATTTTGCTGCTTCCCTACTTCATTTTGCTGTAGTCCATATGGACAACTGCAAACCGGTTTGGAACACCCCACTATCTTTATTTCTTGCACATTATGAAATAAAAGGACAACGGAGGTACTAAGTCTTGTAATAATACGCAACCCTCACGCTATTCCGTACAGCGTTCCCTCCACCACACGCGGAACTAAACAGTGAAGGTGCGGCCGCTTGGCGCCAGCTGTTCCCCAGCCTTGCACTCCGCAACTCTTTCTACCCAACCCGATAATCCGATAGACGTACTTTTTGTGGACGACGCCCTAACCTCTACTCCACTACATAGGAGAGACTCCGGCCACCCATATTACCTATCGCACACAACGCCTCCACATCCCCGTAAAATGGCGCTTTTTCCAGCACAGCCTTCGATCACCGGAAACAGCTGATTGAACGGGCCAGCCAGATTGCAGCAGCAAATGGAATCCTGGACTGGGACTTCACCATCTGGGACAGCATATAAGGAAAACTCGCAAATAAAGTTTTCTAATAGTGACTGATGGGGTTTTGCCTGTCAAAACCAGCTACGGTTACGGGGCATGCATTCTGTATAGTGGAGGGTCGTAAAGTAGTTTTGACCACCTTGGGTTAACTTGCATCTAAATCTAATCACTCGAGCATTTTACTGCATTTCGCCCCATCGAAGTGCGGTCGCCGTGGCTGTGATTCGATCCCGCGACTTCGAGCTTCGCAAACCAACACCCAGCCGCTAAGCTACCACCACTACTACTGCTATTATTCGTAAACTTCCTTGTCACGGCTATGACACATTCTTCTTGAGAGGTTAACGCCAAGAATGCTGAATTATTTTTAAGCAGTCATGCAGCAAAGTATACAAAATTATGGGCGACATACACAGCTTCGGCCTACTGAAGAAAGATATGGACTTTCCGTAGTTTTATGCATCCATGGATTGAATATCCAACTACGAGAGTAGGTGCGTGCCATCCCTACAGGGCGAGTAAATACCCATAGTCGCACCGCATGTTTAACCATTTCTGCAACATTTCATAGATGTATGCAGCAGCATTCTGTGCTACCTTCAAACGCTGTTGCACTCGTGCAAGGCACCCGGAGGGTTTGTTAGTCTTTACAGAGGTTGCGATAGCGTGTTTGGGATGAGGCGCATGGTCCCGAAAGTGTTATCGCAACCGCTGTTACACAACCAATGTTTGCGAAATCAGCAATTGCGCTTGCTGCTCGGCAGTGCTGTTGTTGCTTTCTGACGTCCGCTTGCAGCATTATGACGCCTACCTAAACAGTCTGAAGCCGAGTTTAGTGGTTCCTTCTGTATCTGGTGTTCTCAGCCATTTTTTTTCTTTTATTTTTTTTTTTTTAGACACTGAGTTGCTTCGAAGAACAACGCTGAATACACTGCATCTTTAAGTGTACTCTAACAGGACAAAGTTGAATAGACAAGCTTCACTTCTCGAAGGTTACACTTCTTATAATAAGGAAAAACTTTTAACTTTCCCGGCTAGAAAAGCAACATGTATGGCTTAGACATGATAATTCTCCGCACCTAGTGTCACCGTATGTTTACGTTTCAAACGGAAAAGCGGGGCGCTAAAGAACGACACACAAAAAAGGAGGTTACAAACAGGACTGGCGCTCAACTTTCAACTGACGTTTATTGAGGCAACGCCAAATTTATGCACACAGCCGCCATAGATAATCTCGGTCATGATAGAGTCCTCAGATAACAAACCGCCACACCACCCCCAGAATCACCGCATCATGCCCACATGCCCAAGCAGAAACAAGTAGAGGTGCCACTGAAGGGGAGGGAAACATGCAGCCACAACCTCACGCAACCACATGTCAACGCATTATTTGTGCGCAGGTAGAGGCTGAACGCGGACAGGATTTGAAAATACTGACAAATGGCAACTGGCATTAGGAGGTAGTGCTCGAGTCCCAGCGCCTCTATTGTCGCTTATATATAGTCGCTCCTTGATTGCTACTGCACGTAACTTCGGAAATCACTTTTGTAAATTATATAAAATCAGTTTAGTCGAATTACTCCTTCACTTTGAATATGCATCTCAATCTGAAAATATAAATCACAATATTAGTCAAGGAAAAAGAAGCCTACCTAGACGAAGACTGTAAAAGCAAATAAATCTAGGCTGATGGAACGACCGCAGCTGTCCTGCTGTGGAATCAATCAATCAATCAATCAATCAATCAATCAATCAATCAATCAATCAATCAAGTTATTTATTTATTTATTTATTTGTTTGTTTATTTATTTATTTATTTATTTTCCACTTCGAGAAGAAGTGGAGGGCGTCAGAAGCAGGTACAGCTTCTGATCCGTCTACGCTATATTAAGAACTTCAGCAGTGAAGCAGAGCGAAATAGAACTTGCTTACAGTCGGGTGAAGGTACTGATGCGAAAATTCACACATACATGCAGCAAAATGATACCAGAAAGCAAACACAAATCGACAGTACAGTAAAAAAAAAAAGCGCATATAGACATATGGGGAAATGAAAACAAAGTTGGCGGACGTGTAAGATTCGCCTTTAAGGGCGTCGTGAATGGTATCCTGAAAATATTGTTACGTGACGCTTAAGGACGCTGACCTGCAGGGGGATGTGCGGTTACAGGGATTGCGAAGACACCCGACAAAGAAGACGATGATGTACCTGCAAGTCACATCACGTTCACCCCATGTACATCATCGTCTTCTTTCTTCGGTGCCTTCCAGAACCCTGTAATCGCACATACCACTGCAGGTCAGCGTCCTTAACAAGTAACAATATTGTGCGATTTGTGTACTCGGAGTCCTGGCCCTCCAATCTTGGCGCGCCCTCAGAGATTATGGGAAAACAAGCGCTCCAGCCTTGCTTCCACACGGCGGCGCCACACGGGGTGCAACTTCTCCTTTAGAGTTCATATAAACCTATTTTTTTACAGCAAACTAAAGTTAACAAGATGTCGACTTTTTTTTTTAAATGTCTTCGGTTGACATCACTGAATATTGTCTATGCCGGCCTCTGGTATATGGTCGTTTCGGGTGCGCAGAAACGCTATCATTGTGCCGAAACATTTCGGAATCAGCAGCCGAATGCTTATTGAAGCAGTGAAAATTACAAGTGGGCAGTTCTATTTGCTTTTCACGACCTCTCAAGAGCGGAACGCTATAGTGCCATTGGGCACCGTTCGCTTCGCCTCCTCGTAGAACGTCCATTAAAATTAACGTCTTCTCTTAGAATGCTAGAATTATCCGAGTAGCCTCGTAACGGAATGTGTATCGTACATTCCAGTTGCGGTGAGAGCTACCAACATGTGTGTAGGATTTAGTAAAGACTGTTGTTTACAATTTTTCTGACGGATTTCACTTTGAGAAGTTCGATTTTGTCCGCTAAAGTAGCTGCACCGTGGCGGAGGGCTCGCGCGTTCGGATGGTCCGGGAAACGCCGAAACCGACGTTGACGCCGCATTTTCTACGACAGAGGCTCCGTGACACTATCGCGTTAAAACGCTGTGAATTACAACTATGCAGTGGAAAGAAGATGGGGGGGGGCGGGGGAGTAATGCAGTTCAGCCTTCCAGCAAGAAGTGAAGTCAAAGCGGTTGCCTGCAAATCTATTCAGAATACAAAGAAGCGTAAAACTCTTTTTAGCATCGCAGTTATAGTGCGAGGACCCTGTATGTGTTTCATACTGTTGTGCGGTGTTGCAACGTATTATAGTCGGTCGTTTGGGCAATAATAAATGTCAGTAACGGTGAACATATGTTATCGTGTATTACATGCTTGTTAGCCGATCTTAAATAAGAACAATAAGATTGATTCCTTCTCTCGTTTCCTTGAAGTCGTAATATTCTAAGAAGACAAATGGTTGCCAATTTCTAATGGTAATGTCTCGAATGGAGCGCGGTTAAAACGGCAGACACTCGTCTGTCTTGTCAGTATGTTCCATATTTCAGTGTCGTTGATTGAAACGATAAAACAATGACTGAATCATACTTGTTTTATATAATAAATATCGAATGTGCACACATTCATATGCCAATAATATGTGTCTCACAATACTTGTGATTACTACTGACGGCCGTCTGTGCATCTCTGCCCAGCTGACATCGCTGACGACTGTTACGCGACTTAAGCTGTTATTCTGAGCTTACGGTGATGTGGATGTTGTCGATGAGAAGAGAAACGGCTGTTCAAGCTACTTTCTTCCAGGTATTCACTGACCCACAGTCGGTGAAATCTGTTCCGCAGCCGTTTCGATTGCTCGGCGCGGTGGCAGTCGCAGGCGGCATGGACACTTATCTATTTCAGGGTAAATGATTTAGTCTCCTTTGTAGCGTATCCTTCAGATTTCCTTCTCCACATGTTTAACCTGGTGATACGGGTGTTTTAATTGTCAACCCAGAAATTATTTCCGGGTGGCATTCTGCGGTGTCGGAAACAGTGAAAGTCATTTGTTTCACTTGTGAATCGGCTACAGCCCTGTGGGATGTATTGTAAATACATATAATGATGTTTTGACATATGTGTATAATATGAAGATATGTGTAATTTGTGCTGTAGACTATGTTGTCGCAACAATAATTTTGGGGGATGTGCGTTAGAACTTCCCTGCGTGTGGCCCTGGCTCTAAGGATATAAAAAAGTTCGCGCATCTTATCAATTTTATAAATAGTCGTTAAAACAGTATAACCTATAAATTTCATCGGATACTTAACACTCAAGAAAACTTTTAGCCGTTCCTATATGCATGTATTTCTGTTAAGTGCCATCTCCTAAAAAGATGTGTGACTTACGTAGTCACGACAAAGGCGCCTTAAACCGACTTCTGTAATTCGCAGGTGGTAGTACTTTCGCTCATAAACCCCCCTACAGCTGTACAAACGTAACTGCGCCTTGTTTTACTGGCCTAAGCGGGGGAAAAAAAGCTTCTGTGCCGACATTGTGAGGCTCTAGAAAAAAAAGAAAATAAACACACTGTTACTTTCTGCTTAAAGACCGAGGAAGAAAAAAAAAAGACGGGCTAGGAAAAATTTAATATATTAGCTGACACGTGCAACAGCAACCTTTAGAAGTTACTTACTTTAGCTGTTATCTCAATCAGCATAACAAAAAAAAAGCAAAAATTGCATTGCACATGCGCAGTACTAGAGCACCGCTTGCACTTTCTTACACTCTTTGCGACCCAACAGCGTCCCCTAACTTTCCATCTCTTGTTTCGATGGGGGAACGAAGAAAGCTAGGGGAGGCCGCCACGTGAAAATTGTGAAGCCTATAGCGATAGAAAATGTAAGGGAGCGAATCGGTGGAAAACAGGCCCTGGTAAAATGATAGGCAAGAGCGCATTCAAGTGTCACTGAAAGTTACCGCATCAAAACAACCGAGTGCTCCGGCAAATACGTGGGCCTTACCGAGAGGCACCACGCGCATGTCGTTAGGGAAGGTCAGTCTTCCGAGGCTAGCGCAATCAGGGATTTACACGTCCCTCCAACATCGCCCCCCCCCCCCCCCCCGCTCTCTAAATCGAAATATTGGATAAACCCCTGAGCGCAATCACGTGACACCGCATCCTAGCCATTTTTTTCTTTTCCTTTCCTCCATGCTTGTTTCATGTACAACATATTGACCATAATACTCCACAGTAATTGGAGCGCTCAAGCGCTTAGATGTGGAAATGTGGATGAGCATAACTGGGAGGGGGGGTTGTAAACTATCTCTTATACATATACCGTACCTCAGTCGGCTCCGTAAGTGACGTTTACGTCACCATTTATTTGACACAAGGAACGCCTTTTCGGGGCGACAATAGGCGAATCAGAAAACGTGCGACTTTAGTGTCCTGTCTTATTCGGATGGGCGGTCAGCGACGTGCTCAAGCGAGATTTCGCATAGAGGCACTACACCTCGACTATTAACATTCCGGATATACTAATGAATAAGGGGCATCAAGTTGCGAGGGAGCTCACCCTAGAAGCTGCACGTATGAGCTGCAAACTGTGCAGCTACATGCAGAAACTGTGATCCTGAAGCCAGCAAAGGAATAATAACATCGCCGCTCCTATATGACGTGTGGAGAGGCCGCTGGGTAGCAAGCATTAGGCGATCAGGGAACTTTAAAATCAGTCGATAAAGTCACACTTAGCTTCACGCGAATAGTTTTTCACCGCTTTCCTTCTTTCTTTTTAAAGCGAAGCGTTGTTTAAGAGACGTCTCGGGCTTTTGTGACGGTGGCTCCCTCTTATGTCCTGCAGAACGGCTCTCATGCAGTAGGAAAACATTCGCATAACGAAGCGGTTAAAATGTGGGCCAATCTGTCACGGACGCGTCGGCGGTCGGTTCTATCCTTTGAATAATCGTGCAATCAAACTAGGAAGGAGATGTCCTCACTCCAAGGATGGTAAGAACGTCCTTTGAGGGAATCAGTGCACGGGAAGTTGTTCACAACTATCGCGAGCAAGCAAGGCGAACGGGCGCATCAATTGCTACGCAAGACGTGGTGCTATAACTGCAATGAAAGAATCGCCAACGACTTCTGCCATCGGTGGTAAATTCTGCAAAGCTGAGCGTTTATTAGGCATTAAAACGTTTTTCCATAACAGGACACTGTGTGCTATAGACCTCGTATAAGCGTGCACCGTATAGCACTATGAAAGACGCGCAGTAAATTTCGATGACGAGCGCGCGCTCTATAACTTCTATCTTCGCCGTGGCCCATGCCATGGCATCCGCCTTTCTCTCTTACGCCACGCGGTTTCAAACACCTGGCGGTGTTCTTCCATCGATGTCACGAAGGCACATAGCTGCGACAGCCATGAGACAGCCGACTATATACTGTTCGCTTATTTTATTCCTGCGTCGTTGGCGTAAACTGTCGCGCGCACAGATGCTCTGGACCCCTCCTGCATCCGCCCTACTGAGTGTGGCCCAGGCGGAGAGCATTCCAGATTTAAAAAAAAGAAAAGAAGAAGAAGTAGAAAAGAAAGGAAAATGGAAATAAGAAAAGCTGTAGGAATTGCGGCGAAAGGATGCGTGGTAATTGTGGGAAACGTTCCGAAAATTTCGATGCTGTAGCCTGAATGTTTGAAGTGTGTATCATTCTGCGAGGCAGTGGCGCCCAGGAACACGGTAATATGGAAGGCCAGGTTCATTTGCCAAATGAGATACGCCTTAATATGAGCTTCGAACACTGTAATTCTTTTTCCGTGGGCGTTGTATGCGCTTTTCTCGTGTCGTTTAGCACGTGTGCTCGCTCTGTTACTAAACTACATAAAGCATACGTCGTTTTTGGAAAACAATAAAGCAATAGATAGCTTTTAGAGATAGAGTGGTGACAGAGTGGTCTCTGTGCTTTTATTTATTTATTTATTTATTTATTTATTTATTTATTTATTTATTATTTATCGATTTATTGCCAGACAGGGAGGCAGAAATTCATGCTAATAAATGTTGCTCTATTGTATTTGCGCATTAAAGTATTTCATATATCCACTTGACGAACCCGCTGAGGTATAGCTTGGTGGATGGCGTCCCCTGCCGAGGCTGCGGTTTGGATCGGCGCCGCGACATCATTTCGATGGGAGCGAAATGAAAAGATCAAACGTCTGCTTATATTTCCATTTGCATTAGGGAACCACAGCAGGTTAGATGTAATTAGGAGTCCCCACTATAACATACTTCATAATCACAGCCGCCGTTTTAGCAAGTAAAGCACTTGCTTTACGTTTGCTTGCTTAGCGTTTATTTTAACAGCTACATACAGGTGCCAACGTGTGAGGTGTATGTGATAACTTAATTTGCTTTCGGTTGCTTCAAACGCGTGACTTGCGAGTCAAAAAAGCTGTGCCTTACGGTTTTGTCATTAACGAAAAGGTGCAAATGCGCAATCGCGTCTCCAGTTACTTCGAATGCAAGGTCATTCGCATCCAGCTAGTGAGGAGCTGTCTCGTACTCCCCCGGTTAGGAAACTTGGGTGCGTAATGTACGCCCGCTTATGCCGTTATGCATTCTGCTTTTATATTCACATTTTCCTTTATCCCCCCCACCCGCTGTGATATACCCTCACACGTTTGCAGTCGTACGTGGCTTGCGTAGCTGCTGTAGCAATAAAGGTAACCAGAGACGCTAGTGTATAGTAATAACCCCACCGAACTATGATATCAAACGCTGCGAAAGCAAGAATCTGCAAGCTCTTTTACATGGCATTGCCAAGTTCTACAGCGAACGCAATGTATATTAGTGCGTCACAGCATAAAACGGAGTGAATATCATGCACGCATAACTATGCGCTCATACTATAGAGTAGTAATCATACATCCTCTGTGCTGCACATTCTAACGGAGTTTTCTTTCTTTTTTCTTTTTTTATCCCGCTTAATTTTGCTAGTGAATGCTTGCTTGGCTGGTAACGGCTGCTCACCGTATTATGCGTTCGCTCGCGCTTATTTTCTCACACGTGCACTACTGTTTCGCCGTGAGTGCTCCCAAAGCGAGGTCACATGAGTAGTACATGCGTATCTTGCCACCTCTCCACACATTCGCCCGCGCAGCCCGTGTAACGCGATCGTGCGCTGCTATTACCGCTATATTCTGGCGAACTTTGTTGCGCCGTATGTGTCCGCCCACATCCGAAAGCGTCACCGTGTTGTGGACAGCGGCGCATGATTTAATCGCGTGCGACCTTTAGCTGGATGTGCACGCGTTCGGCGCAGAGTGAAGCCAGTGGAGCCGTCCTCGCATTCGATCCCTTCGCCCTCCTGCCGTCCTCATTGCCGCTTCCGTTTCTGTAGCGCGTCGGTGATTGCGTCACTTGTGCGCTCTACCCTCTCCCGGACGTGGGTCCGAACGGCGGAGGGAGCTACGGCACAAGCTGCAGCGCCCGCCCCGCTCGGGGTTCTTGAGGCTCTCGGCTCGGCACACCGTCCGGTCGAGTGACATGCGCGAAGAGCACCGCGCTGCCGGTACAAGAAAGGGCAGCACCGAGAGAACAACAGCAAAATTCCGCCGAAGACTCCTGCAATTTCGAGAAGACATCAGATTATCGTGGACCACCACCGTTGTCACTTTCTGCCATGGCAGACTTATCCAAGAAGCGTTCACGGGAATGTGCTCTGCATTCTCTACGAAGTTCGTCGCTTTATTACTAAGGTACGTACTGCCCTTTGTTCTTTCACGTATGCGTAAAATAATGAAACAGTACCACGGATTTCGAAAGATGCGGTTATATATGTTTGTTCTCGTGTCGTGAGTCATGGCAGGTCTATTCTTATGGGGTAATTATTTGCGGAAGCACTGCTGCGGCAGCAGGATGAAAGCTGCTTTCTTTAGCCGGGAACTATGTTCTAACGTAAGACTATACATCTCGGGGTGCGCTCTCTTCTTTATTGCTCGTTTTGTGCCACCTGTTGCTTGCGGCTGTAAAATGTGGGTCATTGTGAGTATCGCCTAACAGCCGCATACATATGTGGCTCAGCGTTGTGTGTGTTCGTATCCTTGTGTCTGTGACGAATTGTGTGTTACTCTTGCGCCCAAACCGCTATAGTGTGTGTTGTGACTGGAAGACGAACCTTCACGAAACAAGCGCATGCGCCGCTGTGTTCGGTTTTATTTTTCGGTCAACATTTTGCTGTTGTACCCTTCGCCAACATGAAAACCGAAGATAGTTTTCCTTGCATTGTTTTTACGCTCTATGTGATACGTATGGCAGAGCAGTGCGTCCAACAGTGAAGGTAGCCAGCACGCCTTACTTGAAAAAAACGTTATCGCGGTTTTGATCCTTTGCTCTGGCAAGTTTCGCGAGGCATATAACCGTGCTTTCCCGAGGAAAGCTAGCATAGAGAAACAAACACAGCTACACCACTCGCTGCAGCTATATTTTGGTTAATTACTGAACAGAATTAAGCGATCATCCCGCTGTATCTGCCCAACGACACAGCAAGCGTGCAATGGCTCTCGTGTCTGTGATGTCTGTTTTTTCAGGCGTCATTGTAGGCGAAATTCTGTATCATAAATAATGAAATGGAATTTCTTTAAAGCATAGTACGGACTCTACTACGGGAAAGCAGTTAAGTGTACCTGTTTCTTGCAGTTGAATTTCCGAACCTCGCCGTTTCCATGATTTTTCGTCAGGTGGATGATGTGCTCGTATGGGCGATGTGCACGCTGGTGATTCGTTACTGATTGAACTACTCGTAAATACTTTTATGGTGACCGCGTGTAACGAAAAGTCCCAAAACACTTCAGTCAGAACGTGTCTTTTATATTATATCTGCCAATCAGACACGTACAAATTGCGAAGCAATGTTGGGGCTTAGAATGTGAACGCGATGTGGCTTTAGTGAAGCTTGCGCCGCTGCTCATTACTGCACTGCGACTGCACCGGTGCCATTACAGGTCTTAAATGGTACATTAGAAGGGTTCCAGAAATTTTGGCGCTTCAACTACTTACACAAAAAAGTTGCAAGCTTGAAGAGGTTAGTCGACATGTTTAGCTGACGGTGATATGGGAATTCGGGCTGTTGTTGAAGGAAGGAAATTGATTAAATCGAACTTCTTTATTTTTCGTGGCTCCCATGCACATCGCTGAAGAGAATAAGTATGCTTGAACTATCGCGTTAATCGCATAGCGCATTCGAAGCGCCGCGGGAGTTTAAAGCTTTCAAGCTCCAGTGACTGTTACATTCTGGTGCTAGGCAAGCAGTCGCGGGGTTGATTCTCGAAATGAGGCTGCTGAATTTATTGTTGGCGAGAACAGCGCACCTGAAACCAACTTGTCAAAAATTATTCGATGACCCACCACGGTGGTCTAGTGGCTATGGTACTCAGCTGCTGATCCGAAGGTAGCGCGATCGAATGCCGGCCATAGCGGCTGCATTTCGATGGAGGCGAAATGTTGAAGCCCCTGTATTGTGGAATGCCAGTGCACATTAAAGAACCCTCTGCGGTCGAAATTTCCTGAGCCCTCTACTTCGTCGCCTCTCATAATCATATCGTGGATTTGGGGCGCGAAACCCCAGAAATGCAAAATTCATCCATAAGCGTTTACCGCAGCGTCCATCACAGCTCATAAGTTACACTGAGACAAGTGTCATTTTTTTTCTCGGTATTGAAAAGAAGCTTAACATATTTAGAACACCATAAAATTGCCTCTGCATTCTAACCCGCCCCCCCCCCCCCCTCCATTTTTTTTTTCTTTAAGATACCCGGGAAATGTGTGGTTGCAAATCCTTGTGGCTGAGCTTCTGGCTGCTATACGCAAGCCAGCTGCGTTTTCCTAGCCAAGGGCACTTTCGAGACGCTATCTTTTCATGCCTGTGCATTTCTTGGGAATGTCGACTATGTCTGTTATCTCTCCGCGTCCTGTTTGGATTGTCATTGCGTTGTAATACCTAATCCCAAGATATACCCGAGAGGTCAGCGCTCACTCGCCTTGCAGGGCTACAGTTTCAAAACTGTAGCGCTGCAAGGCGACCGGATTGCTGGAAAACATATTTTTTCCCCTCCTAGAGCAATTTTAAAATTTTAATTGAATTTTATGCACTATCAGCACAAATTCAAGAACTCGTAAACTGCTTTAACACGTTATTTTTCGTGTTTAGCTGCATTTGTTCCGGGGACTCTAGTTTTTATGGATTTAAGATCGTACACCTACCTGCCTACATACAAACCGCCGACAGCTCGATCAGTCGTCGCACTTACGCTTAAGTATGCGTAAAATTGATTGATTGATTTCTGGCGTTTTACGACCCAAAACCACGCTATGATTATGAGAAGCGCGGTTGTGGACGGCTTCGGAAATTTCGACCACCTGGTGTTAACGTGCACTGACATCGCACAGTTCACCGGCTTCAACTTTTCGCCTCCATCAAAATGCAGCAGCCGGGAACTACCAAGCGTAGCAGGCTTTCCCAAATTTTATTTCCTGTTAACATTTCAACTTACGCCGATGATATACGACCCGCCCAGCAGTATGGTGTACAAGAATCAAGTTAATTAAATTTAATTATTAAATTTCTTCAAGAGTTATGAATTGTACGGTATTGAGAAATCAGTCACGATGCCGTGTTATCGAAAGTATCCTTAAACGTTGAAACTAGGTGATAGTTCCCGCAAGATACAGGTGAATGTAGGATATAGCCTAAGCCACTAAAGAAAACTCGTGTTATCGTTCCTCCTGAAGTTTTTGCGCAAAGCAGTTACATTAGTATATAAGAAATATAGAACAATGGTAATGTATACTACGTAACCTTGGTGATACGAACAATTTTTTTTTTTAGACATACAGGACAATTTCTCTCTTTCCCGCTGTTAGTCCTTCTGTTTCGTCTCCGCTCTCACGGAATACTATGTATATCGCGCGTATACGCCAATCCGCCACTTTCTAGTCGGCAAGGCTTTTGTCTGTCTCTTCTTAACATCCATTCTTCGCGTGTCGTTTTCTCTCAAAACGTCACGGCCGGAATATGAACGGTCGTTCGACGTTCACTACAAGCCATGTAGATATCCTTCCGCTTATACAAAAAATAAAATGAAATGAAATAAAATAAGATAAACTTGTTTTAGTGAGAGCACTGCATTTAATCGGCCATCGGCACTGCGTAAAAGCTGCGCAAATAAGCCCCGTTACCATGTAGTTGTAGCGCCTAACGTCTCTATATATATATCAAACAAAGTTCTTCCTCGCTATCGGGATAAATATACTATCAGAAAGACACAGTTACAAACATAGGATTTATTCTGACGTTTCGGCTGGAGGCCAGCCTTATATATATATATATATATATATATATATATATATATATATATATATATATATATATATATATATATATATGTATATATATATATATGTATATATATATATATATATATATATATATGTATGTATGTATGTATGTATGTATGTATGTATGTATGTATGTATGTATGTATGTGTGTGTGTGTGTGTGTGTGCTAGACAGACTTCGGTCAAAATGAGTCCGTAGGCCTTGAACAACAGACAGAAAAGAATCGTTACACACTAATAAGATGTGGTGTTGTTTCCCCGAGTGCTTTATTGTGCGGCTGGCTGAAGGATGTTTTCTCGTTGCGCGAATGTTGACGCGTCAAAGCCAAAGGTCTGCTCCGAGGCTCGTACAAAGGTAGCTGTCGCAGAGGCACAGCTGCGCCCTTGCCCGCGATGCGACAGATGTATGAATGAACAGCGGCAATGCTACGGGAACGATTATCACACTCCGTCGGGAGCGAAATCGTAGCACTCGAAAACGACCTAGCGTAACAAAGAGAGTCGTGCTGAAAACACTAGCGGGAAAATGGATCGTAAATTTTACGCCAGGAGAGAAACGCCAGCGCGCGTGCAGACCTTCTTAATATTTTCTCGCTACTGCACGAAGTTGGCGGCGGAAGTACACTTGCGAAGACATGCGCATATGTCGCTGATCTAAGGTCACGGCAAGCACAGTGCCATGCTGGCTGTCGCGCCTTAATTATTGCCTCTGCGTGCTGCCCAATGTGAGGACCACATTGAAATATCGCCTCGTTGCGCCACACTTCGTGCACGTTCATTATTACCTAAAACTGCAAAATACACGTCATCCGGTCGCACAGCCAGCGCAGATGTTCCAAGCATAGTCCTTCTAAAAGGTAGAACTGGGCTTTGCCCTTCTTACAAAATATGCAGGAGACATTTAACGCGTATGAGTTTAGTGACGGCTTGGTGATGAACTTTTATTCATCGCCAAGAAGCCCAGTGTGTGTGTACATAGGTCGATTGTCACAGAAGTGCGAGTCTGCTCATAAAAACGAAACAAGTCCCTTATAAAGATGAGCCGAAGCGTACGCCGCACATTACCAACTAAGGACATGCAATTAGTCGCTGTTCCTAAAACGGAAAGTGTGAAATCATTGCATATTGCCAGTATTAACGTGGCGGAAACTTCAGGTTCAAGTTCCTTTATTTAACCACATAGATGGAATTTCACATAAGTGGTTGGGACGAGGGAAAAAAAGCTGCATTAAAAACAGCTTGACTAGCCCCACGTCCCCGGTTCACTATGGCAGCCTGGCAGTAAAAGAAAAGTACATTTCAACATCGGTGTCAAATCAGAAAAACACATAATATCCACAGAAAAACATATTTATAAAAACTGAATTTAACTATAAACATATTTAACACAGCATGCTTAAAAGAGAAGTGTTAGAGAGTGTGCGAACATTTTCATAAGAAATCTTGAATTTATTTAACGTCTTCGGCATGCAATAACCTAATGTTTGAAAGCCATAGTTTGTGCGCGGCCGTGGCACATACCATTGTTCCGAATGTTTGTTTTGGCGCGAAGAAGGATTTAGTTGCAAGTTAGCTACACTGTGTATATAGTTGCGATTTTTCACAATATCAGATCCTAAGGAAAGTAATAAAGTGTATTCATATAGCACATTCAATTTAATTACATTATATTTAACGAATAGTTCTGAAGTGTGTGCATTGTATGGTAGGTTTGCAACAGAACGTAGGGCCTTCTTTTGTAGGATAACAAGATTGTTTATGGATTGCTGTGTTCCGTTACCCCAAATTAGGTTACAATAACGTAAATGTGATGAGAAGAACGCCTTAAATATCGAAAGCTTTTGAGCAACTGGCAATATACGCTGACATTTTCTCAGTACGCCCGAGACCTTGCAAAGTTTATTTTGTAAAAGTTCCGTATGGTGATCCCATTTCATATATTCGTGAAACATTACACCTAGAGATTTTGCTGCAGAAGAAAATTCAATTATATTATTATTTAACATGAGATTATAAGAGTGAGTGAGCTCTTAAAGCGGGGATTTAGAGCGAAAAAGAACAGCTTTAGTTTTTGAGCAGTTAATTTGTAAAGAAGTATTAAGTGTCCAGCCATATATTTTGTCTAGTGTCAAGTTAGCTAGATTCAAAATCATGTATATTTGTTCCTGAAAAGAAAGACTTGTATCATCAGCTTAGATTATATATTGCGCTGATCGGTCAGCATTTACAATAGCATTAATAAATATAACAAACAGAAGCGACCCCAATGTGCTGCCTTGGGGAACTCCGTATTTAACAGGTAGCATAGAAGACAGAATTCTGCTTATCGATACACATTGATGTCTGTTAGCTAAGTAGCCTTGGATTAGGCTGAGGGCAACACCACGAACTCCATAGCACTGCAGTTTTCCTATTAATGTTTCATGAATAATTTTATCAAAGGCCTTGGACATATCTAAGAATATACCGAGTGGGAAGTTTCTAGCTTCAATATTTTTAAGAATCAATTCTTTTTGAAACAGTAGAGCACTTTCTGTTGAAAAACATGATCTAAACCCATATTGCGATTTTATGACGGAATGTTTGTCAAAAATGTTTGACAGTCTAAGATGAACAATTTTTTCAAGTGCCTTGGAGAATAGGGGAAGGATTGAAATAGGTCTGTAATTACCGAGAATATTTTTATCTCCACTTTTGCATATTACCGTCACCTTAGCATTTTTCATATTCTGTGGGAAAATGCCAGTTCGTAAGGAAAGATTGTAAATGTATCACACACGGGCTTATAAGATCAATAATGCATTTAATCGGCTCCATTTTTATACCATTTATATCCTCGCTCTTACTCATCTTAAAGTTTCTAAATACTCTTTATACTTCATTTTCATCAGTTGGGTAAAGAAATATTGATTCCTTGAGCGGCACGGGTAAGTGATCAAAGGCGCTATCTTGATGTGAGCTCTCAGTTACAGATGTAAAGTATTCATTGAATTTGTCGGCTAACTCCTTGCCTTTGATAACTTCATTGTCAACTACAAGTTCTTCTAAACTATTTCTGACTATACCTGGAGATATGATGGAGTGCAATTTATTCCACGTTTGTTTGATATCCGTGACTCCCTCAAACATGGTGTAATAATAATTTTGTTTTGCTTGCCGTTGTAACTTAGTGATCAAATTTCTACATTTTTTGAACATCCTCAAAGCATCTAGATTTCGGTTAACTAGGAATGCATGATGTAGCCTATCCTTCCCCTTCATCATTTTTAGGATCTCTGCAGTCATCCAAGGTTTGCGGGCACGCTTTGGTTTTTTAAAAACCTGAAGTGGGAAATGTTTGTTATAAATTAAACTAATAGTTCGGATAAAATAGTCGTAAGCTAAGCCAGCACAGGAGATAGAAAATAAGTCATCCCATTGCGTTTGCTCAATTTCATCACGAAAGCACGAAAGAGAGGTTACAGCTCTATAATATATAGCAGAAGCAACCTATCTGGTTGTGCCGCGGGATTGGTGTACAATAAAATAAATAGGCAGGTGATCACTGATAGCGGTACAAATAGTGCCAGAAAGTACGGAATCGGAAGGAAAGTTTGTTATGAACAGGTGTATTAATGGAGGATATATAACGAATAACTCGAGAAGTTGATGACACAGCGAACAGTGGAGCGGGAAGGGATAGGCGCAGCGTTAAGAGACGGGAAGAAAAACAAAGTTAGTCGAACAGAGATAAGCGGCACAAGCGGCACAAATGACAAGCGGCACAAATGAATTTTTGATTGAACTCCGGCCAATACGAAAAATAAAGACAGAAGACCAGTGTATGTTCATTTCCTAAAAGCCTAATGATATTCCACTGAACAGCGCAATTTATTTTACAGAAATGCTGCGTTTAATCTCTAGAAATTTTTCTACATTCTAAACGTGATGCAGACCTGAAGGAAACATTTCAAAAGGAGGCGATTTCATTCATGCTGCAATGCTACGACACGAACATTGCGGAAGCAATGCGTAATTTCTACTTCAGTCTACATGTCCGTACGATCATTCATCTCGGGAAAAGGTGTTTATTCTTTTTTTAAATTTTTGATTAAGTTTCCGTTCGCTAGGATGGTGGCAAGAACAGAACAATGAAGGTAGGATGACATCAAGAAATACTGAAGCGAGAAGCTGAAGACGTGGAGTGGAAGGGCGGTAGAGTTGAAAGGGACCGCATGAAAATAGTCACTTCGTCCGGGGGAGTCGCCCCCCAACAATGGCCACCCTCAGACCCCGCCGTGACCTCGTAATAAAGGTGTTGTAACCACCACCTGAAAAAAAAAATCATTCTCGCTCTGGACATAGCAGATTAATCAAGTTCGCGTAAACGTGTAAGAGCAAAGATAGAGGCGGAGGCTAGCGATCGTCTCCACAAAGGGTATACTGCTGTCGTTTCCTCTGCATATCTGACACTTGAATACCCAATTTGAGAATGCGAAAGAACCATTAAGAATAGCATTCAAAATGTACTTTAAGAATGGAAGGTGAATAAGAAGACGCATCACATAACACTGAATCTTGCAGTAGTGGGCTGCCCCGCCACGGTGGCCTAGTGGTTATGGCATTCGGCTGCTGATCCGAAGGTCGCGGGATCGAATCCCGGCCGCTGCGGCTGCATATCAATGGAGGCGAAATGATGTTGAGGCCCACGTGCTGTGCGATGTCAATGCACGTTAACGAACCGCAGGTGGTCGAAATTTCCGGAGACCTCCACTACGGCGTCTCCCACAATCAGAGCTGGTTTTGGGACGTTGGGGTAGTTGAGCATGTGCACGACAAACTCCATGCGTAATTAAATAATAGGTTTGTACGTGGTATTGCAATTCGCGTAAAACAGGCGCTTAGGCGAAAACAAACAACTCTACACGTATTTCAATTGCTAGCAGAAAGTATGATGGTTATACCGCAGCACCTATGCAGAGAGTGAGGCAGTGGTTTTCGTGTACAGAGAAAAGTGCCTCAGTGTTAGTGACAAGGTGGGTGAAGCGTCCTAGGAGCGTTTGAAATTCAAGGATTTGAGTTAATCACCAGTTGCGCTGCCTGGGTATCCAAATGAAAAAAAAATTTTTTTTGACGCATGTCTATGATAGCGATAATTATATCCGGCGCTCTGTCAGCTCCGACCTGAATGTCGCTCGCCATTTCCGGGCGCTGAAGAAAAAGAAATTCCGGCTCTCTATATAGGCTCCGAGTAACGCGGAAGCGTGCTTCCGGTTGCATTATAGAGCGCGGCATGGAACCGGGTATCGCTCGCGATACTTATGTTCGGATCAAAAGCTTATGAACAAGAGACTTCGGATCCGGTTACTGAGACGTCATGTTTAGTAACTAAGCTATAGATTTCTCAATGCGGGAGACGTTACTTACACCGGAAATCACATATGTAGCTGAATAATTACCACATCCACTAACAAACTTCATTACCGCGCGCACTGATAAATACACGTATCGATGCTGGCATTTTCAAGACGCCCGTTCTCTTGTAATGAATGGCCAAACAGCGTCAATTTTGAAATAACCGCGGCCAACTGAATTTTGTTGTACTTGCCATTTTTTAAAACAACTCTTATTTACGTATGGAAGTTCACTGGGATTGCTGTAAAACCAGTATATTCCACTGCAAGCTTTGCCGACGCATTTCGGGTAACTACTTAGGCAGAATTCGTTTCAAGTGCGTTCCACTTTCGAAGCCGCTGGCTAAAATTCGTAAACTGTAACACATGTGCCTCAACTTAATTGGCTGAAGTTTTTTCAGCATAAGCTTAATTAATGAACTAATAACTCTGATATCTCGTGCAAATGAGATGGTCACACTTCTGAAAGTAATTGAACAAGTACAATCCTGCTACTTGTCAGGAATAAGTCCTTAAAATTCTGGTAACGAGGGGGAAAAATCCCGCACATTATTTTCCGTAATGCGTCGTTATCACGAAGTGAAATAGTATTAAGTTGTTTTCTTTGACTTTCTCACGACTACGGATCAAGCGAAATCTAAAGTTTTTCATATCTCCCCACTTCTCATGCGTTGCATGGTTCTGTGGCTGTAGCTACAGCACCCAAAGAATCAATAATTGTCGCCTGACAATAGACGCCCGTTGAGTCCAGGACAGCGAACGTTGCAGGGATACTGGGCTTTTTGCATGGATATATTGGCATTGCCTCTGCAGCCGAGGAAAATCGTTAAGAACATGCGCTGAACGCGATGAAAATGATGTATGTATACATACCGCATCTATACTCCTATCCGAGCGCAGCCGACACGAAGCAACTTATTTCTCATACGGCATAATTTATATCTTGGTATAATTTACAGAATATATACAGGCACCTTGGTCTTCTAGGCAATTACGCAATATATAGAAATAATCCTAGCGGTGATCTCTGCTGCTGTAACCTGGAGGGCGCAGGTTCGAGTACAGGGCTCGGCGACAGCGTTGTAAAAACAGTCGTGTACGTGGGTTTAGTTGCAAGTTAAAGAATTCCATTTCATCAACGTCAGACTAGAGCCCCTCACTATTTTATTTATCTGTCTATCACTCACTATTTCAGAGAGTTATTATACTTGCGTCACCGGCTTCCGTCGTTTGTCATCCATGGTGTCGTGCCTAAACACGCTTCGATTGCTATCATACGGATGCACGAATATTAAAACTATTGTTTGAAACAAAGAACTCAAGCACAATGGGAAAAGCAAAGTAGACCGATGAAATTATTGCCACAGAAGGATGGCAGAAATATAGAGCTGTAGATACTATCTAATCGTTTTTGTAGCTCATCTTACTGAATTTTCTAAGCCTCAAAATTGAGTGTAATTGCTCACACATCAGTATTTCGAAAGTTGATTCACAGTTGGTTAGTTTTTGAAGTTGAATAGTGAAATCAAGGTTTTGCAACTCTTATAACTTAGACACCCATATAATAAGAAGGTACGATAGATACCATCAACTCGAGCAATATCGCCAAGTGCGCTCAAGGTGATTCGAACTGGCTTTAATGCTTTCAGTGTGTTCCTAATTTATTTTCTTATACCTCTATTCTTGCACCCCCCCCCCCCCCGCCCCCTCTTCCCTTTCAGATGTGCCGTTTCAACTTGTCTTCACTGATCGGTGCGTCAAGTGGAATCCTCCAAACAGCGTAAGCATATGCCTTCAAAATTTTTCTTAGACTGTTATCGGCACTGTTTTGCTTGGGCAGTCCGCTCTTTCGCTTAAAGGTGTCAAGACTATTTAGAGCACTATTTAGAATTGAAGAACACGCAAAATTGCGTGCGTGTTCTTCAATCGGGCGCGCTGGAGACGCTGGCAGTCTTAACGGGATTTCGCTCCATCCGTTTGTCGGAAATACGTCGCCTGCGTTCATGCGCATCTATCATTCAGTCGGCTGTTAGCTATGTCGTGTAAATTTTGTTTTTCTGATAAAACTTTTTTTTTTCTGTGTTGTTAGAGCGCGTGTGTCCACAGCTTCAATGTTACGTCTTTATCGTATTGCAGTTTATAGATTCCGTGCGCATGCTTACGTCATTACTGTGCCTTGTTTCCTTTTTCTTTATTTCCAGTAAACCTTTTTTTTCCCTGTTTCTTATTACTACCAGTTTGCATTCAGGGAGCGCACTGTGAATTGACTGTGTATGTCTATCACTAAAAAAAAAAAAAAGTGACTGTGCCGGAGATACAAAACAGTATCAGAAGTTACAAGTATCATTTATAGTTAAGATAACTAAGTTTATATATTCCTTGCTGGCCTAGAGAAAGTTGTTTGAGGTAGAACTTGTAAAGCAACTGTACGGCATGAAACCGGGGTGGCTCCTAGCAGAAGCACTGGGCTCATACATTTCCCGTTTGCTTCTCGTTCGACTACCAGTATTCCCTATAAAGCGGAAAGGCACCTTACGAACCACCGGTGTCTGCGGACAGATTCAAATCCTATAGTGTGCTGTAATATTTTTTCAGCGTTTTCTTAAGGCCCTGATTGACGTGAGCGTTAAAGGTGTGTCCTGTCATACTCAAGTGATCGGATGCCGGATCCTTTTCGATAAGCGACCAAATCTAAAGCTGTAAAACCAAGCTGGGACACATTTTGATCGGCATGTCCGGGAACCCATTGCAGGACATGTACCTATATTCTGATATCCCGTGAATTCCGCGTGAAATTCATTTCTTGTAGGATGTCCTTGTACTGTGCGTCACAACAGCTGTCGCAACAGGAGCTCGTGCTGTACACAGCTTGTTCTGTCGTGACATCTCTTTCTGCAGCTGCCAGTGGATGAAGTCGGTGGTCTCTGCATGGGCAGTATGCAGCCAGTATCGCAAGCGCACGAGTAACGGGGGACTCGTTGAGTGAATGCAGTTCCGCAAACTTGCCCACACGAGAAAAACCTTTCGTTCAGGCGCGTGTACCCGCTCGCATAATTCCGTACTCTTGCTGCTGTGCTTGCTGATGCCTTCACGGAAGGCGTCCAGAGCATTTTTCTCGTTTGATGGGTATGCGTGCTCGCAACACCTGTTTCGGAAGTGCGAATCGTCCGGTCGGTGTAACGCTTTCATTTTGCTTCGTGTTTCCTTGCAACGCCCAGCCTTTGTTTCCGCTTTTAGCGAGAGATTTGCGCGCCTGCATCGTTTTGCGGAAGGAGGTGAATCCGCTGGGAATGTGCGTTAATTAGCGCGATGCTGTTCCTCGGGTCCTCTTATTAGCACCGACGCTCTGAAATTCTTGAAATGAATTTCGTTCTCAGAAGGAAATTCATTTTTGAAAACAAATCATATTTTATACGTAAAAATATAAAACAAAACACGCACAGTTGTCATGATTGTATGGGTCGTTATACAATTGATGTAAGAAAAGATATGTTAATGAGTTCAAAACCGACAGTGTATAGTGGTTGTATGGGACACTCGTAAATTAGCTCCCAAGGCGTTACGCCTTGCTTCATCTTACAAAATAGAATCGGTAGACCTATTGTTCTTTTTTGGAGGCGATTTATAACCTGCTTGATGTTCTCTGAACCACGTGGGTCATGCTCTGTTTATGTCCTCAACAAAGCCTCGCCAGCGCAAATTTTCTCTTTCGTTCACAGGAAAAGTGAATCGCATGGCACCCCCGTGAAGTACGGCGACGAGCGACTTCCAACGGCGTCTGCTCCAAGTCAACCCTGACGGGATGCACTGGAAGCTGCGCAGGAGCCTCATCCTGACTGTCCTCGTGGCGAGCGCAGTCGCACTGCTGTTAATCTGCGCACCCTTCAAGACTTGCATCCTGCGCGATGGCGTACATGAGAAGAGCCCTGCAAGGGTCCCCGCCCTCTGGAATATCCTCTCCACTTACACCAACGCCTTCACGCTGCCGCCATTCAGGCTGGACTCGCAGTCCTTGTACCGTGTCTACGAAAACGCTATCGAGAGAGACAACCGCACATCCAATAGAGCGCCCGTGTGTTTGTCCACCATCGCTTCGCTGGACCATCTGCACTGGCTGCGCGAGCTCTCTGATCACTGGACAGGCCCGGTGTCTGTGGCCGTGTTCTTCAGGGAGGACTTGGACCTGCAGCTGACGGTGTCGTACGTGCACGCGCTCAGGGTTTGCTTCCCTGCCATCAGGGAGAACTTCAGCTTTCACTTTGTGTCGCCCGCGGATAGGAACGACAGTGTTGCGAAGGGCACATTCACGTGGGAAGGTGCCGACAAACCTTTGTTCTGTGAGAGCCACCGCGCTCTGTTGCGTGCCTTCCTGACAATCCAACGGAAGCGCGGCTGGCCGCGATTGCTTTTCCCGCAGAACCACCTAAGGAACGTCGCCCGCGACGGCTGCATTTCCAGCCCGCACTTCTACGCGACGGACGTGGACGTGATGCCGCAGTACGGACTCTATGAGCGACTGTCCGTGTTCCTGTTACGGCAACCGCCTTGTACAAAGTGCCTTTACGTCGTGCCTGCATTCGAAGGCACCGAATTTGTCACCCATCCTAGGACGAAGAGCGCCTTGCTCAGTAGGTGAGCGAAGGCAAGACACACCGGTGAACGTAGACCTTAGTAGTTTCGTTGATTTGGAGAACTGACTGGATGCATTTAGGGTGTGCAAGGGCGAAAGGAAATGCCTAACTCTCTCTCTCTCTCTTTCTCTCTCTCTCTCTCTATATATATATATATATATATATATATATATATATAATGAGTGTAAATGCTATAAACAAAGATTCACTCGGGTTTTACATCCCAACGGGCAGCTGCGTGGTGAACTAAGAAGTTTATTTTTTTATTTTATTTTATTTGTTTATTTGTGATACCCTCAGGGTACATTAGTACATTATAGAGGGGAGGGGCGGAAATACAGTTGAACAGAAATAAATGCAGGAAAGTAAGCACAGGATTATGTAAACACATTACAGAAAAGATAATGATGCTACATAATAGTAAATATTACACGCAAAGAATACACTGTATTAACAGACATTGGAAATCAAAAAAAAAAAAAAGAAAGAAGACAGCCAATCAATACCAATAATAGTTATACCCATTGGAACAATTCACGATTTCAAGTTTACTGTTAGTGCATTCTTAAAACGAGTGGGGTCAGTGATTGTTACCAATGATGCAGGTAGGTTATTCCAATCGATTGAGGTCTTAGGAAGGAATGATTGTGAACATGCTATGGTGTTGTGACGAGGTACATTGACTTTATGCATGTGATCATGGCGAGCTGAATGGTACGGTGCCGGGTGGATCCAGAGTGATAGGTAAAGTGCGCGATCTACATCGCTGCAAAATTTCTCTATAAAATATGTACTTAGAATGGCTTGTAGTCACGCAGGAAACCAATCTACAATATATACAGGTCTTAAACAGCTCTGTCTCGGTCACGTGACTACATGGATCATCATTTGCGCGAGGAAGAAAATGTGGGGGCCTTTATTATAGTCTCCGAACTCGCATTTTCCAATTGAATCAAATACAAATATTCCAGCAGGCAAACCCCGGCTATCGCAAATCTAAACAGTGAAATACAAAGACTGCCTGGGCTCTGTGAAATGAAAAAAGAGCATATTTTGTATTTTGCATAGATATGATGGCGTTCGTAATTAGATCTCCGGTCAGCTGACGTATTTCTCTGGTGCCCTATGAAGCAGTGATTGTTATCAGATGCTTTATGAAGCAGTCATAAAAGCGGTAATGAAGCACTGGGTCCGCCGTGGTGGCCTATAGTGGTTATGGTGCTCGACTGCTAACACAAAAAATGAGGGTTCAATTCCGGCCACGGTGGTCGCATTTTCGATGGAGGTGAAAATGCCACAGGCCCGTATACTGTGCGTTGTCAGCGCGCGTTAAAGAACCCCAGGTGGTCGAAATTTCCGGAGCCCTCCACTGCTGATTTTCTCTGCTTTCCACTCTTTCATTCCCTTTCCTCTACCCCCCACAGACGCTAGGACGTGCTCCCGTTGGGGCTGCAGAAAATAGCGTCATTTCCTTAACGTAAGCACATTATTACTATCAATGAAACAAGAGGATATGACGTCAAATATCGCACGTAATGTGCTACGTTCGCCGAGCTATGGTAGTTCAATGCAGCACGCACAGTTTCGAATGTATGCAACGTGGTCGGTATAGGACCTTGTTACAAATTGTATTAGCGAAATTTAGTTACCGCCAAATATTTACCTAGATCATGAAGTTGGGTGCATGTGCAACTGCATGAAAGTGATTTAATCCTGCTCTTGCCGTTACGTTTCGAGAAACCTGTCGCTCGTTTATCGATACATGCGTCGTCCAGACGATGAAATCAGGACGGAAGTGAGGTTGTATGCCACGCGATATAACTTCGACGTGCCACCCCACAGTGGTGTTTGAAGCACGAGAACACAATCACCTGTTTTGTCCACGCACACAATGCTGCATATAAATGCTGTATTTGAGCAAAACTACCTCCGTTTCGCAACGTGCCGTTTGCTAATAGGAACCGGCCTGAAAGGAGATCACATTCCTGGGATGGGCAGGATATTGTCCTTATAAAAGTGCACGACTTACTGAGCAGAAGCTTCACGCGTTCGCTCAAAATATGGCACTTCCGCGCAACAACCACGCCTCTTATACACACACACACAAAAAGGGACATTTCTTGCAAGGATCAGCTTTACCTTGCTCTCCAACGGGTGTACTTGAGCTTTATGCTTAATAGGAAGTACAACCTATACGTTGTTCCATAATCTACTAGAACCTAATAGCCGAGAATATCTTATAATTTTAAAGATTTGCATAGCAAAAGCAAACGCGACTCTGCGAAACGAGAACGCGTTAGATAGATATACTTCTCGGCCACGTCGCCGAGTGTGACAAGACTGTATCTTTATTTGTTTTTGTAACTTGTAGACACAACACGTGCGGCTGTTGGTTTTTGACATAGCCTTTGTCTTTAGCAGTCCAACCTTTCTTTTTTTTTATTGAAGGAGTTGTTCGATATTCTAGGCTTTCTTTTTTCGCATATGTGGTTATACATTGTGTTTATGTTGATTTATCAATTTTTACATTTTTAATTAACCTCCCATTCTTACAACCAACATCTAATTATCCCAGAACAGGGAACAAGAAAGACTTCCGAGTGTATCACGCTGTGGCGTTCAGCAAAAACCAGCGGGCAACAAATTTCAGCAGGTGGAGGAAAGTCCCGAGCAAGAATGACCTCTACGTCGCTTACGAAGCCATCTTCGAGTTTGGCTACGAGTGCTTCTACGTGGGCCCTCACGACGTGCCCAAGTTTCGAGAGATATTCATTGGTTATGGATTCACTAGGAACGTCCAGGTACTCATTTGCCTTTCGTCGTGCAGTTTTGTACTTTGTAAATTACATGTTTTGCAATCACATTGCAGTATTTATGAAGTGATCAAGACAAGACGCACAGGTGCGTTTGTGTCTTATCTTACACGCAGTGTTCTGTGCGATGTCAGTGCACGTTAGAGCACCCGGGTGGTCGAAATTCCCAGAGCCCTCCACTACTGCGTCTCTCTTAATCAAATCGCGATTCTTTTACTTAAAACCCCAGAAATTATCTTACACGCAAGACATATAGTAATGCTGTATACGCTGACCTGCTCTGACCTGCTCTGAAGATTGATTTCGATTGATGGCCAGATTAGCGCAGTTTCCGAAATCGTGCATGTTTCATTTTAATTTTTACAGCGTGCACTCGAGAGGTTCATATGGATAAGTACGCAAGTTAGACTGCTTAAAGCGTATAAATTAGTACGTCGCTTGAACGTCGCATGCACTGACTGTGCGGCAGCAAACGTCATCTCCACTGAAATCGTTTAACTACAGCTGCCACGTTTGCGGGGATAAATTGGACACAGTTAGCACAAGACCAGGATAATTGGAGATCTATGAGGGAGGCCTATGCCCTGAAGTGGGCGTAGACATGATGATGATGACCCCGCAGTAGTGATGTGACCACTATCGCCGGTGCACGCAAGTTTCATAATTGTATTTTGAGCGACTTCACGCGCTAGAACTCTGAGGCAGCGATATGGGCATCACCAACACTACCATTTCGACGTATCACATTGACCGCACATCTTGTGTTCAGTGCCAGCCGGAGTACGTCCACTCCTTCATGTTTACAATAATATATACTGTCTGCGGTACAGCCATGCGCGGCCAAGTGCGCTGCGCTGTGTATGCATGGCACAAGTTTCAGAAAACTAGCAAACTGCTTGCGTTTTAAGAATTATACGATCATTGAATGTGGGTGATAATTTGTTCAGGGAGTTAAGTGGATATGTTTCCGGTACGTTTAGTCTTTGCAATAAATTGTATGAATTTTATTTAGTGGGTTGGTGTTGTGTTAGGGAAATTTACTGCTCGAGACACTCCTAAAGCAATTCTTTCCGTAGGACAATGCACTGTTCTTCCATTATTGCCGGCATCAGCGCAAACAAATCGTAGAACACGTTCATGCCTTAAAATCGTGATAGAGCTAATCGGGAAATATTAACGACGCAATGCGGGAAAAAAAAATTCAGAAGTCCTTCTCCTGAAAGAAGCAGGCGAAGGTTCCATGGCGTGTGCATACCTAGCCGGCTGTTTTCTTTCTAAGCGATGTAAGCCGTGTAAAGACAAGTGCGGAATGACTTTCTTTCTTTCTTTCTTTCTTTCTTTCTTTCTTTCTTTCTTTCTTTCTTTCTTTCTTTCTTTCTTTCTTTCTTTCTTTCTTTCTTTCTTCAGTCACTTCAAATTCCTTCACTTTCACTAACAGCCCAGTCAGGCTGTTTACCATTGACCATACCATGCACCACCACAGGAGGCATCACTAACACGACCGCCACATAGAACCGGGGGCGTTCTATGTAGCTTCTATGTAGCGGCCGTGTTACCAACATGGATTCATACGCACATACCCCTAACATCTCCGCCCCCCCCCCCCCCTTTCCCCCAGTTGGATCCCAGCCCATGCCCCCAAAATTCTCCAGATAACCAATGACATGGTATCCCCACTTCGCCGCCTACTGGCGAGTGTGCCACACTCGCCGCCATGGCTACCAGTGGCACTGCTTAACATTGCCAGGATTGTATGTCCACATTTAACCCATAAAGTGGATGGTGGGACGACCATCTTCGTAGCTTAGCCTGGCTTAGCGGTAGAGCATCGGACGCCTTATCCGAAGGTCGGGGGTTCGGTTCCCACCGATAGGTAGGTTTGTCTTTTCGTTCACTTTAATTCCCTTCTACTTACTCCACAATTACAATACTACAATTTATAACTTCCCCTATGTTTTCCTAGGCTTCACTGTCTGTTGGTTCACTAAGATGTCCCTTAATTCTTATTGTGCTATATACACACTCTTCAGGTTGTTGCGCCACTGAGGAGGAAGGTGGTGATCACTTTCGAGCTGCTTTCTCCTTTGATTGTCATTTTTCTGCTAGGTAATGACACGCTTACAGTAAAGTCCTAACTTATGCGCGCAGCCAATCTTGCTTCTATTCCACTCCGCGTCAAGACAGGCAACCGCACAGCGGCGGAAACCACGACGTCACTAAGAGAATCGAAAGCCCCTGGTGTACGGTTCACTATACTTCGACTGCAAACGAAGCATCTATACTTTGTTTAGTCGACTGTTCTGCTCGCCAAGAGAGTCTAATTGACGGCTCCCCTACAGCGAGTTCACGAGCAGACAGAGGGAGCGCGCCGTAATATTTATGACCAACACACGCTTCTGGCCTCCCGCCCTGTCGAGAGCAGTCCGCTTCATTTTGTTTCTCCGCGGCCAGTGTGGCTTTCGGGACTGTATATTTCATGCATGCATTCTTCGAGACATCTCGTTCACTCGCCTCGCCTCTCCCTTGTATCTATTATTCCCGTGCGTCTTCGCGGGCGAGCGCAACTTCAGACGTGCGCGGCAGCTGGGCGCCACGTTCCTGCTGGGAGTGACGTGTGCGTCGCTGGAGACCATTATAAAGTATAATTTGGTCTACGAGAACTTGAATATTTAGCTTAGACAGGAAAGCACATGGGACCTCGCTCTGTACCGGCTGTACTGAACCTCAGTTTCTTTCGGAACATTCACCGTTAGTGTACAAGCACGTGTACACACTGACAAAATTTCAAAGCACTGCTGCGTTTATTGTGGTGCGGATACCTCTGACATCGTGTCAGTGCATGCCTTCATTGTGCGTTTAGTTTTTGGAAATGAACGTGGTTGCTGCATGAATTGGCGACAATTTATGGATTCTGCCACGACTCAATGGGTTTGTAAGCTCGAACTTGGTTCGGGGAACAGGGTCAGCGAAAAGTAACGTCATGGTGAATTCACTGTGTTTGCGTAATCGTGACGTTCTTGGCGGTTTATTGACTGATGTATTTGAATAACGGTTGCTTAGGTGGGGCCATGACATTTGGAGCAGCGAACTTAGAAAGACTGCATAGTATAAAATCATAACGGCATTATTTTTGAACGTATACATAATTTCTTTGTGCCCAAAGTGCATGATACTTCTCGCGTTACTTTTGCAACCGTCATTCAAAGGAGGGAGCAGAGATGGCACCAAAATGGGGCAAAAATTTGTTTTGAGAATATTGTCTTCTACAGCAGCTACTCTATAGGGTTCCGTAAGTATACCTAAACGTAAGCGCACTTGCGCGCGTGTGTGAATTTCTCGGTCTTACTTTTCCATTTTTTATTTCAGTTCCCTTTCCCTTAATGAATTACAGCCATCCGGACGTGGCATGGTTAACATCAGTGTGTTTCCCGTATTATTTTTTTTCTTTCTTTAACTTCGAATAGAAGCATTTGTCGATACAAGAGGATTGTTCTTGCAACAAAAAGATATCCGGTTTGCGACATCACTTACTCTCGTTCCAACATAACGGATTTTATTGGGTTGAAAGGCGGCAAAACGCACTGCAGACGTTTCCGTCGTTACTGCATATTTTCCTAGTGTTTAGCGCAGAAGCTTTTTACAGAGCAATACGAGAAGGGGCGTTGGACGCAAGTATGCAGGTACGAAACCACGAGAGGAGAGAGAGAGATACGCGTCGAGGAGGGCAACCAGAAATAAGCTTTGTTTGCTGTACCGTGCACTATACAGGATGGGAAAATGGGAATGAAGACGTGGAGAAGAGCGGGGACAAAAGTGAAGAAAAATGAGGAGTGGGTTGGAGTGGAGGAGCAGGAACGGGAGCATTACAATCTTTCTAAGAAGCTCACCAAATATTGTTTTACCTTCACACGCCTTCAACACCTTTATCGACGCGTAGCAGTTTCCGTTGTCATGATATTGTCACGTGGTCGTGACGCACGCAGCACTCAAGGCGAAGCACGCAGAACTTAAGACTATGTCAGGCGAACTGTTTATTGGGCGAACTTATGCCCAGCAAAACAAAGCCAATGACAATGAACAGTAATAGCGGCGTGAACAGTCGTCGGTCGACGGAAAGACTGACTAGCGGCGCAATGCGTCGGCTTTTATACACACGTCATAACGCGTTCTGCCATTATCTCAGGAATTCCAGAAGTCACTCAAATGCACGCGTCAGCCTTGCAAAGTTTCAACAATGGTCGACACGGTTCCCGAAGTGTCATGCAAGATAAACGCAGCCTGCGTTGCGTGTAACAGAAAGTGATAACGGCGCTCGCCGCAAACAATCAAAGCAAGCGCGCGATTCACAGGAAGGTGATAACGGCGTCCTCTTTTAACAAACGAAAACAACCGCACATTTAAATATCAACGCCACTCTGTTTGCGTATGTCTAAGTTGTTCCGTGGCTTGTGTGAACCTAGTTCAATAAAACACTGTTGAAGACATAGCGCTCGTTGATGTCACTCTGCAACAAGCATGTGCACTTAACGCGCTAAGAAATATGTCGCATCAACAAGTCTCGAATTCAGCCCTTACTAGGATCTTTTTTTCTTATTTCTGTTCCGGCTGAGCCGAGACATCAGCTTCCGTCACTGCTGCCATGGTACTTTGTCCGTGCTTCTTGCCACCAGGCTTCCTCTACCTCATTCCGAGTCTTTCCAGCGAAACATTGTACCAAATATAT
This sequence comes from Hyalomma asiaticum, assembly GCA_013339685.2. Classification (NCBI taxonomy): domain Eukaryota; kingdom Metazoa; phylum Arthropoda; class Arachnida; order Ixodida; family Ixodidae; genus Hyalomma; species Hyalomma asiaticum. The sequence continues at coordinate 50,388,796 of CM023483.1, read as the reverse complement.
AATTGTACCCCGCTAAGGTTCTCTGCAGTGGCTATGGCACTCGGCTGCTAATCCGATGGCCGCGCGATCGAATCCCGGTCGCGGCTGGTGCATATCGAGGGAGGCGAAGTGTCGGGGACCGAGTACTGCGCAATGTCAGTGTACGTTAAGGGACCTCTAAATTTCCGGAGCCTTCCACTACGGCGTCTCTCATAATCGTATCGTGGTAATGGGCCGTAAAACTCCGCGAATCAATCATCAACCAATCAGTTATATAATTGTACCAACATTAGCCGGAAATTCAGGATGAATTTCAACCAACCACCTGTGATTAATATTTTGAAGGTTCGTTTGTCGTGTACATTCGTGCTTTGCACTTCTATTTAGTTTACTGCTCTTTAAATACTTCAATTGGCTCTGCCCTTCTTAAATATCGAGCTTTGTACTTTCTGTTCCTTGATTTTTTTTTTTAATCGAGCAATAACTTGAGTTAATACGTTTGTACGTTCTTCATGTAATGTGTACTGGTTATTCATATTCTTTGTACTTTGCTAACTCTTTTTTTATACGAATTTTTAACACACAATGTATTTCTGCCAGACGCCCATACAATGTATCACAATGTATACAATGTATCACAATGTGTACGCTGATACGCCCATACCGTGGGCCTTTAGGGGCAGCTTGAATAGATAAAGAAAATCAATGACCAAACACTATATGAACCTTGTGAAGGTAGGTAGATATGTAATACAGCTGTTTATACACGTGTGACACTGGTGGCCTGGGCTTGCCGGCGCAGCCGACTAACCTTCGCGTCTTCTGCTCTATACTGACGATCGCAGGCCCTAGAGGCGCACCTGGCCGGCTTTCGGTTCCTGGTGTTGAGTGACGCTTTCGCCATCCACCGGGGCATGCGCAACACTACCACCAACGACAGCATTCGCAACGCGGAGAAGTTGCACAACTACCGCATCTTCCTTGGCTTCCGCAAGACACTGGAGCAGCGTTACGGCAAAGGTCGACAATACTCCTGATGCCCACGCTGATCCTCGCTGATGCACGCTCGGAGAAATAAAACTTTCGAAGCCCGACATTTGCCATTTGTTATACAATACTACCAAGAGGTACGAACGAACGGGCTGAACATTTCAAATTTAGCAAGTGCTTTGTCGAAGAATGAAGTACGCGCAAGTTACAACTTGTGCGTAAGCTTCGCCATCTAGTTTCGCACGTATACGCACAGGTCGAGCTCGTTTTTCATGTCATTTTTTGAAGAGACTGTCTACCGCTCGGAACATTTTTAAGATTATGATAAAAATGGGCACATCGTGCGTCACATTAACGGGAACGAGCACGCTTTCACCCCACAAAAAAGAAAGGAATTGTTTTTAATTTTGCTCTGAAAGTGGTGCAAAAAACGCCGCTAGCGATACACAACGGCATGTTTGCCAATTTCCAAGTGTGTGAGAACCAGCCCACGCAGGCATACATATTCAGGTGAAAAACAATTGTGTATGCCTTATAAGCGTACATCACACTATGAGACACCTTCTTATAGCGTGTTAAGAGCAATTCGTTCTTTTTTCGCTGCTTTCGGGATGGCGCAGGTGGCGCTGCCTTCGAATTCGTCTGCCCGTACAGGCGCATAGTACTATGGTCCCTATTTCTAGGGACTCTAGTAGTACTGCGCTTGTCATGCATGCTGCGCTGCATGTCCGAGGCGCACCCCGGCGCGCCGACTTACCCTCGCATCTCCTCCTCGTCACCTCTGGAATGTAGGGACCTTGAAACAGGTTCCCGTTGAGAAGAAGCCTCCTGCGCCAGAAAGGGTTGCCAGGGAGACGACGACGCATCGTGCGCGGTGACCGTAGTTGCCGGCATCTGTACACGTAGGCAACGATCGACTTCGTAGATAAAAAATTGTGTTTTAACAATTTATACTCAGTTTCTGGAGCAACCACTGCACGCTGGGACACTTCGAAAGGTAAGCTTTCTATTGAGCCAAAAAACTGGAGAGCGATGAAGGACGGTAGACAGTCCTTTTAACAGCGAGTAGCCGCTTCCAAATGTCAGAGTAGCCTGCGCCGGCTAAACGCGCCAGCGACAGTGACAAAGATATGCAACAGGCAGGGCGGTCAAATAGAAAAGGAATCCAGTCTGCTACCCTGCACTGACAAAAGGGTAAACGCCAACTCCCAAATAAAGGAGTACTGACACGAATTTTTTTACATTCTCGTATTATTGCTGTAAATGAAAGCACTGGCGTGGAGAACCCAAAAAGAGTATCATGGTGCCTCGCAAAGCAATGAATATATTTTTAATACGGCTCCCTTAAAACCCACTCTCGGTTTCGATTTCGAGGGGGCGGTTTCCTTGTGACGTGGCAGCACAGTCGGATGTACAGTCTGTTTCATACTTAGGGGAAATCTCGGAGCACCTTGCAACGCGACGCAACCATGTGGCCAACGGGATGCGGCCTCAGTTAAAGGCTGCACGCATAGAGCATCTGCGCCTCCGTAAGCAGCTGCTGCTGGCCGACTCCAGCGCTCGCCGCATCACGGACGAAACGCGTTTTAAGGCGCTCCGAGATTTCCCCTAAGTATGAAACAGACTGTACGTCTAAGTCATGCAGGGACAGCAATTCGTGATAGCGTCGTTGGAACTCTGTAGTCTGTGATCACTTTCACGTGGAGCACGCAAACAACAATTTTACGGTCGTCCAGCGATTCTGAAAGCGATTTCGGCGATTTTTAAGACTGTGTTCATACGTCATCGTAGTGTCCATTGCGCTGGGGCTAGCTTGCAGTGCTGGGCAACGAAACCTTTAAAACCAAACTAAAATATTTTGTACCTGTTTCGTGGCTTCCGCGTGCGGGGGGCGTTAACAATACATGGCTAGAAAGCGAAAAATGGATATTTTGCGCCGCTGCAAAATCGTTTCGGTACTCCTTTAAAGGGTCCCTGAAACGCTTTTAGATGCGAAGCAGCTAATTGCGGGGGCTTTGTCCGTCCCTCCCTCCGCCGTGTGGTGTCCACACCCGCACTGCGCATGCACATCCTCCTCCCCCTCCTCTCCTTGTCTCATCTCCTCTACTCTCGGCATTCCTCCTCTCCTCTCCGAACGGCGCGCGTTGACTATGGAAACACTCTTTCTTCGATGAACGCTTCACCAGCTCGCAAGGAACGAGAACGCGCCCTCGCCCGCGAGAGATAATGCTGACGCAGGCAGCGTCTGCTAGCGTCAAACCGATGCAAACGCGGTGTGCACCCCCCGTGCTGCTTCGCATCGCCTCATGGTCCCCTTTAGCGGGAGATGGAGTAATTTTTTAGGGGCGAAGCTCCTTATGCCGTGGGTCTGTCCATCCTCCGTTTGTAGTAGCCACCTCTAGTTCGTGAAGTGCTCACTAGATGGCGTGATGGCGCTGCGGTGCTCGCTCATTCAGATGTATGGGAACGTGTAGTATGGGAGTTTGTCTGTCTGTCTGTCCGTCCGTCCGTCCGTCTGTCTGTCCGTATGTCTGTCTGTCTGTCCGTCCGTCCGTCCGAGCGCTGCGGTGCTGCATAGCTAGTACGTGAATTGATCAATAGATGGCGCGGAGGCGTTCGCTGCGTGCTCTAGTGTGATAGGAGAGCGCTAGATGGCGACACACAGTGTTTGTCAGGTCTTTGATGATGTACTGGACAAGATTCACGGAAGATTCACGGTTTTTACCGATGAACCTCCGGAGCTTCGCCCACTCATCATCATTCACTCCGTGGATATGCGTGGATTTTTTTACATTGCGTCACTGATTAGGCAACACAATTGTGAAATCATTCACACCATAAATAAAGCGAAGCACCTTGCGCTAAGGCAGCTATGGGCTTATTTCTGTCGCCTTCCTCCTTACCACTGCTCTTCCTCCTCAACTCGATCAGCTGCGGAGTGCGCGCTAGCGACGACTGCGCCTCCCATGTCAGCCGCTTTGCCGAGCCCTCCGTAGCGACGTAGCGCCCCGACATCTTTACTGAGGTCGCCGGCTTCGGCAGTGCTAGCATGGTGCTAGGAGTGCTAGCCTCTGTAATAGAGCGCCGGCGACTCATGTGTACGCCACCAGATGCCACGACGATACCGTTGGCTGAAACGAAGGAGCACGTTGTAGGAGCCCGTTGTTCGCAGTTAGGTTGGGAAAATTACGTGCACGCCACTGGTTAGGGGCCAGTCAGCGGCCTCCCCATCCATCGTTCGATGGCGGGGGCGTTTGAAAACGCCTTTTGGTGAGCCGATGCGATCTTTTGCGATGCGCGTGTTCAAAACCTTATTGTAAATTACACACATTACGCAGAGCGCTGAAATCTTCCTGTAATGATCCTAATGACTCGCTCTACCGGATCACCATGTTTGCACAAAATCGTCAAAACCATTTCAGGGCAACTCCGGCGATTTTTCAGTGTCCACAGATCTCAATGAAATTTTCAATATGTATTCTCCTCGGCACTGTAATAATATATGCCAAACCAGGCGGTTGCAAGTCATTTAGTTTTCCTGGAAAAGAATTTTAAAAATTTTTAGCGGATTCCCGTGCAGGCCACCCTGTGTTTTTGACGTCATCACCTTCAACGCTGCCTACGCGAGCATGCGGGACTTCAGAAGCAAAACTGCGGTACTTCAGCGTTCATATCGTCACTGTAAAGTTCAGAAAAGCTGGCATAACTCAACACATCATCGGAGGGCCTCGCCGCTGTCACTTTTCTCCATATTTCTGATGGCGGGAGGCTGTGACGTCATCGCATACGCTGTTAGAAGCGTCTACCTGTTTCGGTTTCGGTTTGAACACGCCTTTCGGTCAGTTATTTAAAATTATTGGTGCGTTTCTGAGCAAGTTGAACCACCCTGGCTGCTACAGGACTATCAGTACCATTGGAAAACATCGATATCAGAACATGATGAAAAAACCGCCGAAACAGCGGATGCATACCTCTTTGAGCTCCCGAAGTCTTTCTCTCAGTGTGTGTGTGTGTGTGTGTGTGTGTGTGTGTGTGTGTGTGTGTGCGCGCGCGCCTGAAAGAGGACCTTCAGTGGTTTGCATCCCCAAAGTTTCGAAGCGCGCAACTTTAAAACACCTGTAAGTTCAAATTCGAGTAAATTGAGAGAGCCCATTTCTGTAATATGTCTCCACTGCACGCCCGACCGCACATTCACACAGTTGCCTTTTCCTCACGACCAAGACATGTCGTCCGATGAATAAACGAGGTCTGTTTGCTGCCGCCAATTTGTTTAGGTTCACGGTAAATTCGCAACGCTTGCGAGGCCAAACCACGGTGAAGGACTGCCACGAGCAGACACTAAATGTCGTCCTCTTCAGGCTTTGATGCTTGTAGGTCACCTTGGATGCATTAGCAGTGGCGTTCGATTGTTTGCCGCAAAACCCTGACATCATTGGGAATCTATGTCACCGCGCCGCAGACGGGACAAACGATGCGTGTAGAAACAAATGCAATATTACGTGCAGATTTGTCAGCACACGTGTTCTCGTGGAAAGTTGCCGATCTGCAGAATATGAAGTCCGCGCGTGTGGTAAAGCAGCATTTTTCATAGTTGAGAACACTGGCCTAGCAAGAATTATTCTTGGGGGAGGGGGGGTGGGGGTGGGGGGGCTGTTATACCTTGCGACGTGTAAATATCATGGGCGGTAAGGGGAGAGAGGGGATTATGCAGCGCTCAGAATATTTCAGGGGGTGTTTTGACACCGAAACATCCCCTGCTCTCCTGGTTGAGACCTTGTGAGCTAAAATGAAAATTTTTATAAGGGGCTCGAACACTGCAATGCGGCAGGGAAAAAAAAAAGTGTAGTAGATGCGTGGACAGTTTACAGATCTGATAGGATTAACACAACTGCAATCGGCATTCGACAGTGGTTAGCAGTCCTGCATCCAACGGTCGAACTCATTACGGAGTGGAATTCGTGGATCTGCATGTTTAAGCGGCGAAGCATTCGTGCTGAATAATTACGAGTGAAAACTCATAAATGCGATTCGTACTGACCTGACGCAAGCAGGGAACACGGTGTATTAATAGGATATATTCATTTCTATTACTCTGGGTTGCTTTAACTTAGTGATTTATATTCCAGGACAAATGTTTAGAAAAAGCTTTCTTCAACATATATCTTATACATGTTCAAAGGGCTAGTCTGCCTCCGTTCGTTCTACACAATACTCTAAAAACACCTTCACTGTAAAGGGAATCGTAGAGCAGATGCGTTTCGATATGTCACCCATCCCTGTGTAGCACATTGTGCTCATCATCAAAGATTTTCTGGGCCGTCAGACCTTTGCAACGTTGACACGTGTTTCACTCTACCGTAAAATTCAATTTTCGTTACATGATGAGTCATTCACAGGAATTTACAGTCACCCCGCCACCTCTTGCCCCCGATCACTCCAGCTAACCAATAACTTCGTATTCACGCTCCCCGGTGCTCTGGTAACACACTTCCCCTTGCCGCCGCCGGCCACAGCACATTCTGTATACTTCACAGCAACTCATGCCTGCCCTGCAGTGAAGCTCTAACAATTTTTCACTGGTTGGTTACATGGATAGAAGTTAGGAGCGTTTTCTTTGAATCAATATAACGCTTAGTGTGCTATTTATTTCTCTCTATGCTTGGTTTGTACTAGGAATCTGCCAATTTCGACCAATTAAGCACTCCTCCTTTACGAAAATTTTACTGGTGCTGTCTATAAAGTGCACCGTTTTTTCACGCTTGATTACGGCATGTGACGACATCTGTGCAAGCATAACTGCCACACACAAGGAACGCATGCATATCCTCCAAGACTAAACAACATGCATAGTTAGTCTCGGAGGCTGTTTTTGTAGCCTCTGAGACTCGTAGTGTTGCACTCTCTTATTTATATCTCTCTATGTTTGGTCGTTTGCACTAAGAAATCGTCAATTTTGACCATTTCAACAATACTCCTTTCAGAGAATTTTACTGGGGCTGTCTATAAAGTGCACCGTTTCAGCATAAGTTACTTCACGCTTGATTACGGCATGTAACGACATCTGTGCAAGCACAACTGCCACACACAAGACACGCAAGCATATCCCCCAAGACTAAACAACATGCATAACTAGTCTCAGAGGCTACTTTTGCAGCCTCTGAGACTGGCAGTGCACGTTTGCAAGCTCAAAAGCAAAGCAAAGGTATATATGGTTGTAAAAATTACAATTAAAACTACATTATTAAGTGTTCAGAGGAATGCTTTTCTAACAAAATATAGACAGTTTTTTTTAATATTGTTACAGAGGGCGGCACATTACAAACAAAAGTTGGGCATTACTCTTTATTACATATGTATATGTCCAGTGGTGTATATACACAAATGCACGTGTGTCCAATGGTTCATGGATGCTTCGTTATATCGGCTGGCTCAGTGTTCTTTGGTGGCTGAGTGATTATTCCTGTGATTAAATCGAGTGCCCGGTAACGTTGCCGTTTCCGATGTGAGGTTGTGCGATCAACGCGCTTGCTTTTTTTTTTAATGTACCGTCGTGTTGGGGCCTATGTAACCATACCATCACGCCGATATGAATGTCGCACAAGTGTCTTCTAACAAGAAAAGAAAGGGTTGCTCGCCACTTGAAAGCAAGTGTGAAAATTATACAGATCTCAAATGTAAGCGTCCACGTTTTGCTGACAAGCGCCATCAAGAGGCAAAAGCAAACCACGATCTTGACGTGACGAGTCTGAAGCCACCCCAGAAGCGTCAAGGAGTCGGCCAGGCAAGTGACTACTCTGCGAAGAAAAAGAAACCAGGACTAGAAACTATTGTTGAAGATAATGCTGCTACCTCCGTTCGGCCTCGTGAGCGTAAGAAGAAGGTGGCCTGCCAATTGAAAAAGCAGGCGCCCAGTGCGAGAGGCGACGACGCAGATGAGGCCCAGTTAATCGAAGAGCTCCGAAGTGGTGTTACTTCAATCTTGAGGGGTTTGGAGCCAGAGGAGACGAGCCCCGCCGCGTCTCGCGTCGCGAAGACACGCTTACGGGACAGCGTCGGAGGAGCTATAGAAAGTGAGAAGCGAAAAAAGAAAAGGAAAAAGAAGAAAAGGAAGTGTTCAGAAAAAATCGACACGCCAACTCATGGAAGTTCTGCTGCCTACCCTAAGGGTACGTCAACACTGCCGACTAATGAAAAGGTAAAGAAGCAGAAAGCTACAGGAAACATGAAGGAAGCGTCGAAAGCCGAAGAAGAAGCTCGCAGGTCCTTTAGTGACTTCACATTAGAAGAGAGAGAACCACTTGCAAATACACACAACACAGCCAGTAACTTTGATACAGATCAGGAAGTTTCTTCTGAACGACAAATAGTTGGCAAACAGATCGACCCAAGCCTTGGAGCAGGGAAGGCTTCAAGTAAAAAAAGACGTGCCTTTTATTTAGCATCGTCGGCTGATGTTCGAGAGAGGGCACTTGCTAGGATACGAGCGGCACAGTTTCGTATGCTTAATGAAGAACTATATACAACAGCAAGCGAAGATGCAGTGCAATCATTTGAAAGCGATCCTCAGTCATTTCAAGTTTACCATGAAGGCTTTGAGCAACAAGTGTCTAAATGGCCAGTGAATCCTGTGGATGTCATCATTGAAAGCTTGTACAGCATGTAGGTTGCATTCTAGTTAATGTTATATACTTCGAGCAGCATTCGGCTCACAATTGCTGTAAGACATGACTAGGTATTAGCTTGCTGTGCATTGTAGCAGTGACCAGCCTGCTAAATTTGGAACAGTAGGTGTAAGAAGCCAGTCAAGGATGTGGCAGTATTTGTTCACATCCTAGTTATGCCCTTCCCTTTATTCAAAGTTTGAAACCTTGCTAATTGCTCACCCAATTACAAATGACAGCTGTACTTTACCAAACAGTAAACAGTTGGTAAGCAAGGGGAAAGAAACCTCTACGAGGAGTAAAAATTTTGACAAAGGGACTTTTTTCATTGTGCTAACAAAGACAAATTTCCTCAGAAAAGCTCTTGGAATTTGTCGAATTGGTTTTGCTTGTTCACCTGCGGTTGATGACTTCGTCTCCTTTCTGTGTCACATTTCTTTTGTTTGGCATGCATTTTACCATGTCTTGCAGAATGTTTGTTAATCATGGCAGCACCAAAAAGTGCTGTAGTACAGAACAACTACATTTTGGTAAATCACTTAAAAAATTAAATGCTTCTTACATTTATAACGATACACAAGGCTCCATCACTACTGAACACTAGGTTTGCTAGTACATACTTGCACAGTATATCCATTGTTTTTCAAAGGTCCTCTGGTACTGTTGACAGCTCTAAAGGCTTGTGTGACAGAATTACAGTGTGTTGGTAAAAGGCACTAGTGCCCAACATGTCACGAAAACATAAGTGTACAGTCACAACCACATAATTATAAAGTCAGGCCAATAACGTTACTTTTTGTTAGACTACAAGTAAAGTGTCATTTGTACTTAATGACACATGCATGCAGTCATGAAGCTAATGGCTCGTTGTGATCTTTTCTTTAGGCCAAAGTCAACTATTATTGCTGACCTAGGCTGCGGTGAAGCAAAGATAGCTCAAGCACTTACAAGAAACAAGGTCCATTCATTTGATATTGTTGCTTTGAATGAGCATGTTACCATCTGTGATATGAGTAAGGTAAGTTTATTGTACTTGTTAAACTTCCCTTGTAACAAAATTTACATAATCCATTACAGTGTAGGTGCTCTTTTGGCTTGTAAAACTGCAGGAGTTATTACTATGTAGATGTTCTGTATCATTCTTATTTGCAAAATATTGTGGAAATGCTTACCTTGGTTTGCTATGATGTACAGCTGCAATGTTACCTATGTTACTTGAGTGCAACACAGAAAAGTCTTGCCACCTCCTGGCATGAAACACAGCAATGTGTGTCGCAGTAAATGAAACATCCTTGCAGTCTCACAGTTTGTGTGAAGCACATACAGGTGCATTTTGGATCTCGGCGCTGATGCTATTCCAATAATTTTAAATAATTGGACAGTCGCATACAAGTTGAGACATGACAGAATTTTGTTTTCTATCATGATGCTACACCATAAGTGCTTGCCAGGCCATAGCTGTTTGCTGAAAGCAGTTTTACTTTTTAGCAATGAAGAGCAGTGCATATGAAAACATGTACATGCATGTGCATGTGTGCATGCTGCTCTTTGTTCAAGAAGCACGGGGCAACCATTGGTCACAGCAATGGTGTACCATCTACCAAAACAGTGTGGCCCACAGTAGCAGTTGACCACCTTGCACTGGCCTGGTCAGACTTGTGAAGTTGCAAGAGATGCTAGTGTGTGTCTCTACACAAGCCATATCAGCACTATATTTGTTGTGACTATTGGGAACACTGTGTTTGTTTAGTTCTTTCAGCCTTTCTCATTTTCTTTTAAAGGGGCACTGACACCAAAATTTTGCTGCTCAATTAGCCTGTGGGATCGATTTTCGTGGACATGCACATGTCATCTACCAAGTCTTAATGGCGAACACAGCTCTGAAGGTAATTTAAATGAATATTGAAGTTCGCATGCGCGGTCGAGTGCTAGACACAGTACATCGCGACATCGACAATAGCAAAGGTGGCCTGAAGGGGACCCCCAACTTCCGCGACTTCAGCTAGCAATGGTGGCGTCACAGCCGCCATTGTCTATTTGCTGCGCCTGCGTTAGTAGACTGCCAGCGATGCCAGACCTCAAGAAAACAGTTGCCACCCAACGACGATACCACCCAACGACGACGGCTAAAGAAAACAAGTACGAGTCTGTTGTCGTGCGGAAGTGTGTCACAGTTATGTGTGCTTACGTGGTCGAACTCGTTCACGCCATTGCGAGCGCTAGATGGCGCCAGTTGCACCAGGCGCCTTGTTGTTTTTGGAGCTCTCCCAAACCAAAACTGAAGCTAGTGGGTAATAAACAGGCCGTACATAATTATCTGACACGCGCTAGAGCAATTGGTGGGCTGTGTTATGGCTAACAGATCCTCAGCTACATATTGCAGCGAAAACACATCACACGAAAATTTTCGTGTCAGCGCCCCTTTAAGCTTCTGCTGGGGTCAACAGACTCACATGGTTTAGATGTGTAATGAGCTTCAGAAGCAGACTTCACTGTTCTGTAAATAGCACTTTTTAGTTACGTTATTACATGGTGGTACATATCATTGTCCAAGTGCTATTAAAGCTGCTTTTGAACACTTTTTCAACATGAAATACTGCCAAAGGTCAGGGTTCTTCTGAATGTGTGAGCCAAGTGATATTGTACTGTATGCACCAAGGAATTTAATCTCAGAAAGAATCAATAATTGCTTTGTTATGTTATCACCACTTGTGTGGCAAGTAGGTGTGACAGGTATTTGGCTGGTTCCATAAATGGTGCAGTAGCAAACAATTTTTGAAGCCACATGCTTTGTCGCTTTAGCTTGCCACCGCATGCAGGCGTCATGTATGCCTGAACTGCACATTGCAACTGATATGTTTTAAGAAAGAAAGAAGAGAAGATGCCCAAGGCCATGGTGCAGCATATTGTTCTCCTGCATAAATTTTGGGCAGCACATTGTTCCCTTGCCATCCACTTGTGTAGCAAATGTCGTGCTTATGGTGATGAAAGGGGAAAAAAATTGCGCATATGCAATAACTCCAGTTGCACAAGACGAGTTCAACAGACTTTTGCTAAGAGAAAACAGCAGCACAAAAGAGACAGACGACACAAAGAATGACCAGGACAAGCACTTGTCCTGGTCATTCTTAGTGTCGTCGTTGCCTTTGTGTGCTGTTGTTTTCTGATACTGTGTACCAACACACCAAACTTGCCATGTTAGACTTTTGATACATGGGATTCGTAGGGCAGTAAAGTGCAACAGCAGTTCCTTAGAATTAGATGCTGCAAGGTCCCCTTAAATCAGATAGAAACCCTCTTTAATATATTAGGCAAATGCCCAAGTGCCTATGCCTCCATGAGACGTTTGCGCCAGCGTATGAGGCTTTGAGAGACTTCGCAAGCTTTGCGAGATCTGCGTGAGGTTTTGTGCACGACTTCGCATGGTTTGCAAGACCTGTGGGGATAAACCTTATGCCGCCACTGTGAGAGAAACGGCTGTGTAGGATAGCCAGATGTGGACGTGTGCAGTCAGTTCCTCCTCCCATGGCATTTCACAGGCGGATCGCACAGATGACTGAGTGTTGGGAGACTAGTGCTGCCGCAACCACACAGGAACGTAACTGACAGTGATGCAGCGTTGAATCGTATTGCAGCATTATTCCTTATTGGCCACCATTGGCTGTCCAAAGTGCAGCACTTCACTGTATTACACAAAGTGTCAATGCATGGGCCATTCATTGGCGTTCCCTCAGCTCTGCGGGTACTCTTCCTCGGAGTGGCATGCAGCGTTCAATGGCATTGCAGCATTGTTCATTATTGGGTGCCATTGTGTGTCCAAAGTGCTGCACTTCAGTGTATTACAGGAAGTGTCCATGCGTGGGCCATTCCCTCAGCTCCGCGTGTACTCTTCCTCGAAGTGGCACCTGTATGTCTTGCAGACATCTAAACTTGATGCGTCACCATTGTGCGGCTTGGCTTTCACCTTTTGTGTTATAAGAGTAAAACCTGCTAGTATCACATAAGCTTTTATAAAATTGACAGGCGTACACTAGTCATTACAGGTGGTAACAGTGTTCATTCATCGCCATCACCAGCCTGTCTACGCCCACTGCAGGGCAAAAGCCTCTCCCATAGATCTCCAATTATCCCTGTCCTGTGGCCTGGCCCTGGCCCAATTTATACCCGCAAACTTCCTGATCTCATCTGCCCACCTAACTTTCTGCCGCCCCCTGCTATGCTTGCCTTCTCTAACAGTGTTGATTAAACCGAATTTATTAGATGGATAGCCTCATGGCCAACTTTGCCGCTTTTACTTGTCCAATCCCATGGTAGTCCATGCTCAACGATGAATGCTTTTACATAGGGATGTGTGAATATGAAATTTTTAATATATGAATCGAACATGAATATCTAGCCTCAAATATTGAATATCGAAATACAAAAGGGCATTGATAAACAATACCTTATTTACCACATAATTAGGTTAAGAAAGTACACTAATGAGCTATCAACACAAACTATATTAATGCGTTATATTAAACTGTTTAAAAGAAATCAACTGTTAATGGAAATGTCACAGTATAAAGCACTGATGACAAATGCTAAAGGCTATCATGAAGGAGCATTGCTTGTTCCAGGTGTGCAGATCGCTGCAATACATTTCAATGGTATCCTGCGCGAGAGGCAGCTGCGAATGGCAGGGCAGCGTGTTTTAATAGCCTGTTAAAAGTGTGCAATACGCCAGCATATTTACATAAGCGATTGCTACTGAGCGCACAGTTGAAGATGCTTAGTGACAGCACATGTTGGCAGTGATAATTACTGACGCACTCATTGTTGGTGACCATCATTCCTTTATTACCTCCTTGCACCACCCATGCTTATCTGTATAGGGTTTTGATGTTCTTGACACCAAGCGTAAACACGGACGATCAATCATTTCTGGCGAGATAACTGAGTCAGGTATTTTATCTTTCTAAAGCTATTTTATCTTTTTGAATTTTCTCAATGTTCGAATCACTTCAGATATTTGCAAATTTCAAATGCCTCATTTTCGAATCAAATATGGATATTAAAAAACTAATGTTTGACAAATATTCATAAGGATAGAATATTTGTGCAATCCTAATGAAAAGGAAAAGGAAGAATATAGAAATTTTGTACCAGAGGCACTTGACCATGCCACGTGTGTGCACCTCAAGTTAATAACTCTCCGTACAACAATGAATTTTGTTTCTCCATATTTGTTGTGAAAGATGAAGATCAACCAATCAGTCAATCAATGAATCAATCAGTCAATGTGTTATTTCTGCTTTTTGCACACACAGTGACAAAACGAAAATAGGTGGCAGGAGAAAAGGCTGGTTTGTTGCAGCTTGACAAAGCTCCTGCCATCCGTACAGCAGTAATATATGCATACAGGAAGTTAAACATACAAATAAGAAACAACAGCCAAAGACAGCAAAACGATGGGTTTGTTGACATGCAGTTCAGTCCATGGCTGTAACATGGGATCTGCAATTGCTGCTATATTCAGTGATTGAACTTAAAAATTAGTATGGCACAGAACAAATATTAAAGAAAGAAGAAGCACTAGACTGGCACTAGTTTTACAAATTAAAGCTCTTCGTTTAACAGTGCTAAGGCAGTTTCTTTTAGAGTAATGATAGGCAGTAGGCTCAGGAGTAAAATGTAGGTTATGCACGCTGAAACTTATAGAAGGAAAAAGTTAGATGTTCACAAGAAAGCAGAAGGGTGTTTAAAAGGGTGCTTAAGGAATGCAGCAGAATGAAAGCATGGTGTGGGCCTTTGGGTAGGTAAAGCTGCCTTTCAAAGCTTCCCATTGGAAAATAAGCAAACATTTATCATAATGTGTACATGAAAGCACTCTGCAAGTTATATCGGCTTTTGTGGTCGTAAAGTGTACTGAGACATAAGGCAGTGAGGCGCCACATTATTGTAGTGGTCTCATGTTAGTTTAGGGATTTGCATTGTCATGTTCTAAGTTATTGAGCAAGTGAATATACAGTCAACAGTTATTTTCTGTTTTTTTTCAGCTTCCACTACCAAATCAGACCATTGATGTAGCTGTGTTTTGTCTGTCATTGATGGGAACTAATCTGAACATGTTTGTTCTGGAAGCAAACCGCATATTAAAGAAGGGGTAAGTGTGTGTAAAAGGCCTAGACCTCTTGCAATATTTTATCATCATCATCAGTCTGTGTTATGTTCACTGCAATTTACAATTCACCCTGTGCTGAGTGAGTTGGTTCCACTTTATGCCTGCACGTCTCCATATTTTATCGTCCCACCTAACCTATTGCCTGCGTTACTGCATTTTTTCTCTTTCAGTTTGTGTTTGCGGGTTTTTTATTCTGTATTTCCTGAAATTCAAAAGAACTTTATGGGGAATGGGTTAAATATTATTGAGGAGAGGAACATAAAATATGACAACTTATGCAATAGAGACACAAATATGAGCAAAACAATCCATACAAACAACTAATCAAAATTTATAATAGAACCAAGAATATATTCAAACAGGGGTAGCCCAATAAAGTAATCAATCAGCCAGAAATTAATGGGAAGAAAATGTGCATAACAGCATTTCAAGGGTGCACAATCGTATGGTACAATCTCAGTAGTTGCATCGGAAGAATGCCAAGGAAGATTGTTTGAACAGGCGATAGTCTGTGACTGCTGGCAAGTGGTTCTAGTCTGGTGACTTGGGTTGAATAAATTAGTATCAAAAGGCGGGTAGGCAACAGGATGCGTGGAAACATTATTATTTTGGTTAAGTCACATTGAATGATGTAGGTGCTAAGATAAGTTTCGTGTGTAAATTTTATGAGGATGCTCAATGTGTTCTCGAACCATAATTTTTAGTGCCTAGAGTTAGCTTTAATTTGATTGAGCATAATTCAAGAAGGGCTTACCAGAAAAGTTACTGCTTACCGGAAATGCCATCAATGCTTTTTGGAACTACCGTGGCAGCTGTGGCACTGTGCCACTGAGCTTGAGGTCATGGGTTTGATGTGAAATACAAGAACGCTCGGGTAAACAAAATCTTTCACTATGCATGCCACAAAATTATATTATGTTTCTGCTCTTAAAGGGACCGTCAACTATCCCTCGTCGATAGTGCACCACTCAAAGTGTACAACCTTGCAAAGGTGTCGTTGGGAGTTCAGTACAAATATTTAAAACGGAAATTTTTGCATCATTTGAAAAGAAGAAATATGTGTGACCAACTAGCCCCGCCCTGTAATGTGTTCTGCTAAGCATAAGAGAGCAATGTCCATTGACCATATCTTTTAGCCTGCATGATTCCAAGCTGCTTCTGTGGGAAAAAAAGAACAGTGCTTCGTGGTGGAGCCAGAGCTTGCTGCTTCTATTACTGTAGTGGTTGTATCGATGAACAGATAGCTAAAAGCGATGTAGAACAGGGAATGTCGCAGGAGCCAACGTTTTGACAAGTGCACTTGTCTTCATTAGGACGGCGACAACTCCACTTGTCGAAATGGCTCCTGCGACATTCCCTGTTCGACATCTATTTTAGCGATTTGTTCATCGATTCAAGCCTCCATCTTCTCCTGAGCTTCTCCTCTGTAGTGGTTCTGCATGTTCGGCAAAATATGGCTGGACAGCAGCCCCTGTATTTTAACCTCCTCGTTGAAAAATACAATCTTGTATTGCCCTTTTTGCAGGGGTATTTTGAAGATTGCAGAGGTGAAGAGTAGATTTTCAACAACTCAAGGATTTGCAAAGACCATGAAAAAGTTTGGATTTGAGCTTGAGCATTTGGTATACCACTTTCCATGATCTTTCTCTAACTTTTTTTGTCTTCTATTGTGTTGCCTTTCGTATGTGACAGTTCAGTTTTTGTTATTTGTGTAAGGAGCAGGTATGTGAGTGCATTTCAAGGTAGGCCTAAATAGCAGTGATGGTGGTGCATCTTCATAGTTTCCTATACAGTGAAATCTCATTGGTAATATATCACTTAGTATGTTTTTTGCAATAATATGTTTTGTTTTTTTTCTTTTCTCAGTGAATACTCCATATGCACAGTATATTTTCATACAGTTGGTGAGATCACATTTTAACATGAAATCGGATAATACGACTGAGCCACAGCTAACCGCACATAGAGCTGGCAATACTCCCCCCCCCCCCAAAAAAAAAAGGAGGAGGAGAAGAACGCCACCCCCACAGCTAAAAAAAAATTTCTTTACAGACATTGAAAAAAAGGAAAGTTCAGCAAAAATTGACGCGTTGGTAATGCCACTCCGCATTAATGTACATCTTTTGCAGAGCAGTATTCCAGTATCTTGCAGAAAGCTTTTTTAGCGAGTTTGTTTCCAGGTTAGCGTGTTTTCGTACTTTTGGAGCTTACTTTAAAATATACAATTTTTGGATGATGCGTTTTATTGTATGGTTCCAATGAAGATTGTATCAATGTGATTCCACTGTCATATGTACCTGCAACATGTACATTGGAAAAGCAACTGCTTTTTGTAGCTGTTATTGAAACTGTAAGTGCTGTAAAGCTCATACAAAGCATATGCTTGATGAGGACTACTCATCATGTCTCCACAGGACATACAAGCAAAATATTTATGTCAGTGTTCATGCAAAATTATGAAAGTTTATTTGGAGGACATATCGAGATAGCGTAATTAGTTAAGACACTCAGCATGTGAAGTGAAGGGTGTTGTATAAGCAGTGTTGTGTAGAATACTTAGAGTCTATGGGAATAATAATTGCTGGGGTTTCACATGCCGAAACCACAATGTAGTTGTCACTGATCATGAACTATTAGACACGGCAAGCAATCACCGGGAAAGATTCCAAGAGCCAATGTATTAATTCCCTGATACGAAAGCTTGCACAATTAGTCCCTTTGGTGCACTAGCAAAACACCAGCAGTGGTTCAAAGACCGAGTCAGAGCCAAGGGTGATCAAAACAAAACGAAAATATTCTCATTAAACAGGCAGTTTAAAATACCTGCACAAACACGATTCTTCAATATACAAGCATAGATATACAACATAACACAGAACCATCTCGCACCAAATGTACAAGTTCTTGCATTACATAGACAATAAAACACAAAAGTCCTATTCACCAGGGCCACTCGATGTGTCTCAATATGAAGCTTGCAGGTCGATCTCGGTTGGCCCACAGAGCAGCATCGTTCAATGTCTTCTTTCTTCTTTCACTATCACACAACATCTCACTGATGACTTCAACTGATGATGATGGCTCGTGGTTGATTCTTTAAATTATCTTCGGCGGGTTTTTGAGAAATTTCAGCGTGGGTCACATGATTTCAGCACGTGCAAAGCTGATAGAAAACTCTCTATTAAACCGGTAGCTTCCTCACGTGTGACACGCCTCCTTCTCCCTCTCATGTCGCGATTAGCATCAGTGCATACTTTCCGCTTACTCCTCTTCTCCTTGTTTGCCTCGCATTCTCACCCGCTGGGATGGGATGACTACGCGCCGCATTCCAGAATTCTTCAGAACATACTAGAATTGTGCCGTGTATGCTTTGGCCAGCCATTACGTGACGTTAGGTGCATTGAGGTTTCCGCTGCATGCGCCATTTTTTTTTTCACAAGGTTTAATTCGATGTGACATCCCTAATATGATGCCGGGCTCCTCGACGAAGTGGGCACTATTTTGTGACAATGGTTATGAGGCACGCTTCATTGGAGGGCTCTAAAAATTTTGACAACATGGCGTTCCTTTAACATGCCCTGGCAATGCACAGTACACGGACTTCTGGCATTCTTGCCTCTGTCAAAAATGTGGCCACTGCTGTTGAGATTGAAACTGTACCTTTCAAGTTGGCAGTCATGTACCATAACCACTAGATCACCATGGGAAGCGAGGCATGGGAAATTGCAGGGTGTTTTTTTTGAAGTGGAACTATAACTTCGTATGCTTAATACCTTGTACACTTATTAATGTGAACACTGATTTTTGCAAGCTGATAATGGTGTTTTGGGAGATTTAATTGAGCAGTGGTGTATGTTCAAGGTTGCTAGTACTGATGCAAAAGTTAGAGCTCAGAGCAGCTGACAAAACAGGTGGTGAAAAGGGTGCAAAAAAAAAGAAAGCTAAAAGAGTAAAGATTGGGGGTGTGAATATTGTTACGCGCTATTCGGCTCAGTCAGCGACGCATCCTGCTGAGCCTGGAGGAATGCACCAAGAAGATGAAGACGACGATCAGAGCCGCGCTCGTGCTGATGCTCTGCCATCTTGTCTGCTGCTCTATCCTTGTATATATTCTGTAAATATAATTTCTACACTCCTCTGGTTATTCTTATCCCCGTGGCATTTTTGGTGGAGGTGCTGGGTACCCGATACGGTACAACGGAGCTTCGCAGCGGCTGACGCTTGGCTTTCTGCACAATGGCGGAAGAGGAACCGGCACCCACTGAGGCGGCTGCAAGAACAGCGGTCGTCCTTGCTCAGCTAAAAGACCCAGGCACGTTCTGCGGGAGTGATAATGTCGACATTGAAGACTGGCTACCCATGTACGAGTGTGCAAGTAAGAACAATCATTGGGAAGAGACGATCATGTTGGCGAATATCTTATTTTACCTCAAGGGAACAGCAAGGGTGTGGTTCGAGAATAACGAAGAAGAAATTGGGAGCTGGAATGCGTGCAAGGAAAAGATGGGTGCCCTGTTCGGCAAGTCTGCAGGCAGAAAGGCATCAGCAAAGAAGGAGTTAGCATACCGAGCACAAACGTCGGCAGAGTCGTACCTGACCTATATACAGGACATGCTCGCCCTTTGCCGCAAAGCCGATGACGGCATGGCGGAGTCTGAGAAAGTGGGCCATGTGCTAAAGGGCATAGCAGATGGCGCCTTCAATCTGCTAGTCTGCAAATATTGCGACACCATCGATGCCATCATTCAGGAGTGCAAGCGCTTTGAAGCCGCCAAAAGTCGACGTATTGCCCATCAGTTCGCTTGACTTCCGAACACGGCAGCAACATGTTCGTGTGAAGATGCACCTGAGCCGTCAGCGCCACTCACCGCCGAACACATCAAGAAAATCGTCAGACGTGAGCTTGACGCTGTGTCTCCTGCTTCTACGTGCACCCGTACTTGTGACCACGGTTCCCAGATGGTGCTACTAGTCCAAGCTATCGTGCATCAGGAGCTCTCCAATGCTGGCCTAGACACTGTGTGTGCCGCAGTTCCTTACCGGCCGATTGACCGCCATCCTCCTTTTTCGTACGCGCAGGGTGAAAGGCTGCGTTCCGTACTCGCAATCTAGCCGAGTGGAGGACTGCTGCTGACCGCCCCATATGCTTCCAGTGCCGTCGCATTGGACACATGGGCCGTTATTGTAACAGCCGGTGATACTGGCACCAGCCGTATGGATTCAACCGCCGCCTCGACACAGACCATGGCCGTTTTCAGCCCTACCGCGAGTCTCCCCAGGCCACCGGTGACGACGTCCCCTCCACACCGTATCGTTGCTCACCATCGCCACATGGTCACCAGTCCCGCTCGCCGCTGTCTCGTCGCCAATCTCGCTCGCCCCAATTCCGCCGCTCTACATCGCCGACTGAACTCCTCCCTCGGGAAAACTAGGCGATATAAATTTTTCAAGTTCAAATCAAATATGAATATCTGGCTTTGAATATCGAATCAAATATTGACCGTCAAAACACAAATGTACCAAAGTAATATTCTAATGACACATAACTATTTTAAGAATATGCATAATAAACTATCGATGCAATATATGTTACTGTTAGGAACACATGTCTAAAGTGTCTTGTCATATTTTAACTGTATTGGTAAAATATCAGTATATAAAGGAAGTGATAACTGCCACAAAAATTGAAAATTGAGCAAGTCAATATGGGTTATTATTGGTTGGCGCAGTGCTCACAGGACGGGACCAAAAAAGAAGAAAGTCGGTGCCTGTCGTGTGTGCTTCTTTCTTTGTTCCCATCCTGTGAGTGCTGCACCAACCAATGATGAAGTGATAAAAAAATATTAAAGGGTATCATGAAGGAATATTAGTTGTTCCGTGTTCATGCAGCTACAATGTATTGAAGTGATAACAAATATTAAAGGTTATCATGAAGTAATATTAGTTGTTCAACATGGCCACGCAGCTACAGTGTATTCCAAAGGGCCAGAGTCTCACAAATGATACAAGTTGGCTCTTCAGGGCGTAGCACATGGTCGGGCTGCAATCTACCGCCATCATCTGTCGTCTTCATTGCTGGCTTCAGCTGAATTGTGTGTGTCATCTGTTGGAGGCATGGGATTTCTTGCTCACAGAACTTTTCTTCCTTCTCCCTTAAAGGGCCCCTAAGCCATCCCCGGCATTCTTTTGAACATTTCTAGTTAACACGCGCATCAAGTTGAGAATGGTGCCACGATGAACAATGTCAAATGCGGCAGCACTACATGCCGTGGCCGCACCACAAGCTCGAAAAACAATCCCGCGTGCCTGCCGGCCATTTCCGGCATACCAAAGTTAGCCGCGACGACATTGTGGTTTTTGGTGACGTCATAAGAGTCCGAACTCCGCTGATTGGTCGAAGGAGAACTTCAACTTCCGGTTAGTCTGCTGGCAAATGCACGCCCTCCCTGCCTGTTTGTTTTTCCTCATCGCGCGTCGTTCGCATTGTGTTTGCGTGTGCACACTTGTGAATTCGTAACTGCACTGCGCTACGCAAGTGCAAGTCAGATACAGCCAACTAGAAGCTGCAGCAACTGTCAGAACACGACGGATAGCGCTAGCACAGAGTGTTGGCACAGCATCAACAAAACACTTGCGCGAACGCGGGAGCCCAGCGGAGGCACGTCAACCGGAAGTGGAGTGCATGTCATCGGCGATGTATGTCACGTGACATTCGGAGGAGCACTCGGTGAGGAGGTGGCACCA
Source organism: Hyalomma asiaticum (assembly GCA_013339685.2). Lineage (NCBI taxonomy): Eukaryota > Metazoa > Arthropoda > Arachnida > Ixodida > Ixodidae > Hyalomma > Hyalomma asiaticum. Next base: position 50,367,259 of record CM023483.1, on the reverse strand, counting down.
GCAAGCAGCTGGTGTGGCGCAGGAGAGAGCGAAACAAGCAAGCACCGCGTTTTAATAATCAAACGCCTGTAACTCTGCTATTTCGGCACCGTTTCGAAAAATTCTTGCGGCTATGTGTTCGTTGCGGACACCGGCACAAAAGCAACATCACAACTAAATTTTGACCTCTTGGTAGTTTAGGGGCCCTTTAAGGCTCTGAAATTATTTTTGTAGAAGGCATTCAGTGAGGAAGCAGCCATGCTTTCGAGCAGGTGGCATGGTTCAGGAAAGGTGCAGCTCCTAAACAGTTCAGTAGCAAAGCTTTACTGCGTGCACGTGAAGAGACCACCTGTGCCGCAAATACCACCTAAATGCTCCAAAGCCCCAGGGTAACTCGTGACCTCCACCTACTGCAGAAACTGCTAGCCTCAAGGAAATGAAGTGTGTTTATTTTTGCTGACCGGACAGGTCCCTGTCGAATGTTGACATTTAAACTTATTCATTGATTGTGGCTGTTTCATGCATGTCCAGTGGTAAAATGTGCGATTTAACAAAAAAAAAAAAAAGCTTGTAAAGCACTGCCTGACAGCAGACCATTATGACCACGTTGCAGTGTTGGGAGGGGCCTGACAATGTACCACAAATGGTCAAGGATATTATCAGGCTACAAAGAATACATTATGCTCAGTTATATTATAAGCATGCTCAGGTCTTTTCAATAATCGCGACAAGCATGCATTATGAAATAGTTCCCTTGTTATGTTCCTTTAGTCATAGCTGTACTGCAAGTGCAAATGTTTGTTTGCAGGATGACTCCAACAAGATGTTCGTATTGTTCGATTTCAAGAAAGCCAGGAGCACGACAGCACATCCACATCTGCCAACGCTCAAGCTGATGCCTTGTCTGTACAAGAAGCGGTGAACTGTTCAACTATGAAGTTAGAATTTTACATCAGTGTGGTGGGCAAAAAATTGTTTTGCACAAAGTACTTACCCTGCTTGTTTAATTCCATGTTTACATATGTAAAAACAACTGTGATGTAGTAGAAGATGGTCATAAAGTGGAGTCCATCTCATCACCATGGCCATGTTTATTGGATCTGAGGGAACAGCTTGCCGAGAACACTGGCGATCAATGTCTCATAACTCTTTCTTTACAATAACAAAATATATCAACAACGCATGAGCTGTGCATCACACTCTGCATATATCATACTGCAATGTACAAAGCTTATAGTGCACTCAAAAACTGCTCCATAAGGCAGGACTCTATTGCTGCTTTAAACACTGCAGAAATTACATGTGGAACCTCCCTGTAGTGAAGGACGAGATTTCGTGTTGACTGAATTGTTCATGATACTTATTTCTCAAAGACAATGAACTTGTGGAATACACAACCACACAGTTTTGGACATACCTGAGGCAGATATATTCCTTCTCTTTTCACACACCTGTACCCTTAGCTGGATGCCACAGGGAAATGTCTAGGTGAGCTCAAAGCTCTTGTATCATAAATAGGGCTGGCTGGTGTTCACACACTTGTGATGTAACTTAGAGTTGCAAGTTGCTCAGAGGTGCTTCACAACACCCAACAGCACTCTTAGAATGTGCTTCGTTGGCTATCTTTTCTCACGCAGGCTTTGACTAGATCACACAGATCATTTAGAATATCAATGCAAATGATGATGCCTTACATACAAAATAACACTACACTTATGACCTATTGTAAGACATATCAAGTCAGTTTGGCTACCTGAGATCATTTATTATGCATTCAAGTACAGTAAAACCTCGTTATAGCAAAGTTGACGGGGAGACATAATTACTTCATTATAACCATTAGTTCGTTATAGCCAATATCCATTTCATTTATGGGAATTTAAAGAGGAATTGTGATTGCTTTGCTATATCCAATAGTTCGTTATATCTGGGTTCGTTATAACGAGGTTATACTGTATAGGGTAGGTACAGGCACTCTTGGATTCCATTGCCATAAGAGGGTAGTGGTAGCATTCACAAATCAAACTTTAGTGTGTCTTTGTTATGTTGTTGAGTATTTGATGGGACCTGTTGCCACTACTGGGAGGACCCCTAATATGTACAAAATCAGTTGTTACACTTCTGTACACTTTTTACTTCTTGATGAGTTCAGAAAAATAAAAAATGAACAATTTTCATGGAGCCAATGCAAGGTTATCTACATATTATCCAGTGATTGTCATGCTTGTTCTCACTTGACAGAATATTTAACTTTTTAGCTAAGACATTGGTGTATTCCAGTAAAATGAATGTTACCTAGTTGTAGCTCTTAACATCCAACCACAGTCTAGTGGAGCTTTGTTCACAATCTACAGTGTATAGTACATACATTTTGAACATTTCTTGAATGAACAATGCTTGTAAGCTGGCATAGTGCTGAAGAGCAGCAGACACTTGTTACAAACAGCTGTGATAGTTTGAGGATTCCCAAACTGCACAAGCATTGCAGCCTGCCCTATGTAACCATTTTCATTGTCCTTTGTGGCAAATGGTGTACCAGGCAGCATGCACATCCTAATTGTAACTCTTAACATCCAACCACAGTCTAGTGGAGCTTTGCTCACAATCTACAGTGTATAGTACATACATTTTGAACATTTCTTGAATGAACAATGCTTGTAAGCTGGCATAGTGCTGAAGAGCAGCAGACACTTGTTACAAACAGCTGTGATGGTTTGGGGATTACCAAACTGTACAAGCCTTGCAGCATGCCCTATGTAACCATTTTCATTGTCCTTTGCGGCAAATGGTGTACCAGGCCACCATGCACATGTATCACTCGTCACAGAACAACATACTCACAAACTTTTTCACTCATGTGTTGCCTTCAAATGTAATGCCCAAGTTTGTCTTATGATGAAGTATAGGTAATCACATCAGACTATAGTTACGGACATTTATGGGCAAATTTGTGATGCCTTTAGATTGACCACATTACCCAGCAGCCCACACGATAAATACTATGACAGTGACTAGGACATCGAAGCAGGGATTTTGGTTACAAGATGTGATAGCCTGTAGGAAATGAATGCAGGACCCACTCCAGACCTGGTGGTTGGCATACTGTAAAATCCTGAGCAAGCACCCCCCTATCTTTTTTGAGAGACTTGAAATTGGCGCCGATGACCGAGCAAGCACCCCCTCCCTTTTTTAACCCTGCTTAGCACGGTGCACATCAATGCCAGGTTACTTAGCAGGTTCTTTTGTCAATTTTTCAAGAAGTTGCACTGTAAATTATAAGAAACAATGCAATTAGGCAAGGAAAAGTAATTTGTTTTGCTGCATTTTTGCAAACGCCTGATAATGGTTGTACCACAGTTGCATACTTTTCATCTACGTAGCCAGCCATGTCTATGGCTGTGAGTACACTTGTAAGACATATATAATTGTTTTTCAGCAGAGTATGTATGCCTGTGTGGGCTGGTTCTCGTACACTTGGAAATTGACAAACACGCTGTTGGGTGTCGCTAGCGGCGTTTTTTGCACCACTTTCAGGGCAAAATGAAAAACATGATTCCTTTTTTGTGCGGTGAAAGTGTGCTCATTCCCGTAAATGTGACACACGATCTGCCCATTTTTACCACAATTTAAAAAAATTTTCCGAGCGGTAGACAGTCCCTTTAATTGTTGTCCGGTTAAAGCAAAGGCGTTTAGTACAGTGAACTATGGTGTTTAACAAGAAAAATTACTCCTAAATTAACATCGCCGCCCTTATACTGCACTCTTGGTTCGCTTAGGTTCGCTGTGGTTGTACCGCCATCTAGGAACGATAGATAGAGTGAAGCAGATTGTCGTGCCGATTCGCACCGGCAGTCAGCGCTTCGGTAGTGTTCACGCGTCGACCTCCTCGACTGCCGAGGAAGTTAGGGCCGTGGCGGTGTCGTGACTGCGTGTTCCAGGGGCAAAGTACGAACGTGGCCTCTGCAAAATTTGTCTTGCGTGGCCGGGTGTGTTGAGTTGCGACGCACACTGCTCCAGGACCGCAAGGACGCCCGTAGACAAGCAAATAATTTTCCTTTCGTTGCAGTGGGCTATGTTTTCACAAAAAGATCAGCTGACAACGCGTTCGGTTTCTCTTTTAAGGCATCACCATTTGCGGACGATCCTCGTTTATGGCAGGCTTGCGCAGGGCTCTGGCACATGCAATTCAGGTGAGTCGCTCGACAACTTTCTCTCGTGTAAAACTGTAGAGAATCCCTCTGCCGTGTCGAGGTGTCGCTAATGTCTAGATTTAACGTGTTCACATGTTCACAGTACCCAAGCCATCTCCCGCCCCTCGATTCGCCAGATTGCCGCTTATGCATTCCACAACTTCGCAAAGACATGTCTCACTTTCGTGTTATACAGATTCCTATGACAGAGGGATCAACCACATTTTTTTTTTTCATTGCTAAGTATTAGTTACTTAATTTGTTTTATTGTCTAAGTTTTCAATTACTTCTCATACCACTAACATATTAGAAATTTGTAGAGCACCTCAAGTAACACCAGAATCAAGCATTTGTTCTTCGCTGAAGTGTGGCTGGTTGACTTTTCTGAGAAAAAAACAAGTGTGCAGAACACGCAAAATATGAAATAGATGCGCTCCGTATCTCACGTGCCTTCAAGCAGGCTTTGATGGACCCAAACCTGTGTTTGTTTATTACCATTTCATACTCAGCTTTGCCACGTAGCATAGTTCGGCAAGTTTGCGGCCTGACTGCTGGCAGTGTGATAAATATCCGCATAGGCAGACACAGCAGTGTTACCCCCCCCCCCCCCCCCCTTTTTTTTTAGAACAAATTGGCTTATCAGTGGGTCATCGGCAACTTTCCAAAGTCTGAAACCTTATACGATGTGACAATCAACAAATGCAGTTGCATGTCTAACAAAGCTCCCTTGGGAGCTCACATTTATTTCATATTTCATGTGTTTCATTCACTTTTGTTTCTTCTCAGAAAAAGCAACCAAACATACTTCAGAACAAAACAAATGTTTGATTCTGAGGTTATTTGAAGTGCTCTACGACCTTGTAATTGACATCTTAGCAATATGAGGAGGAATTAAAAGTTGGCTGATTAAAACTAATAATTTATAAGTAATGAAAATATACTGCTTGTAAGTAAATACAACCACCACTAATATGTAGTTGGTACGATTTTGGTAAGACTCCTGGCTTTTTTTCTTTTTTTATTTTCGTCCAAGTTAGCTGGGACATGCTGCATATACATACATATACACACATGCACGAATGAACAAACGAGTGAGCCCGGAGATACCGAATATCAAAGAGATCACCAAATAGTTTAATACAGCCACGATTTGATGCAAGAAGGCATTTTGTACAGAGCCATTTTGTTGGCATAAATATTTTTAATGACTTAAGAAGTGATTGCGATATGCTTAGGGTAAGCACACTAGCAGTGGAGCAGCCCTGTAGTGTTTGATATTCTGAAAGCGCTGGTGAACATTTTCAGCATACACATAGTACAGTGCTGTACTCTAAATGCAATTTCCAAGGGGTGTTGCTGCTATCTGGTGTAAACCATTTTTTACATGCATTTGCATGGGACCATCCTGTACTGATAGATGGCCATTTTTGCTTTGTAGTAACTAAATTTACGGTATTACATTAGACCCATACACATGAATATGAATGTACAGATGCATTTGTCATATAACAGTGTCGTTGTTTTGGCATCACAGCATTCAAAACTGAGATACCACTTGTGTAAAAACTCAAGGTGCAGTGCCCATTTAATTTTATATCCCTTTTTTGTATATAATCAGGTTCATTCAATATTCAGTGGAAATTGCTACCATGTTCCCTGAGCCCACAATGCATAGACCACAATTTGCAGCATTTTCAGGTGGTAGCCATATTTGCAATGGGCTGAGGGAACTAGTGGAAAATATGGCCGAGATTGTGTGTAGCATGTCGTTACATGCTTGACACCTGTGTTTGTTCATCATGACTTTGTTAACCACTGCCCCATCACTCAGCTCACTGTTTCTGTGTGTTAGGCATGCGAGCTGATGGTGACGGGGCTGAGGATGGGAAGTGTGGTTTCTTTAAACATTGCTGTGAGAGTGATAAATTCTGGTACAGCCTATCTCACAAACAGACACTGATTTGCTAAAATAGAAAGGTTTATTTATAATCTTAGCGGCTCGTGAATGGTAATTTCTCTAATTCATCCATGTTCTGGGGTAACGCCATAGTCATCAGCAGCCACATCTTTCGATGCTGCTAAGAAACCTTCACAAAATGCACCCTCTAAATAAATAACAGAGAGTTGTACACTGCTGGTATTGCATAATTAGAGCTCAGCACACGTGACTTCGAATGAACTACAGCAAACTAAAGGCTTAATTTTTATCATCACATGGATTTTTGTCAGTAATATCGTTACATTATGTTATGTTTTCACTAATATTGTTATGTAACTATGTTTTATGAGCAAGAGCAGTGTTCAGATAGATGGCAGATAGAAACAGCACAACAAAGTCAGGTGAAGTAGGTTAAAAATGCAGATTGTATTCTACTCTACAGGCAAATGAGTCCACACACAACAAGGTATGATTTAACAGTGTACAAGAATGAGGTAGGATGCCATCTTTTACATTATGTGCATGAATGTAGCCTCCTTGTGAAACAGACTAATTTTTACAAATGTACCTGCACACACATGCACACACAAACACACACACACACGTGTATATATTGGTGCTGGTCAAATGGTATTAAAAGAAGTTATTTGTGTGCCTTTATGATGCCTCCTCTGCAACTTATATGCATCATTTCAGAAACAACCAGCTCGCCCAGTGCTCCTTGTGTCGAAAGGACTGCTCACTACAGCATTTATAACAGTAGTGTTGAACTGTGCAGTGTTGGCATTTGGGCTATTTGCACAGAAGTACTTCATGAACCATAGGGTTTCCCTTCAACAGTGTGCTTCCACTGCAGTTGGGAAGCCACCAAAATGGCACAAATTAGGTGCACAGTAGAAAGTCTCTTGTTTAGAGGAACAGGCACTGCATTGAACACTTGATGCTTGTTATGCGTTGTAATAAGTGTAAATATTCACTGCTGTTGGCTCACTTCTCCTGCTAATTCATGACATAAGCACTTTCATAAAGCATACACTTTGTCCTTTTTCGCTTGCTTCGAGACCTTTGTATTGCACATCAGTCAAGGGTGCAGCCTTAATCCAAGGAAAGAGGGGGTACGAAATTATATATATATATATATATATATATGCATGTATGTATCTCACACAGATGTTCTGGCAAGGTGTATTGAGTGCCCACAACCCTTGCCTGCCCTTGCTATGCCTGTGACATCTGCAGTTATACTCTCCAAACATTCGAGAAATCTGTATAGCAGACTAGCAGAAGACTCCCCTTAATTAAGTCAGCCTGATTCAGTGGCACCTTGTAAGAACATGTTCACAAAAAGAACCTGCCACAAGTACTCAAGCTAGCTTTCTCGTACAACTAAACCACCTGACATTTCATTTCTGGAGATTCTGCATACAGCTGCTAAAAAGGCATGCTTGTAGCTCTTGCCACTATTGGACGAAATGCACACAATGTGATTTATCGTATAAAACACACTACTCTCGCAAACTCTCTGCCAGAAAGTAGTTGATCAGCTTTCAAAGGACACTTAAGCAAAACACTAATTGAATTCTGGTAGATTATGAGAGTGTACCTGAAAAATTTCTTTGGGATTTCTTTTGGAAGATTTATTGCAAATGAAAAGAATTTTTAGCTTGCATTTCGTGTCTCAGCCTTAGCAAATATAATTTCTTTAATATGTCACTTTTTTTTTGGTTTCTGATAGTACCAAAAGTGTTTCAGTAATTGACAGAACAGTCGATGTGGGACTTTCATGTTATTGCTGTTGCTCGTATTTTGTCATTGCATTGCACTGAGCTGATGAAAATTCCACTTTTGTTTAGAGCCTCCGTAACATTTTTTTAAAATGAGACAAATAAGTCTGCTTGCTCATTAGACAATATTGTCTCAAACAGTGTGCTTTGATCTGAATGTGGTGTCTTTAAAAACAATACGAGCACTTTTGTCTAAAATTAAACTTCCTGAAACAGCAACATTTGGTGCATGACCATGCACACATTGCAATATGGCAGCCACTGGCTGGATTTCTTTCAAGTCTGTGGCTAAGTAGCAAGTTTGGCAGAATTGTGGAAATCTCTTAATTTAGAGACAGTGGAAAGGGTGGTATCACTGCAGCAGTGATACAATTTAATAACCTCCATGATTGGACAGAGCTACGTAAGGATGAGCCTCGTAATGTTTTCATGCCAATATGTAAGCCTGTGATTTGACTGATTGAGCAGAATGACGTCAGTTTATACGGAATGCTGTGGCATTGCACAATTAAAAAGAAAGGTGCCAGGAGGGCGTGGATGTGGCAGCATTGGACTGACAGGAACCATGTTGCTACAGCATGTCATGAGAAACTTATCAGAATATTTTTGTGAAGGGGTGCCCCTTAATATAAGGCTAATTTGACACTTTTCCTAATAGAGCAATATTTCAGAGGTGCCATCTGCTAACACTTAACCTGCTTGCTAAAATGTAGGATTTAGTTTGCTATCAAGTGCAAAAGCAAAAGAAGTGGCAGAGAGACAAAAAACTGAAACAATAATTGAAGTAACATTGTTGGTTTCCGGCCCTTCTTCATACTCAAGATAATATTGCCTAATGACTAGGCCATTTCTTCATCTTGCAGGGACCCTTCAGTATATTCCTTCCATGTATATCTTAAAATCTGATAAACCAATGGTGTCTCATTCATTACCCCCAAGAAACTTCTGTTTCTCAAGTTCTTCCTTTAATCTAGGTATTAAAATGGTATTTAGTTATGAGCACACAAAGGCAGGCGTGGTTTGTTTGTATAAAATAGATATTAGTTGTACTTGTTTAAAGTGGCCATCATTTTCTTTTGAATTGTGCGACAGCTGCTAATAACCACTACCTAATGAGACACTCGTTGGTGCGAGCGGTGCAACAGGTAATGTAGCCAGTGCACACAGATGCCAGATAATTAAGAAGAGCCAGTAGTAAGCTAAATAGTAATGCAAGGAAATGAATGTTGGTATCTGATCCACTCGGAAGGTCTGTTTTTCTGTTGGCAATAATGGATTGCATTAGTGTTATGACACGACGTTCACTGGATGACAGCAGGAACAATCAGTCTTGAAAACATATTTTAGTTAACACTCGTGAAACAGCTACAACTTGGGTAAAAAGGACGAGTTTGATCACTGCTAGCAGCATTGCACCAGAAAAAGTCCGCTCACTCAGCATGGGGCAGCGCGACAGTGTGCAAATACATGAACGGGGGCGCCGCGTGCTTGTGACAGTGCTGGCACACCAGGTGTTTTGTACTGTTCAAGCATCCATGAGAATGACTGTGTTTCGGCGGCGCCTCTTGATGCCCATTGCGGTTCTCTGCAGCGAGGCCGTGGCAAAGGGGATCCAAGCAACGGTCCTGAACGATGTGCTTTCGCAGCAGCTCCCTGTGGGTTGTATGGGCGGTGCTGCGTGGTCCTCGTGTCATTCCTCGCGGGTCAGCGACAGCTTGCGTCTCAGCGGCTGCGTGGCACCGGCCGCGGCTTCGCCAGCAATGTTGGCCGCCGCCGTGGTGGCTGCGCTGCCCGTCTGAGATGCCGTCGCTCCCGAACCGCCGAGAAGCCTGTCCTGTAGTGTGGCCACTTTGGACATCATGTGCGACAGTAACTGCCGCTCCTGCATGCGCACAGAATTCACTGAATAGCGTGTCATGGCGAATGAAAGCTTGGGCACAAATAGCGAATGCTGAAAAATTATTGCTTCCAGGATAACTTTTAAGTCTGCCGTACGGAGCTGAACCCAAGAAATATTTTTAGGAGAAGATTTCAGAGACAGCAGCGGCCATTTCGAAGCAGGCTTTTCATGTGGATAAAGCGCATCGCAATCGCATAATTGTGCAATGTTAGGGTCGAGGCTTGTCTGCCGTTATAATGTCGTAGCCACGCTCGCTCTCGGCGCGTGCCTCCCGGCTCGCGATCTCCCTCTCTTCGACAGCGGCAGTCATGAGTGCAGTCAGACGGTGTGTGTGCATGTGTGGGCCGATCCCGAAGGCTGTGCACCGAGACAGTGTCATCTGCTGTTTTGAGAGAGAGCGAACGGCGCGCGTTGACTATGGAGACGCTCTTCATCTCTTGTGCGTAGTTGAACCATAAGGATTCGCAGCGTGCGCGTTAACTAAATTAAACCGGAACTCGGCACGATCTACGACGTGGGAGCGCAGGAGTCTCATAAAGACCAGGAGCATAAATGACAACGCGTGTGTAAACATACACACGCGTTGTCATTCACTCACATGCACGAGTGGGCAATGCACGGGCGATTTACGGTACACAGAACGATCCCCAGCTTCGCCCACTCGTCGTGGTTCACTTCGCGGAGATGCGTGGATTTTTTTGAAGATGCTACGATTTTATGTAAGACTCATGGATGGCGCCACCTTGGGCTGTTACAGCTATAATTGTAGTCTTTTGTGCTGTTACCCCAAGATCATCATCATCATCATCAGCCTGTCTACGCCCACTGCAGGGCAAAGGCCTCTCCCATGGATCTCCAATTATCCCTGTCCTGTGCTAACTGGGCCCAATTTATCCCCGCAAACTTCCTGATCTCATCTGCCCACCTAACTTTCTGCCGCCCCCTGCTACGCTTGCCTTCTCTAGGAATCCAAGATAACGAAGCTATAACACATAGAATGAATAGGTTGAGTTATTTTCATGCTTATTAGTCTGTGGGAGCATCGTCCATTTAGACGCTACAGACAGAAAATTACAACGTTAATAGCTCAGCGTGGCGGTACTGAAACGGGTGCTTGCATTTACGACATTTCATCTCATTGCCTCCACATTCCTATGGTGGTATCACAAGGAGTGGGTGCGCACGTTTTCATTATATGTTAGAAGAGAAAGGGATTAAGTGAAACAATAAATACAGCACACGTGGACAATATGGGTACATATTTATGTTGAGTGCAGAGAAGTACAGCACGAATAAGTGCTGCGTTCTTTTTATTATAAAAAAAAAAAGGCACCTTTAGCTTCGCCTTCTAGAGTGGAACTCGATAGCAGCGGTTCCGCGTTCCCATCGAAAACCATGGGAGGGTAGACGGTCGCGAGGTCAGAGCTGGAACGTGCGTCTGCTCACACCCGATTTCGTAAATTGTGCAATGTGTCATCGGGTGTGTCTTTCTTTCATGCATGTCGTTTTTATAAATGCGTGCCGTGTGTGCGTGAGTGCTGAAGCATGTCGGGACCCGTTCCGTAGGGCTCCTGCCGTTATTGACATGCTTGCATGAAGGCTGCTGTTGCTGAGATTAATCATTTAGCAGGCAGAACGGACGACATTTAATATTTGATATGTAAAACAGAATTTATATGCTAGATACAAATTAAGGGTTGTTAGGACAATGAAAAGTCTGCACATTTAAAACATACCCAGATGTGATTCCATGCACTGTACCTTGAACATTGTGTCAACACGGCTGGAGAATGTATTGACACTTTGAAGGCAACATATATTTTGGCAACTTGCTTGTTTCCCCTCTTGTGAATTAAAGCTATGGTGTGTACAGCTCATATAGAGAACATAAACGGCGACTACATTAACGCGGTAGCGCTAAGAAGCTCGTGTCGCAGAAAGTCCGGTGCCAGCGTAGGCGCCCGTCGGAAATAGTCATCTCGAGCTACCGCAACCATGCACGCCCTTCATCATGGCGCATGTACTTCAGTGAACAAAATTAAATTGACCATTTGCAAAAATCTATGTTAGCCTTCCCGCAGGGATGTTTTTCAATCTAAAGCTTTCGTCCACAGATTGCTTTCCTGCTCTAATTGCGTTTACACTTGGAAATTTGTAACACCATTCACCCCATTCAGCATCCGTCCCTGCATTTCTTTCGCTGCTGTCGCTCTCTTTGTGCATCGCAGAACTCGCTATATGAGACGGTGCACTGTTGTGCTCGTGCACCTCTGCTAGAATTTGCAGGTGTGAAAGCTCTTAGAGCAAGAAAGCAATCTGTGGACTGCAGTATTTGGTCGGAAAATGAACTTGCAGCTTTTTGCAAATGGTCAATTTATAAATGTAAAACCTATAAAAAATCACAGTTTCGCGAGAAGGTCGTAGTCATGAATGCGATAGCAATGCAGGATATGATACACGAAGTGAGGCTAGCAGCTCTGATTCAGCTGTACAGCAGCTGCAGACCGACTGGGCTTTAGCAGTCGCTGCGAAACACCAGCTCCCAGCCACTGCACGCAACTAGGAGCCGACCCACAACGAAACAAAGTAGGCTTAAAAAACAACAACAAAGTTTTCTACCACCACCAGCAGCTTTAGGGGCAATCTGAATTGTAGTTAACGTGGGCTTATTAAGTAAGCATGCAGATGCATAAAGTACCATGTAACGGTCGAGCGGCAGGGACGACCTAGCAGAGCTGCGAGCTGAGCCATGTTGTTTTGATGTCTTCTGGCACGCGCATGCCCTTTGCACCATCCAGAAACTTGGCCCACCACAGCGGCATCAAGCGAGCGCGTTCGTTCCGGCATTCGTAGTCGCATTCGTGTGAGCGCTATGTGGCGAGGGCTTTGACGGCGTTGCGATGATATGAGAGGCGCCTGGAACTGAGCACGTGATCAAGGCGCTGCAACGCAGTACGCAGCATGTCTGATGGCTGCCGATATAGCGCGCGTGCCAGCGACCGCGCGAAGTCCGCAGCTGTTGCTCGAGAGACACCCGCCAAAGTCTCGCGTCTTTTCATGCTCGTTAAAGACTAGCGGGGCGTTTCGTCTCCGCTTCTACGCAAGCCTCCCAAGCGGGTTGACGTTATCACATGCGCCCTCCAAGCGACGGGGATGGGCCAGGCGCGGTTGATTTCTGCTTCAGCCGCGTTCGTCGCGCTCGCTCGCGTGCTTTTACGCGCGGGTAGAACGTACGATGCGTGGGGGGTTGTTATCGAAACCCGTCGAGACTGTCCATGTAATTGCTATCGCAATAAAACGTCGTAAACTACGATTTACACACACACACACACTATAATTCTGTTACGTGGAAACTGTTGCTTTCGAGTAAACTTAATCACGTAACGACAAAACTCAATTCTAGTACTTTATAGAGAAGACGCCCAAGCGGCGCCTGTGCGCTTTACATTTACGTAGGCGTGCAGAGCCTCCGCTGCTCACGGATACCGACAGAAGGATCTATGACGTCAGCGGTAGGGCAAAACACGCCGCAGCACTCGCTCGCTCTTACACTCATGCGATGGATTCGGTACCGCGTTCCGGTGCCAGAAGCACGGCGGAGCCTTCCCAAGCGGCGAGTGCTGACGTGACATCTATATATACGTGAACTTGTGCGCGACCGCGAGGGAGGCCACGCAAGACGGAGGCAGAGTGTACTAATAAAGGATTGTTGTGCTATGACACCTGCGCAGTTATGTGACTCAGGAATATGGCAAGCGACTGATAAGGCGATGGCAATGGGGCACAATAACGCTATCGCGTTTTGCTCCTGATGCTCCTGAAGCGACTCCCCAATTTCTGACTCGCGATAATCCGCACGGCAGAAGTTTGATTAATCAGCAGCACTGTTCTAGGGTGTAAGCGATGTATATATAACGCTGTGCTCGTAACAGGTTGCTCACCTTTGTTTTGGCGTTTTTCACAGCGGCTGGAGTGTCGGGAATGGCAAGGGTGAGGATGAATTTCACGCCGAACACAAGGTGCTGCACAAGTACACACAAGTGACATAATTCAAAATGGCTGTAATTCGGGCTTGTTGGTAATGATGCATAATAATGCAAAGACGGGACAAACATAAGTAAAAAGACGGTAACACGAGTGGTGACATAAGTTGACATAAGTTGAAGTTATTTACGCAGGGCACGTTTTTCTCTCTCCTGTTTTCTAGGGACGCATAAAACAGGGACCTAACGGCGGTAATGCTTCAAGTTCGTGCTTTGCGTTTCACAGATCATGGCAGCGTCTGCTAGTGTCTGATTAACTGTAAGTCGATGAGGAAGGGATATACAGATTGCATGCTAAAGGAACATGAAACTTGGCGGCCTGGAAAGTCGCAGAAATTAGCCCTTAAGGTATCCCGAAGTCTGTGACGTTGCACTGACGCTCTGGCATTGAGAATTCGGCACTGTTCATGAAAGCAAAGCTTCGCCTTTCTTTCCTGCAATCAAAGCGTAATTATGAAGCTATAAGCGGTGTTCAAATTATGTATAATCATTGACTGTGCTTTTCGATTGCACACGCAGCTGAAAAAATATAAAGAACGCCATGGTTGCCACGTTTAAGAAATAATATTGTTAACAGGAGCAGTATCTACACTTGTGTATAGTTATCTGAGGAGGATATTAATTCTGCACGACATCACAAACTACTTTCTTCAGTTCTTATCAGTTATTTCTCTCGAAAAACTTACACTGAGAAAACGATAAAATGAATAATTATAGCAATGCGCGCGTACAAGCAGATTGTATGCGTCGTCGCGTATTTGTTCACGCTTTGATTCCTTGGTGTGAGTGTTAGACTCGCAAAATGTGTGTTACCAAATGCCCAACGTCAATACTTCTTGAATAATTGGGCCTCTTCACTCCTGACGAAATTAACAGCGACTAGTAAGTCATAGGCTTGGTGAGTTGGCTTTCATATGCAACGTATAGATAACACAGTGACGAAAAGCCAGTACATGTACTGAACGAGGGTTTCCGTGCCGGCTAGATGGTATTTTATGCCGAGGGCTTGTTCATAGCGCTAAATAGCGACGCTATGAAAGTACGGAATACAGGACAGAGGCTAGCTGTAACAGCAATGACAGCAACGTTATGACCGCAATGAAGACGTTCTGTCCTGTCTCCATTGAACTGTCACAACGTTGCTACTTGGCGTTACAAACAGACGCCTTTTCTACAGAAGATAATTAATTACGTTATTATGCACATTCAGTGACCCGCTGGCCTGTATGTATCTACACACACGTAAGAGAATATTACGTCGCAAAATTCTCTATACGCACTCCCGTGCCTCGGTGAGCATAGCTTCCTGCTGCGTGAGCGCGAGGGTGCGAGGGCGATTTCCAGGCATGGCAGCCACAATTAGACGAGAGCGAGATGCAGAAAAGCTCGTGTAACTAGGTCAAGCACCATGAACTAGGTTAAAGTACACGCTAAGCAATCCTACGTGACAGGAATTCGGAGCTATAATGCAGTACGTCCCCGTGCAAGGAAGACAGCTGTCACGTTCAGAAGCCCTCTCGCCAACGCGTGGCGTTTCCCACAATGCAATGTCAGCGCCAGCGTCGACTATTTTTCGGAGGTTAGGTTGCCCGCCGTATACGTACCTCAAATGCGATGACGAAGATGAACCGCCTGTAGTCGCTTTTGAGGTTCCTCCCAAAAGTCGATGTGAAGGCTATGAGGAATGCGTTGCTGACGACGCCGCACACATTGATGAAGCCAAACAGGTGGAACCACATACCTGCGATTGTACAAGGTTCAATTTGCGAATGTTTGAAAGCCCGCGACGTGTGTGTAGATTTGTTGAATTTTCGCTGCAGTGTTCTCGACGTGATAATATAGTGGCTAATAAGTAGCGAAAAAGAAAAGTTCATTGGGCATAATATTCTCCGGAGTCATACCCTTAATTGACAAATGCTAGCGTGATTATTTCACTAAGCTATCCAGTCTTGGTTTAGCGTGTTAATTTGCGTGTAGCGATTTAGCGTGAAGGTAATTCTTGACGATGCCTTCGCGTCGTCAAACTTTTTCGATCGCGCTTGGAGTGTTAGAACAACGACGTAGAAGGTGTCAAAAGACACGAATAAAGTGCAGCTTGTTCGAGTGCAAAAGAAAAAAAAAAGAAAAAAAAATTCAAGTAGACGAAGAGTGGGCAGCCGAGCTAGTTGGTTGTGAATATATTACGAAGCGAAATTCCGCCCACAAATATTCATGGACTAATGTACTTGTGCACTAGAATAATTTTGCACAACAATATCTATGTAGACACGGCCTCACTTTCTGTTCTACCGATTGTTCAACGGAGCGCGTTTTGTCTTCCACTGCTGCTATTAACGTTACGCACCAAACATGGCGGTACCCGTTGAGTTGCCGAGAGCTCCAATATCATTGTCTTGCTGTCAGTAACATAGAGGGAAAACCTCCAGTGACTTCAGCTTATATCTTATGTCAACTTATAGTTCAGTAACATCAGGTCCTCACTAGGCCTAACCACCAGCAAGTCATGGTATCATCCGGTAGGTAACAAGGATGGCCTGCCCGTCCCGCCACGGTGGTCTAGCGACTATGCTACTCGGGTGCTGATCCGAGGGTCGCGGGATGGAATCCCGGCCGCGGCGGCTGCATTGCGATGGAGGCGAAATGTGGAGGCCCGTGTACTGTGCGATGTCAGTGCACGTTAAAGAACCCCAGGTGGTCGAAATTTCGGGAGCCCTCCACTACAGCGTCCCTCATAATCACAGCTGGTGTTGGGACATAAAACGCCAGAAATCATCATCATCAAGGATGGCCTCCCGTGGCGCCATGCACCCGTCGCTGGTACATCGCCTTATTAAATAGCTGATGCGCTACGCATGAGCATCAGCTCTTCGTGCGCTTCGTCCTTTCGGCGCGCAACTAAGCCACCATATCGCAACCGCCCGATATTTTTCGTCGCTTCCTCGTGACAGTTTGCTTTTGTGCATGTTGTTCCTGTTTGTCCATAATCAAAAGAAGAGGCGTGCAGGACACGGACACAAGGAGAGCAGTGAACAACACGAACGCCGACTAACAACTGATGCACAGCACGGAGGCGAAAAAGAAAGAAGACACACAGCTTATCTGCGCATGCTCGGAATGGTAGCGCCACCTGTCAATCGGTTACACGTGCCGGTCTTCGCGATAGACAACTCCTAAGGCTTTCTATCTCCTCTCTGTTTAAGCTAATCGACGGCTGACTCACGCATGCACTTCCACTAATACTGATATGCCAGGCCTCAACCAATAAACGCGTATCTTCGTTCTTATGCCTGTACAGGATCTCGGTTTTGTCTAACTCGGGCATGCAGCTACAAACCTGGCAGTGCAAGGATAGATTGGACGGCGTCCCACCTGATAGCGACCTTCTGTGTTAACGTTTGGCACTCACGTTATAGTGCACAGCACAGACGACTGTTTTGCAGAAGAGAAACGGACGCTACAGTGCGCTGGTGTGCGTATCATGAGCGTCGTTCGTTGAAGTGTATTCCTACGAGAGCGAACAAAGTTCGACAAAACCATGTCCAGTGATAGCAGAACATATATACTGTTTGTCGCATTGCTAGGGTAGCAATTAGCACAGATTAGAAGCACAGCTGACTTGACGTTATACGAGCACCATCATCTGCTGATGCATTACGTGTATTTCCTTACACGTGCCGTGTGGAAGGAGCCGCCGTAGCATTTGGTAGCGTGCTTACCTGGCGACTCGGGGGCCCGTGTTCGATACCCCCGACGCTTGGTAGGTTGCGTGTGTGCCTGTGGGCTTGTTATGTCTGCATTTCAATCGCGAGCTACGACAAACGGTACGTGTTTCTTGTTTTCAAGTGTTTTCTGATTATATGTTAACGTCTATTTCAGTTGGGTGCTTGATTCACATAAGCTGCATAAAATTACAAACACCTGAGGCGCGTATACCCGCACACCACGGACGTATAGCGTTACGAGTATGAGCCACTTGTGGTTCCAGTATCGTTAACTGTGACGTACATGACAAGTACATCATGTTAGTTATGTCTAGATCAAGCACTCGTGCTCGTCGTACATTGATACCATAGGATGATAATTTTGGTACATATACCAATGAACCAGACGACGAGGAAAGCACCGAGATGTAGGCGGTTAGATAGATAGATAGATAGATAGATAGATAGATAGATAGATAGATAGATAGATAGATAGATAGATAGATAGATAGATAGATAGATAGATAGATAGATAGATACGAGCAAAGTTTGAAGTTTATTGAAGTTGATTTCGATACAGTTCATGGTGAGTTCACAACACGGATTAGAGTCATAGCCATTGGCTAGTATGGGGTACTAACGGAAGAAAGTACATAAGCACAATAACAATTTGTATGATAAATGACATCAAAGAAAACTCTAATTAAGGAAAGGGAACAAGAATAATTAATATATTTGATTAAGATTTAAGATGACTTAGTACATTAACCAAACGCATGAAAGCACATACAGAAATGAAATTATGACAACACTGTATTCATTGTGGATACATCATTACATATGCATGATAGCGCATACTGAAATGCAATATTTACAACACTGTTTTCACTACATCATTACATAAACAAATGGGTGCAGGCGAAACATTAAACTGTGAGTAAGGTTTTGTGCATGGTTATTATGATTGTTCGACAAAGAGCAAATTTTTTTAAAGTGCGTTTGAGATAGCCTTTGCATCTTTTATCTGAAGTGGTATCTTATTCCGCACTTTAGCTCCTACTAACTGCAGTAAGCGTTCGCCGTACACGTTGTGCGTCGGTGGAAGATTAAAATTGAGCAATGTCATGCATCTGCCAACGCGGGAGGAGGAAGAAAACATTGATTTGATTGATTTGTGGGGTTTAACGTCCCAAAACCAGCTCTGATTATGACAGACGCCGTAGTGGAGGGCTCCGGAAATTTCGACCACCTGGGGGTTCTTTAACGTGCACTGACATCGCACAGCACACGGGCCTCAACATTTCGCCTCCATCGAAATGCAGCCGCCGCGGCCGGGATTCGATCCCGCGACCTTCGGATCAGCACCCGAGTAGCATAGTCGCTAGACCACCGTGGCGGGGCAGGGGAAGAAAAGATTGATACATCGAAAGGTACACTGTATGCAATGGCATCACTGACGGTGGCTGCCGTTGCCGTAGGGTAGAATTTCCAGCTTGTGAAACAAAGGAGCGCTGTGTTGATTATAGGCCGCATTATCTATTATTCCAAGTGCTCGCTTTTGTAGTATTCGGATAGGTTCAGGGTAAGTTTTAAAGGACCATCCCCATGAATCTATGCAGTATGATAAGTGACAATGAACAAAGGAGAAATAAAGGGACTGAAGTTTGGCGAGAAATGCTTGGCATTTAAAAAAAGAATGTGCACGTTAGTTTGCTATAGCAAAGCACATAGACTTTCAAGAATCCACGGTAGCTATGGGCAACCGTGTTTTCTAGCCCAACCTTGACAACCTCCTGAGGAAACAAGGAAGGCGTGGAGGTGCATGGTAATGAGTGTCAGAAGAGCGTGTTCCGTGTAGCGCATATGAAAACGCCCTTGTTGCCAAAACGGACGGCGTTATTAACGATTTCATGGTTAACTACTTTCCAGACGACGACTTCCTCGTTCTTGTCTTCTGGAATCGTCAAAGAAGGGGTGCGTTTCGATTGGAGAAAACCGGAACTGCACGTCTGCCGGCCGTGATCGTTGCCTATGAAATGCACAATAGATCGGAGTCCTGCCGTGACCGTGAAAGAAGAGTACGTGCGCACAGCACTGTTCGTATTTGCTCATGCAGCTGGCGGCGCGCGAGGCTCGCATAGGAGACTGGCCGCGAGACAAACAATGACTTTCTCTGGGGAGACGCGTCAAATCGATACCTTTCTTATCGGTGCCGCCGGCTTTGTCTCAATAGCGCTCCCGAGGTCGTTACGGTGGACAGCCGAGATCTAACCGCGGGCACGCGAGCCACCCAAATGCCGTTGCCATGACGACTGATTAAGTTATGCTGGGCGTTTTCCCCAATTTTCTTTATTCTTGCTGGTTTTACGAGGTCTTCCTGCGCATTTTTCATTTTTGCCGTTGACCTGGCGTGCGCGTATCTCCGGAAGAACGTAGTTGCTCCATGTAGTACCTCACTACAATGCTCGTACGGTGGCTACGTATCGTGCAGTCGCGGCTAAATAAAGACACGGGTATTATTTTTATGCTTCTTATATGCCGCTAAACTTATACGGTTTAAATGATTCGAGGGTGTTCTCCAACTGACGTTCTGCGTTTAACGTTGTTGTTGTTAAAACAGCAAGCTGGGAAATTTGGTAGTTGAAAATTTTGTGAAGTGGGAAGTGCAAGCCAGACTAAAGACAAAGAAGGAAGATTATTCAAACACTGCAGTTTCTTTTGTTTTCAAGTACCACTAAGTCGTTGTCGGCTCCTGTTGGACGCCGTGAGTGAGGTTTGACACGTGTTATTTGAGCTCGCCGAAACGTCTCCCTGTTGCCTGGAAATACGATCCAACACTATCTCGTTCACCCTCGATGGGTGAACGAGAACCCCAGTTGGTCGGAATTTCCGGAAACGTCCACTACGGCATCTCTCATAATCAAAGCTGGTTTTGGGACGTGAAACCCCACATATCAATTATCTCGAGCACTGTCAGCTTCCACTTTGGTTACAGGGCTAATTTACTCTCCACTGAACCGGCAGTCCGGATGATATGACCATGATTAGGAACCTTTTCGAAATCTTTGTTTCGAGATAGCATGTTGGCTTAAATATCCCTTTTGATCGCCAGCTAGCGATCACGGTGGTAGGGTAGTTCACAGTCTTGAATTTCAAGACCCTACGCCAGCACCCACCTCGGAAGCGTGCAGATTTCTTCTTTTCATATTTCCACAAAGCCCGTAATTCCACAGTCTGTACCCATACAACACAAGAAAGGCAGATGCGTCGTCCAGGCGCATTTTCTTTTTGAAGCTGAATTCGTATGTAATCTTTGATGCTCTCGTATGGCTCCCTTTCCCAGTTATGTTATTGGGTGAATTTGTTTAGTAGAGGTGTCGTCTTGTTTCTTCTTGACACTAGAAAAGCATGTTTTTATAAACCTATCTATTACTTCATTGCATATGTGGATCAGCTTTCCTTCGCCTCTTTTCATAATTGTAGCCTTATATATATTTATGTTTACAAACGTATACTGCGTTTTCAAATTATCTTTAAAGCTTCAAATGCAGCGAATCGTGCAGAGGTCTTCTACTTTGTTCCTTCCTTATAATTTACGCTGAATGACCGGCGGTCATGGCATAAGAAGGGTATATATAATATATATATATATATATATAGATATATATATATATATATATATATATATATATATATATATATATATATATATATATATATATATATATATATATATCTATATATATATATAAGATGAGTAGTAGACCCTCGGAATTGGCAGCAAAAATGTGGAAAGCGTTTATTCAACGTTTCAGCCGGAGACCGGCCTTCATCAAGAATGCCTATGGTTGTATTTCCGCTTCTATTTATACCTATCTGAGAGAGATTTCATAAAAGAGGGAGGAAGAAAAACATGAAAAAAGAAAGAATAAGAAAAGAAAGAACAGGAAAGATCTAGAAACCTGAAAGAAAACAGAGCAAAGAGTGGTGGAAGAGCAGACGACGTGTGTCATATGCGGGCATCATGTCCACCCCTTCTTTTTATTGTTATTATTTTTTGTGTTCCCCCTCTCTGCCCCCTTCTTTATACCCTCCCCTCTTTACGAAGTGGTTTCCGTGGCTGGACATAATAGTCAAGCCTACACTTCAGGCCCCCCTCAGGTGTGTCAATGTCAAGGACAAAAAAAAAAAAATAAGAAAGAAAAAAAACCAGTAAAAGGGAAGGAAAGAAGAAAGCGGGTGGGGGAGTACAATTGCAGTGACGTCAGTGGTGATGGCGCCTAGAAGTCTGCGCCCGGACGGTCGAGAACGTGTACTGACCTGCCTGCGCGTTTGGTCACATCCAGGAGGAAAGAGAAAAAAAAAAATGAGAGAGAAAAAAAAAAGGAAAAGGAATGTTTCAGAGAAATAATTAGAATAAGACATGTAAAAGATGAATGGTCAGGTAGTTAAAAAAAAAAAAGACAAGAAGGGAAAAATCATCAAACAGGTTTACATGATTCGCTTGGAAAAACGTGTCATATTTCAATAGTCCGGTTCCCGCTGTACATACGGTGCCACAGGTTAAACGCTTGCCAATGATTTTATTATTGCGATGGTTCCCGGGTTCTCATTTATACCTTTCTCGATGGTTTTGAACCGGTATATTAGATACGATTCTCGTTGCTCACGTTCTCGCTTTGACTTGAAGCCCGTTTCTAATAGTGTCACTGTTAGTTTATCGAATGAATGGTTTGGGAGGTTTAGATGTTTCGAGAGAGGTAGATTTGGAATAGATTTGGCATGGGCTTTGTGGTTGTTGAAGCGGAGCCTGAATGAGGTTTCTGTTTGACCTATGTACTGCATTCTACATACAGTACACTCCAGCAGATAGACAACATTCGAGGAATCGCATGTTAAATTGCCGCGAATTTTCACAGAGTACTGTGATTGGGAGCTGTGGGCAGTACTTGTCTGCTGCATTGCTTTACAGACAAGACACCTTGGTTTCAGGCATGGCCTGCATCCGTTGTGTGGACGTGATGCATTTAATCGCGAGTTCACAAGGGTGTCCCTGAGGTTACGTGATCGTCTGTAGGTAACGGAAGGGGCGGATGGAAATGCACGCTGAAGTCGCTCACTTTGTTCTATAATGTTGTAGTGGCGCCTTAGGATTTTGTTGACATTGGGGAAATTCGTGCTGTACGTTAAGCACAGGTTTGTACGTTGAGAGTCGCGTTGTGTGACCGAAGGACACGAGGCGAGTGCTCGACGGATACATTTCCGTGTTTAAGGTTCCGCATATATTCAAGGATATTAACTGCAAAGTAGTCTGTTCCTGACCAGTATACGATAGCCGAAGAATTTATGAACAATAGAGTAATAAATATTAGACAAGAAATGCTTAGCCAGTACACAACTGAGCACATAAATTTCAATGCATTCGAGTAGGTGTATAGAATACTGATAAAATTACCGTGCGTTTTAAAAGTACACCCGCTACATGTCCCAGTGGCCATGTCATTGCGCTGCCGAAGATGTGATTGCTGGTTCGATTCTCGGCCGCATTCCGATGGGTTCGGAATCCCTCCCTTCCCCCTCCCCACCCCCAAAACAAATAATAATAATAATAATAATAATAATAATAATAATAATAATAATAATAATAATAATAATAATAATAATAATAAAGAACCCTGTGCGCTGTGCTTTAAGTAAAAGTAGCTGTGAAGGTATTGCGGAGGTGTAGACCGCTGCGTGCTTTCCCACGAACTGCCAAGCCATGTACTTCAAAGCCCCCAATGTAAATTTCCAAGGCGCACATTGTACACCCACGCGCGCACACACACACACACAGATCGAAAGACAGAGAGGTTCAGCGTCACTGAAGTGTTTGGCAAGTTTGAACAATGCCTCTCTTCGCATCAAGGACAATGCTTTTCCAAATGTGTGTTGTACTGTGATCCTCTTATTTTTAAATATATATAATCGTCGACGTTATGAAAGTACTATGGACGCGGTTTAAGGACCTGGAATTATTGCAGTCTGTGAACTTGTTTATTTCGTGGGTACTGCCAACCTCTCATATAACGCCTTATGCAGTTGTGGATCACAAAAGAATAACAGGTTTGGAAAAAAAAAAAAAGAGAGACAGACTTGGAAGGGCAACAGTAGAAACTTGCCAAGGCATGTCCACAATGCAGGTACCAGGAAGGACTTGATTCATCTACAACAATGATCGTTCGAAATTACACAATTTTATAGCCTTATGCGCGCACGCATAGAAATAAAAAAAGCGAACAAAAACCACAAGGCCGAATAACGCAACGAGTGACCCGAAAAAAGAAGTAATAAAGAGCATATCATAATCGGAGCAAGACTAACCTTAAGAATACAACGCCGTGTGAAAAGTGAAAGGTATATTTGACGCCGGGTAAGTGTTTTAGCATACTGAAAAGTACCAGGAGAGGTGCATAATTGAAGCGCTGTGCGCGTGCGTTAGGCGACGCCGAAAAGGTGAGGGGGGGGGGGGGGGCATAAACGACTGGGGAATCTAGTCCGGGGGAATCGAGCTTTGCCACGAACGACTGAACAGCAGCGCAGTTTACTATAGCAACAGAAAGAGTACGGGTGCGCCGAAGAAACGAACT
Source organism: Hyalomma asiaticum (assembly GCA_013339685.2). NCBI lineage: Eukaryota > Metazoa > Arthropoda > Arachnida > Ixodida > Ixodidae > Hyalomma > Hyalomma asiaticum. The sequence goes on along the minus strand of CM023483.1, from coordinate 50,343,094 downwards.
TTAAAAGGCTCGTGTCTTGCCGGATTACTCTCGGAGTTTCTTTGGGTGCTTGGATCGCGTAGATTGACAACTAAAGGATTCTATGTACTGTACATGTCCTTGCTTATGCGAAGCTTGTCATGGTAAAGTAAGAACACGTATTTCAAACGATCATGCTGCCTTCTTGTCTGCGATGTGTCCAAGTTACCGTTTTTTAAAAGTGTGGTTGGGAGTTGTAAAATGCAAAAGGGCTACAGCGATTGTAAACAAATATAGTTCCTTTTCAAAAGAGTGTACGATTGGGGGTGTTGGTATAACATGGTAGCCAAGTCTTAAGCTATTATTTGAACAATTTCAAGCTTCTTGATGTTTTAATTGCTACGCGGATCCCGAATCACTGATGAGTACTCGAGGATTGGACGGATGTAAGTTTCGTACGCGGTTAGTTCTAACTTTTGGGGTGTATTTGCGCAAATACCTTCGAAGTGCTGGTTTCTGCACAGCTTTCTTTTCAAAGTAGGCAACACGCTCGTTCCACCGTGCTAAGTACCACCATTCCACCGGTCAGTTCGTGCTAAGTACAACACCCAAATACTTGTAGGTATCAAGGAATGATAGTTTTTGGCCATGGATAGAATAATCACGTTTTGAGAGAAATCGTTGGCGCGCTACGGTCATTGCCACCGTCTTGTTTTCGTTGGCCTTCATTACACACGCTTCACACCGAGAGTATATTTTCGTTAAAGCTGCGTTTAAGAGAGCCTGCTCGCGTGGGCTACGTATTTCCTGGTAAAGGATGCAATAATCGACAAATAACGTACATATTATTAACCGAATATCAGAGGCGCTGTCATCTATAAAAATTGAAAAGAACAGTGGTCCATGCACTGAATTTTGAGAGATTCCTGACTTCACCGGCCGCGAATCGGAGAACACGTTGTCGACAGTAACCATTTGATTGCGACACTTGACGTAGGCGCCAATCCATGAAAATGAGTTAGTATTTTTAGTATAGTCCGAAATTGAGTTAGTATTTTTAGTATACCAGTTGTGTGGTAGTCGAGAGTCCTTCACGAAAGCCGTGTTGCCGGCCATTGACTGGATTATTTTCCTCGAGAGAAAAGTGACAGGGGCTTGAATATGATGGGTTCTAATATTTTTGCGTATCAGCACAGTAGTGAAACTGGTCTGTAGGAAGAATTGAGGCAAGTGTTAGAATTTTTAGATAAAGGAATAGGTTTTGCAAATTTCCAATCGTTGTGAAGATCGCGCTGTGATGGTGATTTGTGGAAAATAATGAACAAAACTTTCCAAGCATCATTCAGCATATCTCACAAGTAGCGCGTTCGGTATGCCTTCTATACCAGACGACTCAATTTTTTTTATCGATATTAAGTGGCAGCCACAAGATTACTTTCTCATATATCTAGATATCGCTTATTGGTGGAATATCATGAGGTGTTTTGGGGCACCACCATTAACCACCACCATCGGTAAACACTGAACAAAAGAATGCATTAAATGGCCGTGTAAATACTTCTTTGTTGGCAACAATATCACCATTCATAAACCTATTAAGGAAACACTTCTTCCTAGAAGGAAAGAGCTGTCAGAATTTCGCTGGGGACAAAGGAAAGAAGTTCTTTAATGTGACGTTTAATAATAAACTCGCTTTTTTTATGCTGTCGTTCAATTCTTTGCGCACCACGCTGAGTTTATGCCTGCTCGACGTGCATGGGTCCTGGTGATTTTGTTTTCTTAATTAGCTTTTCCTGCCAAGCGAACCACTGATATAGTAATCGACGGGCACACATTTTTATTAAACAAGAAGTGTTTGACCGGTATAGTCCTTGGGGTTATAGAGGTGCTGCTATGTATTCTCTTAGCCATTTATTATTAAAATTGATGTCAGAGATGTGTCTTGCTTCAAATAGAGCTTCCCCATTTGTTCTTATGAGTAAAGTGCATTAAGGTATTCTAAAACAATGAATGTCAGCTGTGGGAACAACTAAAATGTCAATGGTATAACTAATTCCAAAGGTATAATAGTGACACCCTTGGAAACACGACCGTTATATTTGTCTTTTGCGTTCTGGAGTTCGATAAAATACTGCTACAAATAGCAGCATAAAATTTCTGCTACTGATGACAATTTTCGTCGCGCATGAGCTGAGGATACAAAGAGCCCGAGTTGGTCTTCTTTGTATGCAAGCACATGTCTAACATGTCGTCACGTAACAGCATTACAAGTGGCGAAAGAGGACTGCAGACAGGCTCTCTGTCGTGGCTTCCCTCGGAGTCCCAATGCACTAACCCAATCCGCCGCCTTGATACCGAAGGGTTGTGGTTAATTCACTGTTCTTATCAATGTTGATCGACCCCTTGTTATCGCGAGCAAGTTGTGCGAGCCACTAGTTATTTGCATTCCAGTTATTTGCCCTTCTCCGCTTAACTTGGCCTATGCCAGCTCCACCGCTTGGAGTGAAGCGCTCGTGTGGTCGATGTGCGCCTTGGTCGCTGCTGTCGCCATGACGATCCACGGTCGCTCATTGATTGGACCCCCCCACGCTCTCACATACATGCACACACAAGCACGTGGCAGGCCTGCAGTCCGCCTCATCAATGCCCCTTCCGTCGTGCGAGAGAGAGAGTAGCCGCCGCTAATGCCAACACACCTGGACGCCGCGGACCCCAAAATCACTGTTTCAATCGAACTAAATCGGGCTCTCGAGCGAGGAGGACGTATTGGCTGGAATGGTCAAGGTCCCGTGAACATTAGGCGACATGTCACACAGCGGCTTTTCTCGTAAGGTTACGACGCGTAGCACAGGTGCGCGCTGGAAGCTGGAATTAAGTTCCGCTTATATATATATATATATATATATATATATATATATATATATATATATATATATATATATATATATATATATATATATATATATATATATATATATGTTGGTCGAAGGTTTTGACTAATAGGCTTCATCATTTACCGCTAAAAGCTTTGGGAGCGCAATTCTCCTCGTTTATGGCTAGCATGTGCGCCACGCAGAAGTAATGAATCAATAGTCCAGTCGCGTTCGTCTGTTCACTGTACGTATGCATGGTCTAATCTCTTTTTTGTTCCTTTTTTTAGAAGTCCCGTTCGCAATATAGATATTTTACATCGTCTTACTTCCCTCGTTGATGTTCATAGATTTCGCTGATTTCCACATAACTCTCACCAGATTACATTCTGATATAGGGTAAACTCTTAATAACTTTCTGCTTACAGTACTGGCTGTAGCCAGCAAATTAGAAGATAATTAAGGTCATGTTGGTTGTTGTGGGTTCCGAAACTACGGGCCCACAATCTGTAGCCGAGAGTCTCACCCACAGTGGTATATACCCGATGCCATATGTACTCGTTGTACCAGCAGTACGAAAACGTTAAAGCACACCAGATAGAATAAAAGCCCTCGTTAGAAAGCCACGTACAGCCGACATTCACTATTCTACATATAGTGAAGATTCCGACTTCGCTAAATATTTAATGCTCGACACGCCAAACACCAGATGCGTTTCGGCAGTCACAGAAAGCATCTGTTATCGAAACGCCCGGTATTCAGCGTTCCAGAGTACCAGACAGCGTATAGCGTTGTTTGTTAGCCATCTGCGAAATTCCGCGGCAACACTGAACAGGCAAGCAACAGTTTATGTAATAAACAGTTTCAGCCTTCACGGGCGGTTCCAGGATAGTCCCTAGGCGGCGGTCGTCCCAGCACTGTGACACACCACGAGAGGAAGAAAAAAAAAAGAAAAGAGAGAGAGAGAGTCACGGAAAGAGACTTATGTAGTGCATCATAGAAGTTGCAAGGTCGATGTGGGCCTCTTCTATGCCCGCACACAACAAGCAGAGATCACGGATAAAACGAGCTGGTAAAAGTAGGCGGGGGAGGGGGGCATCAGTCTTGGAGGTGACCCCAGCCTTAAAGCCAACCCCCTGAATGTGTCCGTGGTTTCAGCCTCAAACATACCTGCATTGTTTAAAACTGAAGGGAGCTGTCGTGGCAGAGCGTCCGACGATGCTTACTACACTTTTGGGACACAATGTCACCGCAACAACTGAATGATCTCTCTGTGTCAACAGAGTTCGGCATTGATAGGCATTTAAGGGCACTTAAAAGCACTGTGCTAGGATGCACTGTAATGCTCACACATAGCCTTGTTTATTTCCAAACATTAAACTTTCTTTAGGTATCATTATTGAGAGGCTCAGTTTACCTTCATGATACAAGATGTCACATGCAGTAACAGAACATGCTTCACTCTATACAGGCAGCAAGCCGCAACGCATGCTAGCTGCTGTACATGCAGTAAAATTTGCTAATTTTAAGAGCTAATAACATATAAGAGGGAAACTGACGACTAGGCATTTTTGACTAGTGAAAAAGTTGCAGTGCACTGTAATTGCCACAACTGATTTATACTCTGGAAGTACGATTTTTGATGGAGCAAGTTATAAGCGGTGAAACACGTTATGTTTTGAAATTTACAATATTTAATCAACGTCAGTCTATGTAGCTCGCTCTAACACATTAACAAAGTTTAATCGGGGTACAGGTAATATACTCATTTCACCATGAAGTGTGTCTTCGCGGCAGTGCAGATTTTTTTTTTTTTTGTAAAGGTTGTTTCACGGCATAACGACTCATGCCGCAGTGAAACCACCTTTACAAGCGAGTTACATGCTGAAAGTTGTCTTGTTCGTTACGAATACGTTGAAACTTTGGAAATTACATTCGTGCCGAAAAGAATTATAATTTTGCAGTATTCATCCAAATATTCACACAAGCCTAATGCTAATGGTGTTCCACTGAGAAACGAATACTTTGCATAAATCATCTGAATATTCGACTCTCTTGCAGGGAACGTACGTCCATATCTGGATGTTCGCGGAACACCCGAATATGCATTTTTTTGAATTATGCGTTAATGAGAAAATATTTTATTCGTATTCGAAGTTTCGGATATTCGCACATTTCCTAATTACTTTACTCGCGGAAGATAGCTGCGTCGACTCCCCTTTGCCTGCCAGAAACTTGTGCAAGTGAGTGGGCGAAACAGCGTTTCTTGGTTGTTTCCAAAAGTTAGGAATTAATATTTTTTTACAAGTTCCGCGAAAAAAAAAAAACGTGAATCACGGAAAGCTAAGGGCCTATAATAAACAGAACAAGCAAATTTGTAATCTATTACCTCCGAAATTGTGGCAGCCATTCCCTAAGCCTACAGTATCGATAACTTAACTGATTGTGGCTCTCAGACACGGTGTCGAACTGCCACGGATATATTGCTGTAGAAGCTTCATGATACAAAGCTAAGGCAACTACAACCGTCACTTAGGAATTTGGGCCTACAGAGCACAAGACGACCACTTGAAAATGTTCTAAGCGGACAGCATTCCCTTTGGGTGTTCGGCCATGTTTGTGCATGCGCCGTTTGGTAGGAATTTAGCTATACGCAAAGTGCTTTGCGTATAACGTTTTACCGGACACGCTAAATTTTCCTGACGACGTCGTCATGCCAATGGCGCTCGACAGCAACGTGACAAGGAAGGCCAGAACGTAGAGCAAGCGTAGGAAGTAATAAAAGTCCGTGACACGACGTCATCGTGAACTATGAGCGCACCACTCGCCTTGACAGAGCACACGACGACAAAGTAGAATGTGGTTAGCAGAAAACGCTTACGCATCACTAAGACGACTCTCAGAGCATATCCTGCGTTTTCTTTTTCTATAATTTGTTTTGATACCCGTTGATCCATTTATAGGGTTTTACGTCCAAAAACCACGATATGATTATGAGAGACGCCGTAGTGGAGGGCTCCGGAAATTTCGACCACCTGGGGTTCTTTAACGTGCACTGACGTCGCACAGCACCCGGGCCTCACCATTTGGCCTCCATCGAAATGCAGCGATTTGATCCCCCGATATTCGGTGTTTTAAGTCCCGTGTTTATATCTCGCGTTGTTTGATTCTACTTTTCTGCATTTTACGTGAAGTGCCTCTTGATTGGTTTGCGGTACTTTAACTAACTAACTAACTAACTAACTAACTAACCTAACTAACTAACTAACTAACTAACTAACTAACTAACTAACTAACTAACTAATGAGGTGATAAACAATTTCTTGAGCCGCAGGAAGCCGCAATGCGACAGTGTTAGCCACCTGAACCACACCGCAACGCTATCACGATTGATGCTGGTGGACTACGAGGTATGATTTCAGCACCGTGTCATTCCCGTAACACCACGTGCATTCGCAATTAACGACACCTCAATCAAAAAAGCGAACGCGATAATTGTCAAGAACAAAGGACTTGCTTTTGTTCATAACGATTTTATGCCAATGAGTATTTGTTTGATGTTCGCCCAATTGTAAAAGCTGTAGTATAGCGTCATCCTCGACACCATGCGTGAGCTCTCTATAGATTCGAACGAATGAAAACCCGATTGCTGCATGCCCCAGTTGCTGGCCGCTCTCCATAGCCTTTCCCACAGATCCCGGACAAACATTAGTACGCCTGATCTCCGATTGCAGAGCACGCTTAATCTTTCCAGCCGATTCAGCCTTTCCTGTCGTCTATTGACATTACAGAACCCCGCCGCGATATCAAAGGCCGTTCTTACGAGTATGCCATCTTGTAAGAACTGTGGCAGTATAAAAGGTAAGAGCTCTGACAAGCGATGCACTTATAACGAACAGCAAGTATTGTGGTGTCGTTTTATACCGCAAGGGTGAACTGACCATCAGGTATCCGTACTGGATGATCTTCTCGGCGAACTCGTCCCTGCGGAATTCGGGGTCGTCTTGCTTGTACAGCTCGCGCAGCAAGAAGTGCTGGTCGGAGACCTTCTCGTCCGCCACCCTGTACATGATGCCCCACTTGCGGAGGACTTTCTTCATCAGCCTGCACCAATGATGCGCATGCTGCACTTAGTGCGCTATTCAGCACGTTTGCTTGCAAGGGAATGTTGACACAACTCGCGTCCCCGTGTGAGATATCGTCTCGCTGATGTCTGTTGCTAGTGTATGGAGGAAAAGAGATTACCAGTATCAATAAGCATGTATATTTTTGTGTTCCCATGATGTTATTCTGAAGTCATATGGGACTATTTACTTGTACTCATATCAACGAAAGCGTTTGTATACGTGCGTCTTCAGGCAGTATGTCGAAGCAAACGTCAAGTTTGTTTTTAAGTAGCCATTAAGCGACATGTGTGGATTACATGTCGACGTCAATGTATGTCAAGTGGGGACATAACTGAGTACTCCGCTGATGTAGTACTCATAATTTCATTTCGGCGCAAAATTTGAATAATTATTGTGTGTTCAAGGTGAGCATGGAGTTTCCCTGGCATATATCGTCCGTGGGGACACTTGCTTGTCCAAAGTAGCAAGGGTAGGGGAGTTCGTAGCTTAACATTTGAATAACAACACGGGGAATACTAAGGGTCACTGTTCAGTTCTCGTGTTTGAATTCGTGCCCGTTGTTTGCCATACGCTGTATCGAATATTTCAAGCACTGACCGTGGGCATGCGTGCGTCCGATGTTGTGCAGCGGTGCAGGCGTATAGTGCACAGGTGAACGTAGCTGCGAGCACGCTTAGCGTCTTACGGCCAGAGCACGTCGTAGCAGAACTTGGGGAAGGGCTTGACGATCATCAGGATGAGCAATTGCAGGGACAGCAGGGACATGCACGTGTCTCTGCCTGGGTGGCCGCACCGGTCCTTGAACTGGTCACCCAGCCCGAACAGCCCAGACCGGCCCTGAGCGAGAAAATATAGTGGTCAATCAGCACAGACGGAAAAGGTAAAGAGCTCACGATAAGCAGCGCCCTGCGTGTACCCGTCAAGGGTTTGACACTGCAACGAGAGTCAAATATCAACGGCACAGTACGCTCTGCTGCGCTTTGATCGCTGTTTTAACTTCGCCCTCCCATGCGCCTACACGTCCCTGCGTAAGCATGCCAAGCGTTGCAAGCCATAAATGAGCTCGTCGAATAAATGTGGCACACGTTTTCAGGAACAAGTTTATGAAGAAAGAAAATGAAGGAATGAATACAGAATACAAGCAGTATACAAAGAAAGCTGATGGAATTGCATGATGCGAGGTATTCTAACGCACACACAATATATTGATTATTATGCCTTCGAGGACACAAATATAAATCTGAAATGTTGATTGCAATGCTCAAGCTCCTTATACAACAAGTTTAATGCCCACAAGCGAAACCACAAGGCTAAGTGTTCAGGGCGTACAGTGCGAATAAGTGTGACCGTGTCACTTATTTCCTTGTACACGAACACCACGTTCAGAAGCTTTGTGCGTGTCTGCAAGCGCCACAAGTGCGTGTACACGCAGCTTCTAGCGTGCTGGTGCAGTGATTGCACGGCGCGCATGCTCAGAACGGTACGTCGGTCAAGTATACGTGCATGAAGGCTCCCCGCAAATGCTCACCTCCCTGAAGAAGGCAGTGTAGAAAAGGGATGCGTATGTGTTGGTGAATTGGAAGGCAAACAGCTTGATGACTAATGCGTCATTGTACATACTTCTCGTTCTGTGGTTTTCTGCAACGAAAAAGAAAATAATAAAGGGAGGGGGGGGGGGCAGCTATTGAATGTATGCACTCGTCTTTACAGTAATGAAACTTAAGATTCGCGTGTTTAAGCAGATTGGCCGGGCACATCAAAAGCGATGTTTATCAACATTTTTTGTAGTTTGGTTTGTTTCCCTTTCCCTACTTCGAATTATTCATTTAATATGGCGCCAAAAAAAAAATTAACACGTCGATATCTCGCCAATATCACCCCCGTAAGCATAGTGAAGGCGAACTTACCCCATTCTGTTAGCTGGATTGCAGCGTATGAGTATATCTGTCGAAAAAAATACCGCATCAGTCGGAACACGTAAGAAATTGCCAGAATTCAAAAGAAGTGCTTTTGCTATTGTATAAAGCGTTATACATTGCGTGCACAAGAACTAAATCGTATTTTGCGATTCGTTCATCGATTTGAGCATCCATCTTCCCCTGAGCTTCTCTTCTAGTGTACAAGAACTGTTATTTATACTTGGCTTGAAAACTTCAAGAAAGATAGCAAACACTTTACACGTGAATTGAGCGAGTTGCAGTGGAAACTCGAGTAAATCTATCGCTAAGAAAATAAAGCGGAACTTTCGTTGACGTGCATCGAATTGCGCGTCGCCGTCGTACCTTCCCCAGGACCATGATGGAAAGTGTGTTGAGCATCGGTGCGACGATGGAGCCGTGCACGACTTCGCAGGTTGTCTCGCCATTGCAGTACGCATTGTACATGTACACCTGGTATAACGTCACGGCGAGCACGCTGATTAGTACCACGATGGACTGTAAGAGGGGAAGAGAAAAGAGCCGAGTGTACAATTTCTGTTCGTAGAATGCCGACGTAACCATCTATTCTCATCAAGACCTGGCAAGACGTCTTTTTGCTAGAGAGAAAATAGGTAATTTTAGAAAGAATATAGGTCCTTTTGAATTCGGACTTTTGAGTTAAGGGGTAATTTGTTTAGTTAAATTAACACTGGATAAGTTATTATGTGAAAAAAAAATATGAGAGTTCCTTGTTTGCAGATTCCTGCAAAGCCACATGCAAGTAACCTCATGCGATTACGTCCCGATGGGAAAAATCAAAACACACTGGCAATATGTCCTTTTTTTTTACGCGGGGGATTTCATGGCGAACTTCAACAACATCTATCTATCTATCTATCTATCTATCTATCTATCTATCTATCTATCTATCTATCTATCTATCTATCTATCTATCTATCTATCTATCTATCTATCTATCTGTCTGTCTGTCTGTCTGTCTGTCTGTCTGTCTGTCTGTCTGTCTGTCTGTCTGTCTGTCTGTCTGTCTGTCAAGCATTTCGATTGAGGCGAAATGTTGAGGCCCGTGTACTGTGCGATGTCAGTGCATGTTAAAGGACTTCAGGTGGTCAAAATTTCCGGAGCCCTCCACTATGGCGCTTCTCATAATCATAGCATGGTTTCCGCAGAATAGCACATTTCTCTAGTCGCCTGTGCCCCGGTGGTCTCCTGGTCATATTGCTCACTTAGTATCCACCAAGACTGATTGGCATGGTAAGGCGTTAACGTGGGACGAACACGAATGATTAATCTGGGCATCACCAACACAACAGGCTTGTCGTGCACGTTACAATTAACGACGACGCAATCACATGTGGCACGCGCCCGCTTAGGGAATTCGCGTATGTGCCACAGATGATTGAATGTTAACATTGCATGTGCGTGCCAGTGAAACCAATGCTAAGGAAGGACTAGCAAAAAAAAGGAAAACACGGGGTGGGGGGACATTGAAAATTTCATGCTTGCAAACCTTGTGTTAGTTAAACGAGAAAGCGATACCGCTTGTCGTAGTTTTCGTTTGAAATGTAGACTTAACAAGAAGATAGATTAAGACGAGTGTAATAAAAGAAGACAAAAATCGAACCCGGGCCAGCGAAGTGCCAAGCAAGCACTCCACCACTCGTACACGACTACCCTTCCTAAACTGCACATGTTTTAAGCAAACATACAACATCAGCAATCCCTGTGGTGGTGGCTCTTATCTAACTTGAGTTGCTGTCGTGGTTAGTGTTAACCTCTCCTCTAGCAATGTATATAAAACAATACTAGTGTACAGTTAACTGTCGCTCAGCATGCTTTTGTCCAGCTTTGCTCGACCCTGTAGTAATACTCGAACAAACGACGCCTACGATATGCACGTCAGCGAACCGTAGAGTGCATTTCTCCTAGACAAAACAGACATCCGTCTGCTAACATGCAGAGACACCACACTGCACCACAGTGTTGTTGACGTGCCTGGTAAGCTCACGCTGCGCACAAGACTGGTTAATTTTCACAATGACGTTGATCCTACTCTCAGCACTTAACTGAATGCCAAACAATTCGTCATAAGCAGCTTTCTCGCCGACTGCTTCGCATGACATCACCGATTCCCACAATCGGTGGGATTTGCCGTATTTTTAATACAGCTTTGCGGACACAACGTGGAGGTGGAAAGCATGCGTCATAATTTTTTGTGATGGCTCAGCACTGACATGTGTTAAACTTATTTAACTCTTAGCACACTTGAACTGCATAGATACTTCCTTCAGAAAGCCTCTGGTTAAGTGTGAATGGGGACTCTTGTTCAATCCCTTCAAATATTTGGGGAATCAGACAGATAAAATCGTTCACTGTGTAAAAGAAAAGAAATCTGCCATTTTGAACTAAGTATAGATGTCGCAGTTTTGTGTTAAGCACCCGTCATGTTGTCGAAGGGGCCAAAACTGATTATTGTTAGTGACTACAATACAGGGCTATTTCATACGTCAAATCCTCACAGAAACCTAGCAGAGAAACTTAACTGTTTATGTACTGTGTGAAACCGGAGCAAACCTTCGAACGCTCTGTCACGCGATGCTTAGGCAATTAAGAAGTTCGTTTACATAGCGGTACTGTAAGAATTGCAAGCATTGGCAGAGCGAGCGCTCCGGACAGGTGTTGGTCCCGGGTTCGAACCCTGGACCAGGACGAATTTTTCGGCAACTAGGAAGCTTTCATTTCTGAGAAATCCGTATGGATTTCCTTGTAGTCCTGCGCTACAAAACGGGTGTATGCTAATTTTTTCCTTTCATGCACATTTTCTAACGGTTATTTTTCTTCAATTTCCGCAAAGTGTTTGACAGCTTGTGTTAAATAACGCTAGTAAATAGAATTTGCGAACCCTTGTTGGAACGAACACTTCTGGAATGCTGATCCCATCAGCTATAGTAGCGAAGGGATGACAAAGGCATTAGTTAGTGTTCATTGTGTTTTACGTCGTCATGTGCCGCTGTGCCAATATGCGGTGATAACTGCCGGTGGTGATCACGTGCCTGTGTCCTCCGACTCGAAAGCTCTACTTTTTCCTCATGCTTATCCTTCCCTTTCTCCCACTACAGGGTAGCGAACCGTGATTTTCGGTTCATGTTCCCCTACCCGTGTTCCTCCTTTTTTTCATCTGTTTTGTACTCACTGTTGAAGCATATGATCAATTACAACAAACTTCATTAAAATTGTCTTAGCACATTTGATATCATGCCGCGGCAAGACGCCATTGTAATAAAAGTTACTTTCGAATATTCTGCATTGTTTTTCCTTCCAGCTATATTTATTTGCGCATTATTATGATTTGTTATTTACAATACTGCTAACTTCAATCGTTATTTCAGGGTGGTACAGAGATTGTAACAAGATCTGTCGGCACACTTCATGAATTTACTTGCGCAACTACTGTACGCCAAGGTCACAACCAGGCAATTGCGCGTGTACGTGAAAGTCCAGAAATTATTAAACTGTTGCGCGTCCGCTTTAATTTCAAACGCACAAGCAAAAAAAAAAATGAGGCGCACATTTGTGAAGATAAGCAATACACCCGAGACAGACGTCACGACACTTATCTCAGTCGCATTCAAAAAGACGGCACGCCGCGTTCATCGGCCCGTTTCTGTGTTTCGTCCACGTACCATCATTATGAAGAATCCCACCGAGCAGCAGTACTTGGCGATGCGGTGCGACATAGGGTAGTGCCAGCTGAGCTCGCCCGTGATGGGGTCCCGGACCGCGACGGTGCCGTAGAACTGCGGTGTCTCGGGTTCCTCGGCCGAGAAGTGGTCGACGTTCCAGCGGTGGGCCAGCGACGCCTGACGCCGCTTCCAGATTTCGAGGAACACGGTGCCTGTAGCCATTAGCGCATAAAATGTTGGCGAGGTAAGCCATTTTACGACACACCCGCAGGTGCGAGCATCTCACTCGGTAACATGTGGGCGTTACATGACAGAGCGACTATGGAAGCCATGGACTATATATTTGATCAAGCCATTGTCGCTTGATCAATTATGTAGCCTAAGTGTGGCGTTTCCATTTTCGCCTGGTGTTTCACTTCACTGCCTTCTAAAGGTCTAGCGCCTTTCGTTGTATTTTTTTTTATTTTTTACACATACCCAGTAATGCAATTCCAATTCTTGCAGGTCTGTCTTGCGAGACTTACTTGTTGGCCAAGTGTTTGTTTATCACTATCGGCCGTGGACGTTTTACATGTTCGGTGCGAAATACGGTCACGACTGCCATGATGTAGGAGTTTCCCTAATGTGCAAACAGCGAATTCGTTACAGAAAGTTAGAAAGTAAACAAACATAATAAGCTATAAGGACAATTGTAGCTGCAGGTGCGAGATCAAGGCACAACTTTAGTTACCGCAGATCCCAACGCAAAGCCTTACAACTTCGTTGTGTACATTTGCTTAACGTTCACATTATAATGTGAATCTTTTATTCGGCTACGTCTTTTATCCAATCTTTTATTCGGCTACGTAACAACTCTAAATGTCCATGCGTACGTACGCGTGACTGTGTGTTGTTAGTTTCTACTGTATGCCACTCATGGACAATGAAAGTAACTGGGCCACCTGCTTGCGTTTTGTATAGACGCAGCTCGGGAAGACAGCGTGCTATCGCTTTGACATCTGCGTCCTTCAGTGCTGTGTCGGCGTCGCTCTTCGATCTTATTCATTCCTATTTATGGCTTCGGTGTCAAGTATGGCTGACGGCACTCTTTACACGGCCTCAGTCCACGAAGTATCGATTGCGAACAAGCTACCTTTTCTGTGCCCTTCGGTCAGAAAGTCATGCCTGTATGTGGTAGCTTCAGTTTGCGCGTTGTATATTTGTCAGCATGACTACAAGGCACGAAGATAAAATACAGGACGCTGATCGTGCCGGCATTATTAGGCACATCAAGCTTCCAGTCGTTGGATGTCATTGAAAACACGATCGATCCCGAACCTTGAGTAAAATTATTATTTTGTTATTGATATCGATTTGTTGCTGCGTAATAATTGTTCCCGTGGTGGACCTTGTACTGTGCGCTTATCCCGCTCAGTGCTTCAAAATTAACGAAATTGCCTAGTCGTTGAAAGCATAGAAACGGCTCGCAAAGGCGGTATCTGGCTTACAGATACGGGCACCGGCATATACAGCAACCGAAGATGTTGATTACGGGTGATTGGTTTATGCAATGCTTGAACACCACTGTCACATAAACAAGCGCTCGCGTTGCACAAGCGTGCTGCGACGTTTTATCGTCTCAAGCCTGCGTCGGTTTCTGTGTCGTTGGTTATCCAACAAACTAAAGATAAACAACCCTGTGACTATTCTAGAAAGACGAATGCTATAGGGGATAGGTTAAGCAAACAGCCAAACTTATTTCTTTGAAGCGTCTGATGAAGACATAGAGCACCTTCCACCACCCTGTCGTAAATGTTCAGGGTGCCATCAAAATCTGTGACGACAATTCTCAATAGGAGTCTCTAGCTCCTTTCGACAACAGCGTCGCTGCTGTCATTGCAGAAACTCCTAGATCCATGGTAAACTGAAGCAGCACAGACACACGTAGCACGTTCATACAGAGGCATTCTAGCAGATATGAATATCGCAGCTAATTATAGAATATTTTATCTTAATCGCGGAAAGCTTGATTATTGTGCTACTCACATGCACTTGTTCGAACGCAAACATCAGTGTACATTCCACAACATATCAAATACACCGAGTGCGATTCCACAAATCTTTAATATGGGTTCGCGCATGTCCATTGTATATTACCTTAAAATGGCGCATTGCAGATTGTGCTGACCTTTCTTTCTAGTTTGTTATTATTGTCGTCGTCAATGTTGTTGTTGCGTTGATTTCGGAACTCTGAATGGCGCATCTGAAATGTGTACTCGCAGCTTATGCAGCGACCCATGAGCTTCTCGAAAGAACCCTCCTCGAAGCAGCGTTGCTCTTTATACTGCATGTACAAGCAGACGAGAAGCCTCGTACGCACGGACTTGCGTGCGGTTGAGCGAACCGTCGCTTGCACCTGAGCGCGTGCTAATTTTATTGTTTCTGACAAGAGCGCTGCCTACGCGGTGTATACATTGCGACAATTGCGCGTGAAGCCATGTCGTATAGAGCGAAAATCCTCGGCAGCTTCGCCTTGTCGCGTGACTCTACTGACACGCCTGGCCACTTAGCGTCATGCAACGATATCCGTTCTCGATACCGTGCAGGTGCATATAACCAGTCATCACAGCGCTTAGTACATGAACTGCCTCAGGTAGAAGGCAGCTGCTGCAGCCTCTCGTATAGCGTTTTCGAGTACGCGTTTACGTACTCTCGCAATTAACAGTGCGCGACAGACTAGTGTAATAACAGAGGGAGTGATTATAGATGTGACCGTGGCTGCCGTTTACTCGGTACAGCACGCCAAACATCAAATAACACTTGTCTGCGCAAATTTTACCGAGAGCGTTCTCGGCCTTCTAAGCGAATGCCATCAAGTTTCCCCAAGGATAGTTACAGTTTCAACACCGTGACACTTTACTCTTGCATATGGCAATAGGCCGAGTGTCGTAACTTGTGACACCTCTACAGTGGCGTAAGCAAACGATCCGCTTTCACGGCTAAGATGAGCGCGTGGGAGCCGAAATAGCGTCACTTCAACGACCGGCCAGAGCTGGCTGCTTTCCATTGCCTCGCATTCGACAAACGGTCGACAGGATCGGTCGATGCGTCGCTCCGGTAATGGACTTGACGCACGACGGAATTGAGAGGTGGCGAAGCGGAGCAAACAGAATAGCCACTCACCCCAAAGGCAGACGGTGAAGGCAAAGAAGGGTGTGAGGAAAGTGTCACCGGCGGCCTTGATGACGTCCACGGTGTAGATGATAGCATTCACGTCACTGGGAGTGAAACCACGGGATGAACGTCAGTGCATTGACCACGTGAATGCCCGGTGTTGTTTTTGTTCTTTTTTTCGGGAAATTTATTTGCATCTGTGCGACTCTCCGCTTTTACGTGGGCGGTTCATTGTTCGAGTTACAGAAGCAGCCGAGTTTTGTTAATGGGAGTAGCGAATCCTATTTTCGTGTACCCTTTTCTTTTCTCGCAAAAGCACACGAGTGTCGAAACAATGGACGCTTTTGCTCACCTTGCAGTGCGCTAGAACTTTATAGACCCAGGCAACACCACTCTGCCGTGTTCTTTCAGATATCTTTCAAGTTTCTTTCTTTCTTCTATTTTGGTCGACCTCCCAGCCTTTCACACAACCTTCTTTCTTTCTTACAAAAAATTTTGAACTGAACAGCGTGAAAAAGGAGTTTCAGGCGTTACATCATTTAGGTGTAGCGATACATCAAGCAAACATGGAACGACAACTCAATTCTACCAAGCGCATGCACGCACTTTTGTTCGTTGAACGCACAATAGTTTGCTTGTCCGACACCTCAGAGGAATGCATGGATTCTTTAAGTTTCCGGCGATAAAATGCAGGTGCGGCTGCACCATGAAAAGGCGCTGATACGCATTAAACAGCTTTCAGCAACGTCTACAAAATAATTCTTGACAGGACAACTGCTTTCTTTCTTTTCACGTGTCTGGCTCTGCTAGAAAGAATGTCGGAGTTTTATGGCACTGTTGGTTATTAAAAATGTCAAGAAGCATTGCTGTAAGGAATCGCGCCGCACATAAAAAATGACGGATACGATAAAGGACGTGTTGTCATTGCGTACTCACGTGTAATTTGCGGCGTTTGTGTCGTTCTTAAGGACGTCCTTGTCACTCGTCACCCTGGCAGTGCAAGAAAGGCCATTATTAAAAAGGCATGTTTACACATTCAGCGCAAAAAAAAAAAAAAGAAAAGGTTGCGTCATTCGTGCGTATGACGGCGACACCCCGCCCCCCAACCCCCCGAGCTACCTAGCTGCTATACCACAAAATATTCAACTAAACTGAAAGATGAACTACAGAATGTTGAATGAATTTGGGTTCGATATGTGGTGTATCGCATAGTCTTGTCACGATACATCACACATGCTAGGCATAGCATAGTGTGGTGTATCGCAAAAAAAGAGATTCCCCCACCCCACTCACACATACACACCTCCGCTCTCAATATGTTCTTCTTAAACGAAAAAGAAAAACTGTCTAGTATTTCTGACACCAGCTTTCTTCAGGACCATGCAAGCCACGTACTGTGCTCTTCGGCTCAAGCTCATATACGCAACATTTATGAGGGACAGATTTTCACAGTTAAATCTATACTGACCAAGCACTGCTCCATACAGAGGCACCCATAGCTATCTCAGGCTATACAAAATTCATTTCTTCAAAAAGAAGTGACAAAGTCATATTTAAATTCAAACGCGATTGATATAATGATAAAGAGTAGTAATAAATGAAAATTTCAGGGTAGAGAAATCATATTAGGATAACATGATGTGGACGTTACAGGGATAATCCTGTTTCACTCATAGTATAGTTGCACTGAACGTGCTTACGAACAAACCCGAAATAAACTTAACGCCGACCAAGCGTACGCAGTCGAAGTTGTTATAACCAGTTGTTTATTCTGTACAGGCTTCCATGAACAGGTTTGCGAAGGAGAGCGCTGAGAAACCAAGGAACAAATTTAAGAAAAAATCCACGAAGAGAATGTGCAAGGCTTGCACGTGGAAGCTTTGACGGCAATCCCTCTGATAGAACCCCTTTGGTTGCCATTCCGCTCTTTCTGCTCTTTCTGGTAGGTTCCTACTTCTCGAACATATGGCATTTGTTAACATATATTTTCATCTTTCCATTTCTGCCTTAAATGACGCTTTTTTATCTACGCTGATTTTCTCGCATCAGCTTTTCAATGTTTCGTTAACGTCAGCTGAGACTTACAGATTCACTTGAGCACTTAATTAATAATTAGTATTTATTGGTGGCTGGTGTTTCAGGCTAGCTGTTCATTATGCTCCTTAGTTTATCGCAGACAGCTATCTACGGGCGGACGTTCATAGTCCGCATAATGCATTCGTTTGTATTTTCCTTTACTGACGTACTGTGGAGTACACGAACTATTTATAGTGTATAGTCAGCACAGGTCCAACCCATCATTCTTCTGCACTCAAAGGGCAAACTGCTGCCGTGGGAAAGCGTGGCATGCGTAGCCGAATATGATATAGCGTACTGGAGGCCTGCGGGGCAACTCACTTCTCGATGACGCCAAAGAAGAAGACGCCGAGGCCGATGACTGCGGGGACGACCAGGGAAGCGATGAAAGTGCCCACCCAGGCGAAGTAGAAGGAGATCTTCTCTCCGAAGTAGTCGCGGATGCTGTCCAGCGGCTGGCCGCCCACCAGCTTGCGCCACTGTCGGTCTAGCGCGGCGCGCGTGTCGCCGGACGTGCCGGCGGCGGTCGCAGCCATGGGCGAGAAGCGGTCGTCGTCGAGGACGTGCACCGAGTCGGTCACCTTGAGGGCCGACAAGGGTTGCGGCCGAGGAGGCGGCACTTCGCCCGGCACCCACACGGGCTCTAGGGCGGACCGCTCGTGAACCACAAACGCGTCCAGGTACACGTTCTTCATCAGCAGGTACGAGAGCCCTGCCAAGCGAGAGTGCGGTGTCTGCCGACCCTGCTGGGGTGCTTTGTTCATAGGCGCACATCGTTTCTATGTACCATGGAATTGAGTAAATTCTGATGTTTTGTGTACGAAGATCATGACATAATTATGAGCGCTACTTTGAGAAACAATAAATTGAACTTGAAGGTCATAGCGCGGGGCGTGCTCGATAATAATTTCCACCATCTGGTGTTAACTTAACGAGCACATAAATCCAAGTACACTGATTTCCTTACATTTCAACCACATCTAAATTCGGCTGTCATAACTGGGAATCGAACGCGCGCCCTCGTGCTTAGCAGCGCGACACTTTAAGCAGGCGAGGTGGTCTGAATGTAACACGTATTTACAAGGGACGCCAACTATAAGTGCGCCTTTAGTACACTGCTGGTAAACTCAATTGAGATATTGATTTCCTCATTCAGAAAGTCATCCCAAATTCTGCGCCAAATCTAGGAGAAGAACGATCTTTCTTAAAAGGCATTCTTTTTACGCGAAAAGCAAATATGGATGTCAACTGTAGATTGGTGCTACATGCAAAAGTAAATCTGGAAATTTTCTTTCAGAAAGCTACCTTCGTATTTGAGTTGATCACTCTTAAGTTTAGCTCTACTTAATTTGGTGCTAGTGTCATGTCTTTAGTTTAATTTCTTCTTCGTTTGCTTGCGTTATCTCGCGAGATCAACAGGTGCGAGAGAGCTCGAGTCTGTGTTTGAGGATTTGGGCGCGCACAGTTCCTTTTTTTTTTAAACAAGGGTCATCTACTTACTACCCATATGAATCGATCAATAAATATTGATCGCGTTTTCGGCAAGTAAGTTCAGCTTAAACACATAAGAACTGTATGCAAAGAGAAAGATTTCCGCAAGTGACAACTGGCTAGCAAACACGGCAAAATATATGCGTTTCATAACACTAAAAAGAAAGTTCCGCCTTAGTAAAGAGGCTGTACAGCGAAGCTGTTCAACAAGCGCCACAACCATAGACAATCCACACCACAACTACTGATGCAATGCTTTTATTTACTCTCTGTATCGCGTGGTTTCTCGCAGTAGGTTGCTACACTACGCCTAAGTTTTCCTGCTAGTGTGACTTTTACATTCAAATATTCGAGTGTAACAAATAGTTCTTTAACCCATGCAAACTGTGTTCCCGTAAGATTTTCACATTTTACTTTAGGTACTCCTGCCTTGATTTAGACTATAAAGATAGACATTCGATCACAGGTAATGAATACAGCTAGTGGAGTCACATCATGTATGCCACATATGACAGGGGGCGGGTGAGGGCGAAGGATACTACTCTTTATTATTTATTATTACTAGGGGCGCAGTGAAATCATCACATCCGCCCCCTTGGGCAGCTGCCGTCTTAGCTCTGTCTGCAAGCCCACTGCCACCCTTTATTTGAAGGTGCCGGTATCTCACTATCATGACCGTCGTTATGTGAGGATGATATTTCCAGGAAACATGGCGCCCAACCAAAGGCCAGCATCTTCGCAGTAGGTGCGTGCGTTCATTTGCTTTATATTAAGACAGTTTGACATTGTGGTGAAGCTAATTTATGAAAGGGAGTGTTTATAGCATGTGCGGTGTAATTATATACTGTAGTGAAGTGATACATATATCTTTCAGATAGCCTTGCATCAATGCACTTGTGTTATGCTAAAGCTTACGCTAACTTTTATTAGCTTATATTTAGCTTAAGTTATTATGATTAACTTACATAAATTATCCGCTTCACCGCAGTACGTTGTTACTATCCAGAGAAGCTTACAAGATGTCTTTAGGTGAGCATTATTACGGCATACTGATGCCAATCGTCGAAACTCGCATACGGCACTGCGGGGTTTTGTGACAGCACAATAAAGCTTTGCGGCGAAGCATACAAACTATACTGCGGTAAAACATGTTCAATGCCTGTCGGTGAAGCATACCAAGGTTGAAAAGGAGGCGCAGTCAGGGTGTCAGTACGTTTTCGTTAATCATTCACGAATGTGTGCATCTTCTTCGGTCAATGTGCAAACACCGAGTCGCCTAGTAAGTTCAGTGATGTCTCTATAGGCCCTGATAGCCCTTGTTCAGTAAGCCGCGTTGTACGTTTCGCATAATTACATACCTACGTGCTGTGGAATTGAGGGAGAGGGAAACGGTGGGGAGAGAGTAAAGTATAGCATGTCCACGTATAATGCCGTACAGCAAGGAGGTGGGAAACGGAAGTGAAGGTGAGGATGGGGAAAGGAGGAGGGGAAGGCCACCGGCTCCGCTGTGATAGTTAGTCTTGCGCCGCTAGTGCAAGCTTCCCTTTTTTTTTTTTTGACGTGGCTGGGTTAACTGACGCCGCTGTTCCACCAGACTATCTTAGCGAACACGCTATTACATAGATCCAGGACACATTCGGCCCCGGAGGGTACCCAACTCACTGACCGGTCCGTGTTCAAGCTTTGATGTTCCTCTCTCTCATCAGATGTCCTGGAGGTTCCGCCAGAGTATACCGAGTAATGACGCGTTTGCACTAATTTTCTTCATCAAAATACAGCGCGCACGTTTCAGTGTATTACTCTGCTGTATTGTGGTGAGGCCATTAAAATTTAACCACTGCATAAGATATTTCGTGGCTGCGGACCCTGGGGGTAGGGCTGGTTGGAAACACGGTGCAACTTTACTAGAGTCATCGCTTTAGATTTTAATTAGTTTTTGCACAAATAAGTTTCTATTTTATAAGGTAGTTCACACTCCAAGTAGCCTGCCTGTCGAATGGTGTCACTCTTAAAACTATCGCCCGCGTTAGACAATATAAATAATTGCTAAATGATGTGACAACCGTGAGCTATACAGGAGGGCATACTAACGAAGTAACACTGCCCAGTCTATGTGTAGTGCACATTCAGTACGTCGCACTCTGCCGCTGCTAATTCCTTTCGTTATGTTGGCAGTGGTGCCTGACCTGACAGCATGTGGTTACCTTTCTTTTTGTGGTACTCTGCAGGATTCGAAGTCTCGTCTTTGGCAATATCGATGTTTGTAAGCACGTGGTGAGTCTGAAAATGAAAATAAACAACTTGTACGTCCAACGCAGCACTTGGAGTCTGAGTGAGGCGGATAGCCAAATGCTACATCGAGTAGTACACAAAGGGTGGCTAGACCATAAAACATCGCGTAAATCATCGAAGCCACTGAGCATAACGAGCATCTTCACAAAGGGTCAGTGTGGTTTTGGAATCCAGATGAAACCATATAGGTCAGCATCACGTTTTAAGCATGACGTAGGCTCTTGCAGCGAAGCTGTTATGCTCAGCCGTTATTCCGTGTGTCACCTGCAGAGAACGCGCCCAGTTGCGCCTCGCGTTGCCTAGCAACCACCTGGCATAGCTGCGCCTCGCATCACAACTAGTCACGTGTCCCCGCCAAAATCAAACTTGGTTACAGCATAGTCGTCTCACCCAAGACAATGTAAGATGACGTCACGACTAGTCGCCTGTCCTCACCAAATTCAAACTACCCAATCCAGAAGACTGCCGGCATCGCTGCGACCTCGAGCGACTTAGTGCACGCTGCGCTAATTTTTATTTTATTCAGAAGAAATCCCGCTGCACGAACAATTCATCAGGCATTTTCAAGCGAACGTCACATTGGCTGACTTGTGAAGACATTGTCGATGGCGTACGAAGAAGCTCCTGCCACTGCCAAATGAAAGAAAACAATTGCTCGTCCGGCTGCTCTTTCGAACCAGCGGCCGCCGGGTTGCCAGACTAGTACGCTAACGGATTCAAAAACTGTCGGTTCATCGTATGTGTGCTTTAAAGTGACGTTTTATATGCATGAAGTAGACGCAGTGCAAGGCGTGCGCTCGTAATGCGTGCACTCTCTTCAGTGCACGCTTGGCAAAAGAAGCATATCTGAGCCATATGAATCCCCTGGGTTTTCTACCAAGGAAAGAAAGAAAGAGTAAGACACGCACACGCTTAGCGCCATTTTGGCGACAGGGGAAGGGCTCTTAATATTTCTTCATTAATGCGAAAGTATTACAATTGCCCATCAGGCGAAACAAACTGGCGTTGTCTGTAACGGATGGTACCAAAAGTCACATGTCGACGCCATGATTACGTCACACAAACGTCTCTGCGTGCCGTCACGTGTGTCGCGTGATATGTACGTAGACACAGTCCTGTTTCCGACTTCGCACTAAGCGCACGTTCGAAGATTTCAATGCCTCGCTACCTTTTTTATCTCTCTCTTGTCGATTAAGAAACGCAAGACCCACAGTCTTGAAAATACATTGCGCACATAGCCGTTAAGAGCAGAAAATCAAGGTAAGGGCAAGGGAGGGAAGAGA
Source organism: Hyalomma asiaticum (assembly GCA_013339685.2). Taxonomy (NCBI): domain Eukaryota; kingdom Metazoa; phylum Arthropoda; class Arachnida; order Ixodida; family Ixodidae; genus Hyalomma; species Hyalomma asiaticum. The sequence continues at coordinate 50,320,224 of CM023483.1, read as the reverse complement.
AGGAAATAAGCGAGAGCTATTTTTATGCCCCTATTCAAGCCATGTGCACGGAACAATGAGACTTTGAGAAGCGGGGTGCGCATTGCAGGAACCCTGCGTGCGCCTTGGTCGATGCTATATAAAGATTGCAGGCAGTAATGCTTCCAGCACGTGAGTCCTATTTAGGGTTCGGCTCTCTTTTATAAAGAAAGCGGTGTGTTTGAACGTCATGCAATCGCAGCGATGACGTCGCGAAACGCGCTTGTGTAGCGGCGAGTGCCTTTTGGCTCGCGCGGTGCGTCGAGCACCCTTCGTTTCCACGTAGCTCGCAAGGCCGGTCGATCAATTCGATCCATTGCCGTCACTTATGTGTGCGGAAATCGCTTAAGTATTTTTTTTTTCTTTAAGCGGTGCTGCTTTGACACGTAGCATAAACTCGGTTGTTCCTTGTGCTGGAGGGGAGCGGTGCGCTACTGGTAGTGAAGAAGGATTTTGGCATTGTGACGCAACGTTCGAATTTGATTGGTTGTTCATGTGTAAGATAACGTTATTTGCTGACGCGGCACATGGACTTCGATAACAGCGGGGTGTGTGTGTGTGTGTGTGTGTGTGTGTGTGTGTGTGTGTGTCACGGGCAGCACCTCTTTCGACTATTACATAAGTCATTTCTGTTTTCAATGTCGTGACGTGTCTCATTAGCAATGTGATGAATGCATTCGTATGTGCATGTCCAAGCGTATGAGTCTACTGTAGTAAAGTCAGTCTAGTTAATATAAAGACAAAACGGCCACTTATCAGTCCGAGATGGCGGCGCCCAAATGAGCATGTGATAAGGTCTATTAAAGACGAGTTTTCAACCCTTAAAGCTGCTACAGCAAAGACCTTCGAACACGTGCGACGTGCTCTGGTGAGACCTTTCGCGGCAAACAGCGATACAACAGACGCGACACCACGTTCAGTTATTTTGTGTTGGCCCTTCCGGACAGCGAAATGCGAAGGCAGTCCGCATTACTCTTATATGCACACGTGCATCACCACATACCGTTAGTTGCTTTTGGGAAAAGTGCGTACACACGAAAAAAGAAAATGAAGTCTACAGTTATGTTGATGTACACCACACGTGCATGCATCAAATATTGTGCGTTCATATAAAAGGCTGACAGCAGTATCAGCCAGCGTCGATCGTCTGTCACTCACCAAAAGACACCGTAAGGCTGATCGGAAGTAGGTCGATTGGTCTTTTCCACCGAAAAACCATTCTTTGCAGCGGCATTGGAAAGGAGCGCTGATGGTCCGTGCTGTGATATAGAAAAAGGAACACAAGGTAGCACCATGCCACCATTACCACTTCCAGAGAGAGAGAGAGAGAATAGGAAAACTTTACTACAGACGAGGCTATAGGAAAGAGTAGCGCTAATCTGTGATTATTGTTGAACGTTTGGAATCACGGCAGAACTGCTGCATTGAAGTTATTTCATCTAAGAATAACAAGCTACAAGAAGGGCCAGGCAGAACACTCTTCAGGTTGGAGCTAGAGGGGAGCCTGGCCACACTTTCGTCAACCCTTTCGTGGCGGAGCAAAGCGTTTGACATAACACATTTACGATTACCTTAAATTATTGAAAACTACCCTCTAAAAGAATCAAGGAATTACAGACGGTTAGCGTAAACAAGCTTGAAGTACAAGTATTTCACACGACAGCTGAGCAGGTATGGTAAGTCGGAAAACTAACGCTCGCAAACATATAAAGGCACATATATAAGGGCAACATCGACGGGGAGCGGGAATATAAAACTCGAACGCATTATAGATTGAGGCGATGGCCGTGCCATTAGGCCAATCACAAAAAAAAAAAAAACACCTATGGCTTTGGCCGGTCTTGTTACGATACCATGCACATAACACTTGAAGAGCGTGAACTTGCGAGAAAAATATTGTAACTCTTCAGCCCCAAACGTTGGCTACAGACGCACGAGTAAGGCGATGGTGTCAGGGATACCTTCAAGCCACATAAATGTTCTTTTTGGTCTGCATTCTAACGCTATTTTCACGGCGAAATGGCTGGATTGGTGTTCATATTACCGCAGCCGACCCACTTTGTGGAACATTAACGCGAGTTATCCTTTAGCGCACGCCCTTTCCGGTACCATAATCTTTTAAATCGCACAGGAAAAAGAAAGAAAGAAAGAAAGAAAAGAAAGAAAGAAAGAAAGAAAGAAAGAAAGAAAGAAAGAAAGAAAGAAAGAAAGAAAGAAAGAAAGAAAGAAAGAAAGAAAGAAAGAAAGAAAGAAAGAAAGCGAAATTAGAGTTCCTAGATATCTGTGCAAAGATGAGAAGGGACCGTTTTATTGCAGTAACCCCAATCTTTAGAGTTAGATTGGATTTTAATAGCTTTTTATAGCCGAGTTTCGACATCATGTCCGGCCTAAAACAAGCATTTGTGAACACTCTAAAGCAGCGTCCACCTCATACGATGCTCTCTTAGATCACAGCCACCGGTAAAAAGCTGCCGAGGAAGAGACAAATAGAAAAAAAAATTGCGAAGCTTGCGCTAAGTCGCGCTAGGTTTACACACAGCGAAGGTGGTCTATTTGAAGTTTTACAAGGTTTAAGATACAGCGTGCTTGTGGCGTTTCCCTCCACCTTTCCGTCCTCCACATCATCATTTTTCTTTCCAACTCCTTGCTACACTAGGTTGTACAAGCTCATGCTATGCTCTACCCTCTCCCCTTTTTCCTCCTCACCTTCCTTTCCCAGCCCTCATCATCACGCTCACTTCGCTTTCCCACTCCTTTCTGTTCTGTACGGTTCAAGGCTTATGCTCTACACTCTCCCCTCGCCCCGCCACGGTGGTCTAGTGGCTATGGTACTCGGCCGCAGATCCGAGGGTCGCGGGATCGAATCCCGGCCGCGGCGGCTGCATTTCGACGGAGGCGAAATGTTGAGGCCCGTGGGCTGTGCGATGTCAGTGCACATTAAAGAACCCCAGCTGGTCGAAATTTCCGGAGCCCTCCACTACGGCGTCTCTCATAGAGCTGGTTTTGGAACGTTAAACCCCACATACCAACAACACTCTCCCCTCCTCCTCAAGTCATTCGTCCTCACCTACTCCTTCCTACGCTATACTGTACAAGGCCATGTTGTGCTCTACGCACTCCTCTGCTCCTTTCCTCACCCTCACATGCGTTTCCTACTCCTTTCTACACTATACTGTACAAGGCTGCTATGCTCCGCGCTCTCCCCTTCTCGTCACCCTCACATCACCCTTACTCACCATCTCCTACCTTTCCCTCTCCTTCCTACGCTATACTGTACAAGACATGTTCTACGTTCACCTCTCCTATTTTCCCTCCGCTTCACCCTCAACCCCTTTTCCCACCCCTGCTTTACTATACCGTACATGCCTACGTTATACTTCACTCTACCTTCTCCTCTTCCTCCTCCACCTCACTTCCCTTTCCGTCGATGCGAAACTAGACATGGCGGTGGCGGCGCTTGCTAGGTAACGCGAGGCCAGAACGGTTGCGCGCAGTGTCGACGCAAGTAGGCGAAGCTAAGCGCAGGTGCAACGAAGTGACGGCACGGCTCATGTGCGCAGCTCGCGGAGCAAGTGCGGCGCAGATGTGTCATTAGCGGTTGCTAGACAACGCGAGGCGCTCCGAGGCGGTTCTCTGCGGACAACACAGTTTTTAGAACCGACATGTATAGCTTCGCTGTTAAAAGACCCTTATTTATATGTTAGCCGATGTACGAGGTACAAATTGG